>SJYQ01094280.1:958584-1075143 GCA_006410935.1 Redunca redunca | reverse complement strand
CCCCGCCCCCTGCCTCCACCTCCCACCCCGGGCTGGCTCCGCCTCCTTTCTGCTTCCTGCCCACCCTTCTTTTCTCCTGAATCAAAGACAGAAAAGCAGAAGGCAGGAAGGCTTCCAGCGTCGCAGACGCACTGGATGCAAAGTCGCTGTAAGTCACCAAGCAGACTGACGTTTCTGGCGCCTGCAGGTCCCACGTCCAGCCCATCCCCCCCGCCTCTTTCAGACTGGGTGACCCATGCCATTTCCTCTTGCCAAAGTAAATAACCTGCCAAAGGAAGAGTGTCAAGGGCCCTAAGGGGGGTATTTTTGGAGGAGGGGGTGTCAGACACCCCTAGATGAAGGGCCAGACGGGGCAGGAAGAACAGAGCCAATGAATTTCCATTGTTAGAGGCACAGACGGTGTGACAGCTGGTCCCCAGCCTCCCTGACCCTGTTTTATTTCCACAGCCGGTTAGGGAAGGAGCTCCCAGGTAATTAAAACCATCCCTGGTGTTGAGACTGGAGGAATCAGCTTTCCTGCAGCCCAGCTTTCTCCCCAGTGCTGGGGGAGAGAGAGGGGCAGAGCTCTGGGAGGAAGGTGTGATTCAGGGGAAGGGTGGTGAGGTCCCCAGGCCTTCACTGGTGATGCTGACACTCATGAAAATGGGCTTTTGATAATGAAGTGGGGGGGGGGCGGTGAAACAGACCCCGCTTCCTCTGCAACTTGATGCAAAATACAGAGGACGGGCTTCTGGGCTAAGAGAGATGGGGCCACATTCACTGTGTTCCATTTACTAGTCAGACGGGAGGGTGGACTGCCTTCCCCTGTGGCTCAGTGGTAAAGAATCCGCCTCCAAGTCAGGAGAGACACAGGTTTGATCCCTGGGAGGAGGAGATCCTTGGAGGAGGACATGGCAACCCACTCCAGTATTCTTGCCTGGGAAAATTCCATGGACAGAGGAGTCTTGTGGGCTGCAGCCCATGGGGCCTCAAAGAGTCAGACATGGCTTAGCAACTAAACAACAACAACAAGAAGGTGGGCAGGAATCTGCTCTGACTCGGAGCCAAGAAGCATGGCTCCCAGGTTCATTGAATTCTGCTTCATCATTAGCCTCCCTAAGAATATTTGCTTTAAAGCTTTTAAAAAATAGTAATAGTTATGTTAGGGCTTTCTTGGAAATGGGTAACTTGATTTTCTGGCAAAACAGCTTAGCCTGTTTGGTCCCTGATGAAAAGGTCAACATCTTCCCCACACCAGTGTGCAAGCCAGTCTGCCTCTGGGAATTTGCCAAAGTCAGTAATCCTGAATCCTGTAAAATCTACATTCTGGACTGTGCTTATGACAGCACTGCTTATTAGTGTGAAAGAACAGTTCAGTTCAGTTCAGTTGCTCAGTCGTGTCTGACTCTTTGCGACCCCATGGACTGCAGCACGCCAGGCCTCCCTGTCCATCACCAACTCCCAGAGTTTACCCAAACTCGTGTCCATTGAGTCGGTGATGCCATCCAACCGTCTCATCCTCTGTCGTCCCCTTCTTCTCCCGCCTTCAGTCTTTCCCAGCATCAGGGTCTTTTCAAATGAGTCAGCTCTTCGCATCAAGTGGCCAAAGTATTGGAGTTTCAGCTTCAACATCAGTCCTTCCAATGAATATTCAGGACTGGTCTCCTTTAGGATGGACTGGTTGGATCTCCTTGCAGTCCAAGGGACTCTCAAGAGTCTTCTCCAACACCACAGTTCAAAAGCATCAATTCTTCAGTGCTCAGCTTTCTTTATAGTCTCTCACATCTATACATGACTACTGGAAAAACCTAGCCTTGACTAGACAGACCTTTGTTGGCAAAGTAATGTCTCTGCTGTTTAATATGTTGTCTAGGTTGGTCATAAACCGTAAACACTTTAAATAAGAGGGGAATGATTATGCCAACTCTATAACCCCCCTGTTGAGAATATTATTCAACCATTACAAATTACAAGAAGATGCTGACTTCACGGAGGAAAACTCAGGATGTAAAACTGACAGTATTTGTGTACTAGCTGGAGATAGGGAACACACCCGCCATCAAATTTGCTACATGAACAGTGATGGGGCCTTCCCTGGTGGCCCAGAGGTAGAATCCACCTGCCAATGCAGGGGATATGGGTTCGATCTCTGGTCTGGGAAGATCCCACATGCCACAAAACAGCTAAGCCTGTGTGCCATAACTACTGAGCCCACTCACCCTGGAGCCTATTCTCCTCAACCAGAAGCCACGGAACAAGAAGCTCTTCTGTGCACCGCAAAGAAGGGTCGCCCTTGTTCGTAGCTAGAGAAACCCCACAGGCAGCAACAAAGACCCAGCCCAGCCAAAGATAGATAAATAAATACATTAAATTTAACTAAAAAAAAAAAGACCTTAGAAAATATCAGTATGTACTTAAAAAACAAACAAACAGTGATGGCAGTAGGCTGGCAGAATCATGGATAATTTCTACATTTGCATTTCCACAATTAAATTTTTATAGCAGAAAATACGAATGCAACTTTCCAAAGAAACAATATTCCACTGACTCCCTGCGACAGTTCGTTCCTCCAGACCTGGGAGGTGGCTACCTGACTTCAAAGAGAGCCACGAGCGGAGGGCGCAGTCCTGCAGAGACTCAGCAAGTCTCCCGGGAGTCCGCCCAGCGTGAAGGAGTCGCTGCCACAGCTGCTGCTTGTTAGGTGGTGCGAATAAAAGTGTGGTTTCTGGAACTCCTGCTGTCCTCTGAGCTGGTTGGTAGCATCAGAATCCTCAACCAGAACCACATGTTAAACAACCAGGAGGTACCCAGGAGTCAGGAGTCAGGGTGGTGAGGGATGGGATGGGGCAGCTGAAACTGGAGCTGGGGAAAGAGATGCCACGGCCGGCTGGTTGTCCTCCAGCGTTTAGGAAACTGGAACCCTGTTTTGTTCTTAACATCAAATCTCTCCTCCCTGGGAAACTGATATCTTTATCCAGGAGTGACCGAGAAAAGGTCACTGCTCTTTTTTTTTTTTTTTTTTTTGGCTGCGCTGGGCCTTTGTGGCAGTGTGTGGGGTCAGAAGTTGTGGTGTGTGGGCTTAGCTACCCCTCAGCATGTGGGATCTTAGTTCCCCAACTAGGGATCGAACCCACTTCCCCCACACTGGAAGGCTGATTCTTAACCACTAGAGTATCAGAGAAGTCCCAAAAGTCACTGTTCTTATCTGCTGCCCTGGTTCTGATGCTCTGCCTTCCCTGTGCTGTTTCATACCCAGTGCCATTCTGGGGAGGGTGAGGCAGGGGGTGGGGGGCTAACTCCCTTCTACCAGTGGGGACTTGCCAATCATAGAAAGGATTCTTCCTTTGTGATTGTTTAAATTCAGACACTAACTATGAAGCCCTTGTCGTTGTTTCAAGAGATACAGTTGCTACCCTTTCTACTTTGCCACTTCACAGATCCATGCTATGCTAGAATTTGTTATTCATTCATGCCACAAATATTTCCATGAGCGCTCACCACATGTCAGTCCTGAGTAGGCCTGGGGGCCCTGCAGTCCCCCAAACAGACCACATCTTTGCCCTCAGGAAGCTTAAGTTCTAGTGAGACAGGAAGAGTTAACGATTACCAGGTAAGTACATGTATTAACTTGTTCAACCCTCATTCCACCCCTATTGGGTAAGTGCTGTGAGTAGCCCAGTTGAGAGATGAGGAAATGGAGGCACAAAAGCATTGAGCAACCCATCCCAATAGACAGAATGAGGGTCCTTGCTCTTCCCCACGAGCTAGATTTGCCTCTGAGGGGTGAGCTTCTGGGGGCCTGTGCTTCTTCTCCTGCTTGGAATGATTTGTCTCAGCCTACAGTGAGGGGAGTCAGAAGGATTGGGGTGTGGAAAGAATGACTTCAAAGTTGAGTACTATTAACCCTTGGAAACTGATTACATCTAAATGACCTTCTGTGTCAAGTTGTCACAGGGACTCAGCACCACAGCCCCAGGCTCCCTTGGGTTTTCTTTTAAAGATTTTTTAAAGTTTTTTTTTTAATGTGCCCCATTTTTAAAGTCTTTGTTGAATCTGTTACAATATTTATTGCCTCTGTTTTATGTTTTGCTTTTTTAGCTATGAGGCATTGAAGGATCGTAGCCTCCCAACCAGGGACCGTGCCCACATGCCCTGCATTGGGAGGAGAAGTCTTAACCACTGGCCCACAAGGGATGTCCTATGACCTTTTTTCAAGTTCACGAAAATAAAGAAGTTCTTTCTGAGGAAAATATTTTCTTACATGGACCACAGTTAGGGGAATATTGTCTTAACTAATGGGTCTACATGCTCAGGACAAGGAGTCCAGTATGTGCTCAGAGTGCCCCTGCTATAGACGAACGAAGACAACATGGGCAGCTGCCTGCAGAGGTTGGAGGGGATTCGAACACACCAACCAGGAATGCTGAATTTTCAGTGACGGTGTGGATTTCATCATAGCCATCGGTACACTTACGAATTCAACTACTAAATTTTTAAGGTCATGAAGCTGGTAGGAAATGCTAGAGGCCCTGTTAATATTATGTTGCCTACAAGCATTCTGATGGTTTTCTGGTACACATCCAGCCTAAGGTTTCAGGAAAAATCCATAATGAAGAAGAATGATTTTCCCCTGGCTTCTGGTATCAAGCCAAGTGGGAAGGCATCATATTTTGGGGCACTCCTGTAGAGCTATTTTTCTCTTAAGGATCCTATACATTCCTTTTTTTAAAAACTTGATTATTTTTCATTAACCTCATATTTCTTGCAAGCCTACCATGTGTCGGGCATTTTTATGGGCACTGGGGATCAGAGATCAATAGTTGTTGTTCAGTCTCTCAGTTGTGTCTGACTCTTTGTGACCCCGTGAACTGCAGCACGCCAGGCTTCCCTGTCCTTCACTATCTCCCAGACTTTGCTCAAACTCACTCCATTGAGTTGGTGATGCCATCCAACCATCTCATGCTATGGCACCCCCTTCTCCTACTGCCTTCAATCTTTCCCAGCATCCGGGTATTTTCCAAGGAATGGGCTCTTCGCATCAGGTGGCCAAAGTATTGGAGCTTCAGCATCAATAAGATCAATAAGGCAGACAAAACCCTTTATGGGGTCTATATACTGGGGATAAGGGGAAGAAGATGGCTGATAAGAAGACCACGAGTGAGTGCTTAACACAGTGTTGGTGATAATAACCACTTTGGAGGAAAATAACAGGCTAGGACGGGAGAGCATGAAGGTTTAAAGGTGGTTTTAGATGGGTCACCAGTGAGTGTCTCTGGGGAGGTAAGACCAGACTGGACAGGAACCAAGGCCACATCCATGAAAGCTGTGTGACCCCGGGCATCTTAGAATACCTCTTTTTTCTTGTCACTAAAATGGAGATATGAATAGTGTCCACAGAGTTTGAATTCTCCTCCTTCCCTGGTCTGCCAATTTTTCTTACAAATGTACAATGACCATATTTTCTGAACAGATAGCAAATGGTGGACATGTGCCTTTCCAAGTGATTTTTCTGGTGTGTGACTGTGATTGTTTTGAGGCACATGTAATTCATCATACGTATGAATATATATAGGCTTCTTCTGAAATGATTATACATTTACATGTCATTCCAGGAAGGGGACAGAGGCCCCTGTACCCTTCAGCCAGCTTCCCTTGGTGATGGTCATTAGCCTACAGTGTACTCACGGGGGGGGCTGGGGCTGGGGAGGGTCAGGAATGTGGGGTGGGGGATTCTGTGAGCTGGTCATGGTCTATATTTGGGCCCGACCATGGTTCAGTCAGTGTCAGCCTTTTAAGTGGCAAACTGTACACATCAGCGTTGCCTCTTTTCCAGTTAAGTTCTTTTTGACAATTTGTTCAGGGTTAAAAGACAGCTTGAGAGTTCGGGCAGGAATGAAATCTCCTGCTGACTTTTTCTCCATTCCTTCATGAGGTCACTAAAATGACAATAAAGAAATGTTTTGAAGTATAAATGCACAAGGAGAAGAAAATGGGAGAGCAGATGACAATATTTCAAGAAATATTTGAAAGATGAAATAAGAAGAAACCAGTTTAGCAGAGTGGGGAAGCGTAAACACCTCACTATGAACTTCCCTCCCTGGGAAGGGACTCAGGGAGGCAGGTGAGAAGTGAAAGACCCATAAAACAGTTACCTGTCGGGGGCGGGGTGGGTGGGAGTGGAAGGAGCCACCGGTAAGACATCTCCAAATATACACCTTTTTACAAGTGTTTGGAGTTTCTGATAATTGATTTTTTCTTTTTATAAACTGACTTACAATATTGTATGAACTTCAGGTGTACAACATAGTGATTCGGCATTTTGATAACTTGTGCTCCACCTGAAGTTATTACTTCCCCGTGCTGTACAGTCCCTCCATCACTGTCACCTACTTGTTTTACACACCGCAGTTTGGACCTCTTCATCCCCCAGCCCCTGTTTGTCCCTCCCCGCTTCTCTCTCCCCACTGGTAAACACTGGTTTGTTCTCTACCTTTGAGTCCAGTTTCTGTTTCCTTACAATTCCTTCCTTTCACCTTTTAGATCCCCAATATTAATGATAATAGAGTATTTGTCTTTCTCTGACTTATGTCACTAAACATAATACTCTGGAAAAGAAAAAAAAGAAAGTGAAGTCGCTCATTCATGTCTGACTCTTTGTGACCCCAAGGACTGTGGCCCACCAGGCTCCTCCGTCCATAGAATGTTCCAAGCAAGAATACTGGAGTGGGTTGCCATTTCCTTCTCCAAAATATTTGACTGTCCCAGGTCTTAGTTGCAGTATGTGGGATCTAGTTCCCCGTCCAGGGATCGAACCTGGGCCCCATGCATTGGGAGTGCAGCGTCTTAGCCACTGGACCAGCAAGGAAGTCCCTTAATACTCTGGACGTCCATCCAAACAAGTGTGTGGATTCTGACACAGGTCAGTGGTCATCTGCTCACAGCATGAAGGAGAGCGAGGGGGTGGGGGAGGGGGACCAGCAGATGAAGGAGCAGGTGATTCCTGCCAAGGGTCCATCAGCCAGCTGAGTGGGGGCCGGGCTAAGAGCAGGGCCCAGGAAGGTCAGGTGGAGAGGGGAGGTCTGTCTCAGGGACGCCCCCTGGAGCGGGGTGAGGTGACCCTGAGTGCTGGGGATGACGTGGGTGACCTGGTACCTTCTCTAGCCTCCTTCCCTCCCTGGGGGGCTGGTCATGCCCTGCTGCAGCCAGCCCAGCGGAGGGCTTCTCTCTGGAAGGAAAGAGACCCTAGCTTAGGACGATGGCCGGTGTGCACGGGGACCCCAGAGACCGCCGAGCCTGCAGGGCTTCGTGGATCCACCGAGGCTGCGAGGGCCGTCATCTCGCCGCCCTGCACACCGCAGCTTCATTCATCTCACTATTCCACCTCGTGTGAACCTTCCAAACAGCGTTTAGTTTCCCTCTTTTCTGTATGCCTTGTCTTTGGGGTTAATATTTTTAATAATGAAACTATTTTTAGAGTGGTTTTAGATTCACAGCTGGATTGAGCAGGAGGTGCAGAGAATTCTTGTAAACTGCCTCCCGGCTATCAACATCCCCACCTGAGGGATGTTCCGGTCAATCCCTGATCCCACATCCACGTGCCCTCATCGCCCGGAGCCCATAGTCAGACAGCAGGGAGCACTCTGCATGGTACACACTCTATGGACTTGGACAGACGGGTAATGACACATACTCACTAATATGGTGTCCTACACAACATTCTCGAGACCCTAAAACTCGCCTGTGCCCTGCCCATTCAGATCTCTCCTGCCCCAACCCCTGGCAACCCCCAATCCTTTTACTTCTTCATAGTTTTCCCATTTCCAGAGTGTCATATGCTTGGAAACATTATTAATAGCTTAGGAATAATTCTCATTGCCTTACTATCATTTTAGCAGGGTGTGGGAGATTAAAAAGTTGGTGTTTAATATGTCACCTTTAAGTGGATGGTGTGTGAACCCCATTTTTCTACTAGTTTTCTTTTAAAATTGAAGCTGGAGTCCCTAGGAAGGAAAAACAAACCTTCTGCGGGTTGAGTTCAAAACCTATGGGAGAGGGGACCTCCCTGGTGGTCCAGTGGCTGGGGCTCTGCCTTCCAATGCAGGAGGTGCGGGTTCGATCCCTGTTTAGGAAACCAGAACCCAAACATGCCGCAGAAGGCAGCCAAGAGTTTAAAATAAATAAACACAACGTTGTAAATCAACTATGCTTCAATTTTTAAAAATAAGAAAGCACAGAACCTGCGGGAGAGGGTTGGAGATGGTCAGACCCGGCGCTCTTCGATGGTGCTTCTGGAGAAGCCTCAGAGTGGCCACAGCCTCTGGCGAAAGCATGTCAAGCCAGAGTATCGTGCCTCCATCCACACCCTCACCCCACGCCCCACTACATGTTAAACTGTGTCTCCCGAGACAGATGCGCTGGAGTCCTGAGCCCCCAGGACCTCAGCATGTGACCTTGTGTGGAGAGGAGGCCTTTGCAGAGGTGATCAAGTTCAAATGAGGCCATGAGGGTGGGCTCCAGTCCATTGTGACTGTGTGCTCATGAAAATGGGTCGACTGGACACAGACACCCAGAAGGAAGATGACCTGAAGACACAGGGGAGCCAGGCGTCTACAAGCCCAGGAGCCGTAAGGCCATCAGAAGCCGGCATGCAGGATTCAGGGGCATCGAGGCCCAGCTGATACCTTGATCTTAGACTTCCAGCGTCCAGGACTGGGAGATAACCATTCCTGTTGTTCTGAGCCGACCAGTTTGTGGTGCTTTGCTATGGCAGCTCTGGGAATCTAAAGAAATGCCTACAGGTGGGAATTCCACGGGCTCAGTTTTCTAAAAACGGGTTTGTTGGTTTCTGGGTTAAAGACCAGATTAAAGAGGTTTTTGTTGTGCTTTGTTTAAATAGCATTAGCGTTTAAAACATCAGCACTGAACTGGCACCGCCATCACCACCCTACCCCACCCCCCCTACGCCAGCCAATCTGGAGGGTTCTTTACCATTTTGGCTAAAGTGGGGGTTTTCCCCTCTTGGGGAAAAGGGAAAAGAGAAAGACCAGTAGTTAAATATCAAGGCCTGTCTTCTCCTGGGCTTTGAAGGTGAAGAAAAGCAGCTTAATTGGCTCTGGCCCGTCTTGGGGGTACTTGACCTTCTTTTTAAAACAGGTAGCCGGGAACATCATCTCATATTGAAATGCAGTGCCCTCAGTCTCAATTTTGAAGGCAGCCCAGCTTCCAGAGGTCCCCCTGGCCTCCTCATCCCCTCCCCAGAGTCAGCTGGAGGCTCAGCTTGGCTTCCCCGCTGCTCAGTCTCGACAGCAACCCCTCCTTTTCCTCATCATTTTTAGAATTTTTTTCCCCTTTCAAGATCTATCTGATGAAGCACAGGGAAGTGAAGTGAAGTGAAGTCTCTCAGTCGTGTCCGACTCTTTGCGACCCCATGGGCTGTAGCCTATTAGGCTCCTCCATCCATGGGATTTTCCAGGCAAGAGTGCTGGAGTGGATTGCCATTTCCTTCTCCAGGGATCTTCCTGACCCAGGAATTGAACCCCAGTCCCCCCCATTGCGGGCAGACGCTTTACCGTCTTCGCCACCAGGGATCTACTCTATCTTCTGTAACAACCTTTATGGGAAACGAGTCTGAAAAAGAAGGGATGCCTTGTAGAACTGACTCACTTTTCTGTACACCTGAAACACAACATTGTAAATCAACTATACTCCCACATGAAATGTAAAAAAATTTTTAATGCTAACATTTGAAGGATGTGGGTGAAAGGTACATGAAAAGTCAGGGTATTATTCTTGCGACTTTTCGGTAAGTGTGAAATTTATTTTGAAATAAAAATTAAAAACTGTTATGGCCGAAACCAACACAGTATTGTAAAGCAGTTATCCTCCAATTAAAAATTAAAATTAAAAAATATTAAAAACTGAACTTAAAAAAGATCTATCTGAATTCCGAGGAAGTTTGGAAGAGAAGAACGCGCTGCTCTATCTTATCCACGCTGTCCCTCTATCCTGGCTCCACCTTGTCTGAAGGCACCTGCCTGCCTCCCCCCCCNCGCCTCCCCCCATCCCGCCCCACCGCCAGCAGCAGCAGGCAGCCCCCAGCCTCGCTCCAAAGGCTCAGTGCTGACCTCAGAAAGGTTGAAGCCCTCGTGTAGTTCAGTTCCGCTAAAGTGTGTTTTTCCACATCATCAGCCTCTGATTGCCCTGGCTTTGTTATTCCTAGCACTTATTCCAGACCACCCCAGCGGCTTCAGTGGCGCATAGCCCCGGAATTTGAGGAGGAGAGAACACTTAGAAACCTCCTTAGCTCTTGGCGTCTTTGCCATTAGAAACTCCGCGCCATAAAATTGCCTCATTTGGGTATTTTTTAAATGCCAGGTTCTTCTGTGCCCCAATAAATTTCAGGCCACCACTCTGCATATGCAACTGAATTACACTCTGATGAAACATAGGAATGATTATATACCCAGATTTATTGGTAGCAAAAGACCATCCAAGACTTCTCTTTTTTATCTTGGCTTAATTTAAAGCTGTCCCAAAAGCTTCTGGTAATAGGGTCTATCTTGCTGACCCACATGGAAACTGAGGGCCTGTGGGCAAAGTTAGAATTCTTTCATTCTTTCACAGGAGATGCTAATACTTGAAAACATGGAATCCTTTGTATAGGTTTGTGTTAAGGGGAAGCTGATATATAAGGAAAGAATCAGAGAAACAATACCATTCTCACAAATTATAGACCTCTTTGGAATTGTATTTGATGTGAAATTATAGTCTGTCTCCAACTTCCTTTTTGCAACTGTGAGTTGTTTATACTGTTTAACCATGCAACCTTAAATTACAGAGAAGATGGGAGGGAAAATCCTTGTTTGGGACATAGCTATGCTCATCTTTGAAGATGTCTTGAATTGAGCATCACATAATATTCCCATTAATTATTTTACAGGTTAATTCTAGCCACTTTGTAGTTGCTTGGGTTGTTTTGAAAGCGATATATTCCTATATAAGAAAAACCTGGAAGTTCTGGAAATTTTTCAAAGCTTAAATAAAATGGCAGTGATTTGAAAACTGAAATCAAGGTTTTAACCTTAAAAAAGCTCAACATCATTGTTAATTTCCCTTTAGACTTTTCCCAGAATCTGGCAAAGGAAGATTACAGAAAGGTCAGCCAGACTGCAGTTGGGCAGAAAATCTTTAGAGTATATTATCACAACGGACCAGCACTATTTGGAAATCAGACATAAATAATAACAAAGAGTTAGGGAGGTGGGAAGGACTTGGCCATCTCGCAGTGCCCACCCTGGACCCCAGGTGCTGTGGGTGCCCAGCTGGCAGAAGAGGGGGCTTCTAGGACCACATCCATCACCCAGCAGCTGGCGGCCCTGGGAAAAGCATCTTCAATTCAGAGGCTTCAGTTCCCTCATCTGTAAAAGGAAGTGATTGTTAAGATTCCTCCCAGTTCAAAGAAAGTTCTGATTCTACCATTTTCTGGTTCATTAGCTGACATTGGGGGCTTATAGGAAGTCTTCAGGGAAGAAATGAAATTTCACCGGTGTCATGAAAATTTTGAGTCAAGAGTTCGGGGGTACCCGACACTAGAAACTGATGCCTTAGTGGAAACATAAATCAGTGAGGTGGCCTCAAAAAGGCAAGGATGGCTCCTGCTCTATGGGACATAGTCAACTTTTAGTCATGGACAAGCTGAGTAGATGGATGGATGGATGAATGGGTGGATGATGAATGGATGGATGGATGGTCCGTAAAGAGGCAGGAAAGGGTTGAGGAGTATCTAAAAAGGCAGAAATATGTCTGGAAAAGCTCCATCATTTTCCCTCTCTGACTTCTGGTCCAGCAGCCTGCTCACGGCTCTCCGTGTCCCCAGCCCCAGCTAGATGATAGGCAGCTTGAGGCTGTGTTCCGTTCCCCGTAGTACACAGCATTGTCTGATTAATAGAAACCTTTATTGCCATCAGTGGGATTTCCAAGGCGCTTGTGAATCTACAAAGTCATTTCAAATAAGTTTTGTTGAAATGAAGGAAGGCTGCCTTTCTGAAGGCTAGGTAAAAATAGACTTTTAACATCAGAATTCCCATGGGAGTTATAAATTCAATTACATTTTGGGATTTAAAAAAAAAGAGGGGATATTGGTTTTTCATTTCTTCTGCTCACTGTTTCCAGGCAACCTTGAACTTGTCAAATAAAAAGTCTAAACAGAAGACTGTGAGATGTATGACCTTAGATCGAAAACATACCCTTGACTGGCCAGATACACGACTCAACGTGATGACTAGACATTCCTAAAAGGTCAGCCCTCTTTTCTAATATTAGGGGTGTTTTGGGTTTTGTTTGTTTGTTTGTGTTTTTTTTTTTGAGTGATTTTAGAAAGAAAACTTGGTGTTGTAAAAGACACAGGATTTGGAATTATATATTCTAGACAACTGGAGTCCTGAGTTTACTGCCGTGAGACTAGGACAAATCACTGCAACTTCTGAGGTTTGGTTTCTCTGTCTCTTAGCTGGCTGTGATCAGCCACCCAGGCTGCCTCACGATGATGCAACGTGTGTGTGATGCGACTGCATAGTTGACCGAGTGATAAAAGATGCCTTTTGTCCCCATCGTCATCATCAGCGTCCCTGGAAGCACTGCCAAAGGGCAAAGAAGGAGAGGCAGGCCCTTGGGACCCCTGCCTGACCCGGACATTCAGGAACATCCCCTTCGCTCCTGTGGGCCGGCCTGCATCCCGGGGTCACCTTCCCGCAAAAGAGTTAGAATCTGCTTGGCTGTGCCTTCTTGCCTTTCATCTCCTTAACCCTTGGTCCAATGATGCTCCAACCCACCACACACTTTGGCCCTTGGCCTCTTTTCTAGCCGCTGGGACTAATTTTGGGTGTGCCTTGCTTCCCTGGTGGCTCAGACGGTAAAGCCTCTGCCTGCAGTGCAGGAGACCAGGGTTCAGTTCCTGGGTTGGGAAGATCCCTTGGAGAAGGAAATGGCAATCCACTCCAGCACTCTTGCCTGGAAAATCCCATGGACGAAGGAGACTGGTAGGCTACAGACCATGTGGTCGAAAAGAGTTGGACACAACTGAGCGACTTCACTTTCATTTTCACTTTGGTGATAACGGGAATGGCAGTTACAGCCCAATTCTGGGGTGAGTCAGAGAGGCCTTTGCCATTTGTCCTGTGCACAGTTTTGAGCCCTGAGACACCCCAGCTCTGCAGGTGGCCTTTCCATTCCTGTTAACACAGGGAGGGGACATTGTGAAAGCCGTGAGACTGAAGAAGCCAGAAAGCTGTGGAGAACTCCTGGAGCTGTTAATGTCCCCTCACCTGCTGAGTCTTCAGACTAATTCTGAAGATCACCGGGAGAGACTTTTCTAAACATTTTATTAAAGAAAGACAAATATTGTATACTAACACATGCGTATGGAATCTAGAAAGATGGTACTGATGAACCCATTTGCAGGGCAGCAGCGGAGACGCAGACAACAGAGAACAGGCATGTGGACCCAGCGGGGTAAGAACAGGGTGGAGAGAGTACCATATGCAAAATAGACAGCCGGTGGGAATTTGCTATGTGACTCAGGGAGCTCAGTCCAGTGCTCTGTGACAACCTAGAGGGGTGGGATGGGGTGGGAGGCGGGAGGGAGGCTCAGGAGGGAGGGGAAACATGTATACCTGTGGTTGCTTCATTTTGATGTGTGGCAGAAACCAACACAATAGTAGAAAGCAATTATCCTCCAATAAAAAAATTCTTTTTAGTTTATTGAAGTATAGTTGATTTGCAATGTTAATTATTGCTGTGCAGCAGTGATTCAGTTATACACACACATCCATTCCTTTTTTAATATTCTTTTCCATTATGGTTTATCATAGGATGTTGATGATAGTTCCAGGGAAAACTTCTAAAGGAAGGGAGGGAATGCTGGATTTATTAGAAAGCTTCCTCCTCAAAGAGAGAAGGAGCCTTCTGTCTCCCCACAAAATACACCATTTCAGAAGGAAGCTAATCCCTTTTTCTATCATGACAAATAACATGTTCCTTTGTTAGGAATGGGAAACCCCAGATGGCACGGTGGCAAAGAATCTGCCTGCCAATGCAGGAGACTCCAGTTCGATCCCTGGGTTCGGAAGATACCCTGGAGTTGGAAATAGCAACCCACTCCAGTATTCTTGCCTGGAAACTTCCAAGGACAGGGGAGCCTGGTGGGCTACAGTCCACGGGGTCCAAAGAGTCAAACGTGAATGAGAAAATGTGGCCCTTCGCTGACAGATGGGAGGGTGATTTCTATTATTTTCTGTCCGCTGTAAATCAATTCAGATCCCTCACACAGTTTGAGAGCATCAGTGGAGGACAAGTCTTCTGAAGAGAGATTTTTCAAATGGCAATTTACGCCCTCCAGGCCTTCTCCTGAGGCTGGCTGGACCCCACATCTGGGATGATGGCTGGATAGCATCCTTCTGGAAGTTTGCGTTATTATGAAAGATCATTCTTTTCCATCCTGACCCTGTAAGCTTATGAGACAGGCCCAATTATTGAGCCATATGGCAAAGAGAACTTTGGGTAAACAAATTTGTATTTCATTAAGATGTAACAGCCTCATAAAACGTGATAATTAAAATGTAAATGACAGTAGGTGCGCTTGTTCAAAGCTGGCTTCATACCTCACCAGCTGGTACATCCCAGGTGATTCGCGTTCCAAGGTTTACGGGCAGGTACTATTTTCAGCATTCTCTTCCTTCTGTTTTTTTTCTCTTTCTGATTCATTGATCGGCTGTATTTTACAGGATCTCTTAGGGCGTGCATGTACAAGTACAGGCTACTGCAGGGCTTGTTCTTGTTTTCTCAACGTTTTCTTGTTTACTTGCATGAGTCTCTCCTCCAGGATGGGAGGGAAGAAGTAAGAGTGCTTTCCCACGTAATTCCCTTCTCAGCTTGGAATGAGCAAATGCTAAAAGCAGCTTTGCTGTGCGGAAGGCTCGCTGGGGAGGTTAGAGTTAAGTTAAGGTGACAGGAGCTGTTTTTCAGCTGAAGGGTGGGCTGGGGGAGGGAGAAGTAGGTTTCCTCCTCTGCGTCCACCCCATCCCCAATCTCCTCTTTCTACCTTTTCTCTCCTGTTCTGTTTACCATGGTCAGTGGTGGAGGGAGAGGGCTGGGAAAGGACAAGCACGGAAGGGAGGTGGCCTGAACGAGAGGGACTTGAATGCGGGGGCCACTTGGAAGTAAAGGGACTCCTGACTCTGGGCCTCCATCCAGCCTGGGAGCGTTGCCTTTCCTTTCCTTCCTCACACCCCCAGCAGCCTCCACAGAGCAGTCTTTTTCCAAATCTTAATTGGAATTTAGCTCTAGATTCCAATTAAGGTCCCCTCTGGTGGCACCAGACAAGCCCCTGCTGTGGAGAAAACAGGCTGAGAAATCCCAGATTAAGAAGGTCACAGAGGAAAGTGAAGATCAGGATGGGGGGCTCACAAGAGCCTTCTTCCTGAGAAAATTATATGAAATGGGAACTATAGAAGTCATCAAATAAAAATTCGGTGATACCACCCGCTCCTAACCATGAGTTAAGATACAGCTCAGGGCACAGGGTGGCTTCAAAGTCAGCTGGGCATTGAGTGACTGGGGGCCATGAGGATGAGTGTGGGGTTCCCCTTAAGCCAACAGTGTTGAATGGTGCTACCATAGGCAGTACAAAGAAACATGAGTTCAGTGTTCTTCCAGCTGAAAAGGGAGAGGTGGGGTCTGAAGGCGTCTGAAACACCCTCAGCCTTGCCCCCAGAGGCCACGCTGCCAGCCTGAGTTAGGGCATGACGCTTAGCATCCCAGTGACATTCGGGTAATATTATTCTAGCTCAGAGGAGATAGGCAAGCCAGGCTGATGATCAAATGAGGCATCCCTTGAGTGCTGGGTTTACACTAACTGAACATGTGAATAAATGATGGCTCACATGCGTGAATGCCAGCAGCCTGGTCCCAGCCCTGTTGGGGAGCATCCAGCAGAGGAGCCAAGACAAACAAACATGAAACGTTAACACTCGCTCTTGCGTCCCAACCCAGGTCAGCCGGCGGGGAGGGTGTCAGCTTTTACAATGGGTCACCCAGAGGGCTGGCGGAACTTGAGTCTTCATTCTCATTAGCTGAAGCCCAGCAAGACTGAGTGGCTTCTCTGGGCCACTGCCATCCATTGAAAGTTGAAAGTGAAGTGTTAGTCTCTCAGCTGTGTCCAACTCTTTGTGACCCAGTGTACTGTAGCCCACCAAGCTCCCCTGGCCATGGAATTCTCCAGGCAAGAATATTGGAGCGGGTAGACGTTCCCTTCTCCAGGGGATCTTCTTGACCCAGGGATCAAACCCAGGTCTCCTGTATTAGTAGGCGGATTCTTCACCACTAGCGTCAGCTGGTGCCTGCAGCTTTGGGTAAAAGTCCTGCCTTGAACTTACTTGGGCCATGTTGTTTAGTCACTCAGTTGTGTCTGACTCTTTTGCAACCCCACGACTGTACCCCACCAGGCTCCTCTGTCCATGGGATTTCCCAGGCAAGAATGCTGCAGTGGGTTGCCATTTCCGTCTCCAGGAGATCTTCCAACCCAGGGACTGAACCTGCGTCTCCTGCATTGCAGGCAGATTCTTTACCACTAAGCCACCTGGGCTTCCCTAGTATATGCTTAAAGTAAACTGCAAACATACCTTTTTTCCATATCTACTGACAGCGTAAGGATGTGAGATTGAAGGTACCCTGGGAAAGACATGGAGGGTGGATGCATTTGTGGTTCCAGTGGAAATAGCAGTAGATGTGGCTGCAAGGATGACCTGTCCATTTCAGCCTTCCCTCCCTGGTCCACTGTGATGTGCTCAGGAATCTATAAAGCGGGCTTGGGCAATGAACAGGCCAGAGGTTAGCAAGTACTCAGGGTCCCCGCAGTGCTGCTCAGCTCAGTTAAACAAGAAGGAATCATCACTTCAATTAAAGTAAAGCACAGAGGGCTGGGAATCTTCCCCTCAGGTACCAGCATGGCCCCAGCCCCCAGGAGGCCACAACCGAACTAGAGCCAGTGCCCAGGGCTTCCATCTCATGGGCCAGTTTGCTCAAGTTTAATTTTGGTCCTCAAGACAAGTTTTCTTTTGACATTTAAAAAATTGCCTTGCCAGTCTATGGGCCCTGAATTTTGTGATGGCTGTGAATGAGTTCTTACAAATTAGGGTATCTTTCTGGATCTAGATGGAGATGTAGGAAGATAAATGGTATCTGTCTTCCACGAAAGTCACAAATCCGGCAGAATGTCAGGCCGGGAAGACAAGAAAGAATTCCTGACAGCCGCTCCATGGGACAGCCAGCGTGGGCTGAGACCCCGGGGCTCACTGATAAGGCAGACAGAACACAGTGAAAGGAATAAACAAACCTCACACTCTGGAGCCCTGGGAGACAGCTAGTCACACCCATGAAGAACTCTCCATCGTCTCAGAGACATCTCACTTCTGGCAGTCAGTTAGATGGCCATCTCAAGTATGCATGATGCTGTCAAGACCTAGGAAGGACGTTAGGCCACTTCTGAAAAGTTAAAGAAAAAGATGTCACAAAATCTGAAACAAAGGCATGAATTTTTAGATAGAATTCCAACAAACTTGGTTATCTGGTGTTCAGCTCACAACCCATAAGAAGTACCTTTAGGAAGAACTCAGAAGTCTTCTAGAGACAAGAATGTGAAAAAAAAGGGGAGAAAATTGCAGCCCGAAAGAATAGGAGACAAAGACAAAACCCAACCAAAGCCTAAAAGCAGATGAAAGTGCTCAATAAGCAGAGCATCCTGGGACCAGTCACAGAAGAGACGGAGAGCCCTGTCTTCTCAAGTCCCCAGGAGTCCAGCTGTGACCTGCTCCAACCTGATACAGAAGGAAGGTGGGCAGGCCTGGTGGGAGCAACAAGGGAGCATAAAATATGCTCATTACACGCATTTATACCCCGATAAATATATTCCTCCAAAGTGATTAGACATTTTGAAAGTTTTTACTCTAAAGGAATAGATATCTTTAAACAAAATGTCTTGACTATTAATAAGTCTATTCATCTCATAGGGCTGTCACAACTGGCTGACTTCAACCTTACTTATTAGCATAATTCATACAAGATTCAAGCATGTTGTGTATACCAGGAGTGTTTCCTCTTTAGTGCTGAGTAGTATTCTGTCTCATGGATGCCCCACGCTTTGTTTATGAAAAATATATTCAGGACTGCGGCTTCTTTCCATCAGATTGTACAATGTGGCCAACTCAGAGCCGATAGAAGGAGATGATGGCTTCCCCTTAGTTATGGAGGCTTCAGTCTTCACTCCTGATTCCAGGCCTCCTACTCTGCTTTGATCATTGCCCTGCAACTAAGATGAATGTCGTGGCTTCCTCCACCTGCCTCTGCTGCAGCCACCCCCGCCCACCACACACACGTCCACACGCACAAACACACACACACACACACAGCATGCTGCTCTCCTGCCTGGAAGGCCTCTCCCCTCTACACCCTGGAGCTCTCATTCATCTCATAAGATTTTGCCCAGGTGGCATCTCCTCTAGAGATTCTCCCATGACTGATTCAGACTAGATCAAATTCTCCTTCTCTATGATGGCTTTACACACTCTGGGTACAGCTGCCATATCATTTACCACAGGACATCACAGCTATTTCCGAGGTTGTCTCCTCAATATGCTATACATCCCTGGAAAGCCAGGGCTTGTCTCTTCCATTTTATTCTTAAAGTTTATTTATTGTTTGGCCATGCCATTTTGCATGCAGGATCTTTTTTCTCCAACCAGGGATTGAATCCACATCCCCCTGCAATGAAAGTGCAGAGTCTTAACCACTGGACCTCCAGGGAAGATCTTGTGTCCCCCATTTAAAAAAAAACCTTTCTCCTCTGCCTGGAACACTGCCTGGCACAATGCCTCACGTATAAGTCACTCAATGCAGGATAGCTGTTATCATTTTAAATCAAACAGTAGTAAATCATGGGCAGGAAAGTGAAGTGTTATACAAGCCAATATGAATTATTTATAGACTGGATACTTTTTCTTTTCCATTTCACTTCTTTTCTTTTCTGCTGATTTCTTCCTAATCTAACTGGTTTCCAAACTGCTGATCTTTAAGACTGGAGAGAAAAAAAAGGGGGGGGAGAAAGAAAAGAGAAATAAAGCTAAAGAGAGAGAGGGGGGACATAGACATACACATGTGTGCACTTGCACACACCTTGAGGATAAGTATTTTACACACCGAGATAACCACATTCCATTACTAATTCCCTTACTGCCTTGAGGTGAAGTGTAGAGTCCCGAGTCTCTAAAAATAGGGCTACAAAGCACATCTCTTTCAACAAGGGGCTTAATGTATTAATTAATGCTTACTGAGTACTTTGAGGATGAAAATTTACACACAAATCCTTATTAGTATTAGCTACGCTCTGTATAATAAGCCTTAGATGTGAAATTTATGCAACAAATCAGGTAATGTGGCTCAAAAGTAGACAAGCATGTACAAACTCCATAGTCATCATCCATATTAATCACATATTCAAAAACTCCCAAATGCGCACTCCAGCCTGGTTTGCCTTAATCCTTTGTGAGCATTCCAATGTGATTGTTGGCCCAGCATAGGGCTTTGTGATGTATATTTTAATGTACTTCTAGAAGATTCTCCCCCCCCCTTTTATTGTTAGCTACATTAAAAAGACCTCATTCTGATGTATTCTTCCAGTGAAGGGAAAAAGTTGACAGCACTGAAAACGTATTTCATGTTATAAGATTTGAAATGCTGGATTTTGCCACTACGTTTCCATTGTAGAGAGCTTCCCAGGTGGTGCTAGTGGTAAAGAACCTGCCTGTCCATGCAGGAGATGTAATAGATGCAGGATCAATCCCTGGGTCGGGAAGAACCCCAGGAGGAGAGGATGTCAATCCACTTCAGAATTCTTGCCTGGATGGAGAAGCCTGGTGGGCTACAGTCCATGAGGTCACAAAGAGTCAGAAGGACATAGTGACTAAACAGCAACAACAATACGACTTGAAACAAGTCAGGTCGAACTCCAGGCTCTTTGGAACTCAGCCTCACTCGTTTCAGGAAGCCAACCCCACCTTGGTTGACGTCTTGCACTTATTTCTCAGGGTGGTGTGTGGGTTGCATTGATTTCATCCCCAGCTATTGTTTATGGAGGCCTTGCTTTTTGTCAGGTTGAGCTCAGCATTTTACAGGCTTCACTCTGAAGCTCCCTTCTGTATACGGAAGGCATCCTGACACCCATTTTGCAGAATCAGGAAGCTGAAGCCCAAATTACACAGAGCTACTAAGAGGCAGAACGTCCATTTAGACCCGTTCACGTACATTTTCATCCCCCGCTATGTCAGGGGAGAAACTGCTCTTTGGATTTAAACGTGTGACTTGAACATGTCCTTTAACTTCTGTGAGCAACCATTTTGTCATCTGTACAGTGAAGGTGTGAAAATACTTAAGCTTTCAGGTCTGTTTTTCTCTGAAATTCTACCGCTGGAAGAGGAGGCAGAGAAGAGACTCCCCGCTGTGGTGGAGCTGTCCATGGTCCTGACAAGACTGGCACCAATAAAATGATAATCAGCTTATCAGAGAAAGAAGCACAAGAAGCAAGAAACGCCTCCGTTAATAAAGATCTTGCTGTTATTCTCTGGGTCTCTTAAGTAATTAAGCATGCCATCTCCTGCTGCTGGGTGTCCAGATTATGCCAGGAGCCAAGCCTCTGCAAATTAAAGATGCAGATAGACTCACACACACACACACACACACACACCCCACACAATTTCCCCCACCCCCAAACCTGAAATGCCTGTGTGTTCCAGCCAAATGACCCACAGCACATTTTGTCTCTATTTTGTATTATTTTGCCTTGAATTACAGATTCTTTTTCTGGGAGGAAGCAGATGTTCTTGAACCTGATTTTCCAAGCCTAGCCACCCTAGGAACCAAGTGAAATTAATTTAATGAGTTCTCAAAGAAATCAAATAAGGTCCTTTGTTTTAGCACATTTTCACTGCTTTTCTCATTTACACACACAGATATGTTTCATAAGGAGAAATATATTTACTGTATAAGCAGTCATGGGACCCCGTGCACTATAGCCTGCCAGGCTCCTCTGGCCATGGAATTCTCCAGGCAATAATACTCGAGTGGGTTGCCATTTTCTTCTCCAGGGGATCTTCCTGACCCAGAGATGGAACCTGAGCCTTCTGCATTGCAGGTGGGTTTTTTAATCATCTGAGCTACCAGGCAAGCCCCATTAGGTCCTTTGTTTTAGTACATTTTCATTGCTTTTCTCATTTATGCACGTAGATATGTTTTATAAAGGGATATATATTTACTGTATAAGTAGTGGATACAGGAATGTTGAAAACATGAGATGAACATTCAGCCATATTTTCCTCTATAAATTTTTGGCTGGTTACTGAATTTTGTACCATCATTTCTTACTATTTACCTTATATATAACCCTGATGTATAATTTAACTTGTAAAATGGCATTCATAATAAACCCTTGGTATTTTGAAATCTTTTAACTCCTTGATGACATTTGCAAGGATTTTTTTTTAAATAGCAATATTTAAAGGCCTGAGGAGATCTTTCCAAACATATTGAAATAATGTGTCCCATTGAGAATTATTATAAGCTACAACTATGTTAGCTTATAGTAGCTCACATAGCTCATTTGGTAAAGAATCCACCTGCAATGCGGTAGACCTGGGTTTGATCCCTGGATTGGGAAAATCTTCTGGAGAAGGGAATGGCTACCCACTCTAGTATTCCAGCCTGGAGAATTCCATGGACTGTATAGTGCATGGGGTTGAAAAGAGTCGGACACGATTGAGTGACTTTCACTCACTCACTTCACAACTATGTTAATGAGAATGTACTGGACTCCAGGAATATAAAATTCTAAAAGCAACAAGTGGTCAGATTATGAGCCAGGCACTGCACTTAGTGGTTGCCTGAATCTCTACATGAACTGTGCATTCACTAGTACATCTGCTTATGTATGTAAATATGGTCTTACACTTTCAAATTACACACATACCTTTTTTCTTGCATGCATGTGTAAGTAAGCATATATGACTGAATCAAGCTATTTGCATTGTGGGGCCAAGGATGATCCATTGTTCTCCAAACTCTCTTCCTGAGTGATTTGCAAGGGAAAGAAGGTCTTCCGAGGGAACACTTGGAAGATTCTTGGAGCAGACAATGAACCAGGTGACCTCCTAAGTCAAGTCAAGGAAAAGAAGCAGACAATGTAGTATCTGGTGCCCATCCCAGTAGCAAGGGCTAAGGTGGACCTCAGGGAGAGGAATACTGTCCTCAGTTCATGCACAGAAGAAAAGGGCCGAGGGCTGGGAGGTGGCATGAAGGCAACAGAAAGCTCTTTGCACTCATTGAGAGTTTGCAGTGCTGGGAATGTTGGCAGCAGCCCCCTGGGAAGGGCCAGCACCACCCCGAAGGCTGTGGCAGAAGCAACTGCCAGGAAATGGAGGTGTCCAGTGTTCTGGGGCTGTACCCAGGCGTGGCTGGGCAGCAGCAGCAGGGAATGGCTGGTACAGACTGAATAAATTCCTCAGGAGGCTGTAGGGACCTATGGAACAGCTTTGTTTTGGCTGTGTTGGGGGAAGCAGTGACAGCTTCCAAATCAGTTATTTTTTTCACACTGTTTATGTTTACTTATAGACCCTGATGCTGGGAAAGGTTGAAGACAAAAGGAGAAAGGAATGGCAGAAGATGAAATGGTTAGATAGCATCATTGACTCAATGGACATGAATTTGAGCAAACTCCAGGAAGCAATGAAGGACAGGGAAACCTGGCATGCTACAGTCCATGGGGTCGCAGAGTCAGACACAACTGAGCAACTGAACAACACAAAAAATTTTAATTTGTAAGTATGTTAGTAGAATATATTCAACAGAGAAAGACTAGAATGCCATTTTCCATCACCCTGAAACCTGGTTCCCTCTTCCATTCTCCAGAAATAACCACAGTTTGTTCTTGCATGTTGAGGAACATTTTTTCCAGAGGAAGAATTATTGACTGAAACTCAATGAGAATACAAGTTTTAATATTGCCTTAAAAATAAAGAAACATAAAAGAAACATCTGAAATATCGAATTTAGGCAATACAAAGTGGCCAATGAAAAGAAGAAGAAGAACTTTCAGGGGACTTCCCTGGTGGTCCACTGGTTAAGACTGTTTCACATTCTGATGCAGGAAGGCAGGTTCAATCCCTGGTCAGGGAACTATATCCCACATATTTCTTCGTCAAAAAACCATAACAGAAAACAGAAGCAACATTATAACAAATTCAATAAAGAATTTAAAAATAGTCCACAGCAAAAAAAAAAAAAGAAAGAGCTTCCCTTGAGATTTTGGAAACATTTATTCTGTAACCCCAGCCTCATAAATTCAACATGTCTCAGTGGAAGGAAAATGGAATGAAAGCTTTGGACCTAAATGACTAATTGATGTGGCTTTATGGTGTTTCCCTAAAGACAGACAGAAACATCTCAGCCCTGAGCTTATGTCTACAAAGGAGGTATCTGCCAAGGTCTAAGCTCTCGTCCCTAAAGGCTGGTTAGTCTTCCACACCAATGACTTGAGGTGGGCAAGAGCCAAACAGCTGGCATCCACTGCAGGTGACTTGTTAACAGTTTATCAGGAGAATGATGTTGGAAGATTTTATAAAATAGGATTAAATCCCCTGGTCTGCAGCACTTCACAAAGCAGACATGATTCCTTGAGCACAGAATAGACAGCGAGGCCTCCATGCGTGCTGCTTAAATCCTTCATCACGCGTTTCCATAGAACCAGATTGTCAGGACCTAATTCCATGACTCAGGTGCTCTGAATGTTCTGTAATCTGGTAAATGGTACTTTCAGGGCCCAAAGAGTTCACACAGCTTCCCTGTGGCTCCTGCCCGGGGGAAGAATCCTTGGCACTGGCATTTTGTTCTTTTGACCAGATCAGTAAGACCCAGGACTCAGCTTGGGTGACTGAGCAGGTCTCCAGAGGGTCAGGATAGGGGCTGGACTTCTGTGGAGTGGGTGAAAGGCAAATATCGTGGGAAAACTCTTGGCCATTTGTCCCCCCCGCACTTTTTTGGAACTGCATCTTTTTTTTTAATTGGAGGATAATTGCCATGAAATTAAAAGATGCTTGCTCCTTGGAAGAAAAGCTATGACAAACTTAGCGATTTAAAAAGCAGAGACATCACTTTGCCAACAAAGGTCTGTATAGTCAAAGCTATGGTTTTTCCAGTACCCATGTATGAATGTAAGAGTTGGACCATAAAGAAGGCTGAGCACAGAAGAACTGATGTTTTTGAACTGTGGTGTTGGAGAATATTCTTGAGAGTCCCTTGGACTGCAAGGAGATCCAACCAGTCCATCCTAAAGGAAATCAGTCCTGAATATTCACTGGAAGGACTGATGCTGAAGCTGAAGTTCCAATACTTTGGCCATCTGATGGGAAGAGCTGACTCATTTGAAAAGACCCTGATGCTGGGAAAGATTGAAGGCGGGAGGAGAAGGGGACGACAGAGGATGAGATGGTTGGATAGCATCACTGAGTCAATGGACATGAGTTTGAGCAAACTCCGGGAGATGATGAAGGACAGGGAAGCCTGGTGTGCTGCAGTCCATGGGTTGCACAAAGTTGAACACAATTTAATGACTGAACAACAACAACAAATTGCTTTACAATGTTGTGTTAGTATCTGCTGTGTGATGAAGTGATCAGCTCTATGTATACATATATCCCCTTCCTCCTGGACCTCTCTCCTACCCCACCCGGCATGTCACCCCTCTAGGTCATCACAGAGCACCAAGCTGAGCCCCCTGTGCTATACAGCAGCTTCTGTTTTACACATGGTAGTGTATCTATGTCAGTGCTACCCTCTTGTCCCCTCTTACAGGGCCGCCTTGAGCACCCCTGGCAGGACTCTTGGACAAGCCGGTAACCACGTGTCCTGCACATTCCTGATGCCATGGGCCACTGGAGCGGAGTGCTCTAGGCTTTCTCTCTGTTGCCGATGTTCAGGCAGTTGGTTCATAGCAAGTTTGAGCAAGATACTTCTTAGACATCATTTGGTGGTCAGATTGGTCTTGGACTAACACAATTTTAAATGAAAGGCTTTGTTCGCAAAAATGACTAGTTGGGGATCATGTTGATCTCGGTGGGAGGAGGATGGGTCTGCAACCTGCAGCCCTGAGCTTGATCCTGGACAGCCCTGTTATGTGGGGGTGGCATGAAGGATTTAGAAAGAAGAACCTCCCCTCCAGTAAACCTCGTCAAATGGGGAGAGGGCCCCAGGATAAATAAACCTTCTCCTAACCATTGGCCTCCAGGCTGAGAATCAGGTCGATCTATTCACCTGTGAAGTAGGAGGGCCAGCAACAAAAGCACAACCCAGGCCCTGCTCTTGAGGGAGCGACAGTTGCAGCTTATCAGACAGGCGAGTTTGTTCCCCTCGCAGGCCTGGGCCGCTGTGGGTGCTGAGGACACAGATTTTAACGAAGGAGGCAGGAAGGGGAAGTCACAGGATGTGCCTTCGGGGGTGGGGAGTGGGAGGTAAGGTCAAGAAGGGTTTAAGAAGCATTTGTGGGAACTTCCCTGGTGGTCCAGTGGTTAAGACTTGCTACTTCCAATGCAGGGGACTCAGGCTTGATATCTTGTTGGGGAGCTAAGTTCCGACATGCTCTGCAGTCCAACCAAAAAATAAGCAAAGAAGGGTTTACAGCATTTGGGGAAGCACACTTGGCCAAGTGGACAGATTGAGTTTGAGAGTCCTGGCTTTGGAGTCAGGCAGGCCTGTTTCATTTTCTGACTGCTGCATGCAAACTCTGTGATCATGGGCAAACTCTGAAGTATTTCTGAGCCTGTTTCCTCATCTGTAAAATGGGATCAATAGTACCAACCTTGGAGGATTGGTCTACAAAATCAGAGGAGATAACACATGTGAGGCCTTTGGTCTTCCCAACCTGGGGCTCAAACCCAGTCTACGCACTGACATACACATGGATCTGAGCACTTGTGCGTCTACCAAGAGCAAGAAGGCTGGAAGGGAGCAAGACCACCTCAGTAGAGCCTTGTAGGGCAGTGTCTGGGCTCTGACCTAAGTCCAGAGAGAACCAGTGGAAGGTCTGCCTGGGTAGGAGTGAAGGCAGAGTGGGGGGCGGGGGGGCGGTGCAGAATCCATCTCTACTGGCAAGGGTTAATGTGTAAACATAAGTGGTGGTGGTGGTTTAGTCACCAAGTTCTGTCTGACTCTTGTGACCCCATGGACTGTAGCCCGTCAGGCTCCTCTGTCCATGGGATTCTCCAGGCAAGAATACTGGAGGGGGTTGCCATGCCCTCCGCCTGGGGGATCTACCTGACCCAGGGATCAAACCCACATGTCCTACATCGGCAGGTGTATTCTTACCACTGAGTCACCAGGGAAGCCCGTAAACACAGGAAGCACAGTTATTTGCTGTGAGATTGCAAGAAGGAAGATGATCAGCTCAGAAGTCCTTGCTCCCTGGCTTGCCAGAGCTCGTGCTGCTTGCTAGTTCTGCACGTGTGTGTCTTCACGTGAAGGGGCGTTTGCCTGTGCTGGGCTTGAGCTGGGTGCACAGCGTGGAGGTGAAGTTGCGGGATGCCGGCCGGGGGATGCACACAGTGGACTGTCTTTGACTGGCCTCCTCCGCTCACGCTGTGTCCTGCACTTGTTCTTAAGGAGATCTGTGAAGCCTCTTATTTTCCACTTCCAAGTTTTCTGTAATCCAGGAGAATAAAGATGATATGGGAAATGCATATAATGACTAGGGCCAAGAAGCAAACACAGAAACCTCTCCAAAGTGGGAGCTCACCGAAGGCCAGCTCTTGGATCCTGCAGGAGTTGTGGTTTCTTGGTTTCTCCCTCTGTACAATAGGGAGAGTGGTCCCTACAAAATGAGGACTCTCGGGAGCATGGACCTTGTGGGAGGTGCTCCGTCCGTGGGAACTGAACTTGACATCAATGGTGAAAGAGATCCTGACTTAACCCACCAACGGGAATTCAGAGGTGGGCACTCCAGACAGAAAAGCAGCAACTAGAGCACACCTCTCCCTTCTGTCTCTTAAAAAAAACAAAACCAAACCAAAAATAAACCCCCAAAATTTCCATTCAGAGCCTGCTCTGTGCAAAATTTCAAAACAGACGACATTTCTTTTTGTCTTTCACTACCCTTATTTAAAAGAAAACCCATAGCATAAAATTTCCCTTCCTAACCATTTTAAAGTGTGTTGTTCAATAGCGGTAAGTGCTTTCACACCGCGGTAGAACCAATCTCCAGTACTTTTCCATCTTGCAAAACAGCAACTCCGTATCAATTAAACACCAATGCTCCACCCCCTGCCCCCAGCCCCTGGCAACCATCATCCTACTCTCTGTCTCTACGAGCTTGACCACACTCGGTACCTCATGCAAGGGGAATCGTGCACTGTTTGTCTTTCTGTGACTGGCTTATTTCACTGAACACAATGTCCTCCGGGTTTATCTCTGTGTGGTGCGTCAGGATTTCCTTCCTTTTAAAAGCCGAGTGGTATTCCACTGTATGGATGGACCACTTTTCCTTTATCCGCTCACGCCCTACAGGAAACTTGGGTTGCTTCCACTTTTTGGTTGCTGTGAATAATGCCGCTCTGGACATTGGTATACAAATAACTCTCTTTTTCTCTTCTCCCTCCCTCTGTCTCCCTCTCCTTCTTTTTGATTTGTAATCTAAGCTTCTGGCATTTCACCCTTTACTCTACACTCTGTCATCAGGAAAGGAGATCTGAGAAATCATTAACACCTTGGTGCAAATGTACTTAATGTGTTATCTCTAAAAGCGAGTGTCTGAATTTTAACAAGAGGACTAAATGGGAAGGCACATGAGGAAATGAATATCAAACTGCTGAGTTTCAGGGCTGAGGTCCCTGGGTGGGGACTGTGTGGGCCCGTGGACCGCCCCTGCCCCCACCAGAATGTCTCAGAGCTGACTTCGAGTTCTCCCCCGATGAATACACTGCTCTGTTCCAATCAGGCCAGAATTTCCTTGTCTTATGAGCCAGTTCCAAACTGAGTCCTTCTGAACCGTCACACTCACAGAGGACATCTAAAAATTAAGCATGCACCCTCTTAATCATTTCATTTTATACCAGGAGGGAAAATCCTTACAATAGACTCCTTCCGCTCAAATCATGGCTCAGGTCAAAGCCTGAAACCCTTCTCCACGCTGAGCCTCGGCCTCACTCTGCCATCTCAGGAGTGGGAGCTCCTGCCTGCTTCTAATCCCCGCACTGCGGCTTTACTAATCTCCTTCTATCATCTTTTCTCCTGATGGGCTCCAGCTCGGCTCTCCACACCTGTCAATTCACCCGCCTCCCGTTGTCAACCACCCCTTCTGTGTTGCTGCCGGAAACACACACCCTCCCACAGCCCAAGACGTGCGACGTAGGAGATATTTTTCCTCCTACAGACTTTAAACTCTGTGTTCTCAGCAAATGTTAATCAGCTGCAGGAATTCGTGGCTGTTCAATGAAATCTTGCTCTTCTCTCTTCAATTGTAGCCTGTCAGCTTCAATCAGCTGCGGAGCCCTGAGTGTTTCCTTTTGTAATGCCTCTCACATATACCACCCCCCTACACACACACACACACTCCTATCTGCTGTACATGGTCTGGGCGTGTGGGCTTGCTGGGAAAATAACCGCCGATTATATCAACTGTGGAGGCAAAGGCGGAATCTAGAGGCATAGCCGGGCCTAGCTACTGAGCTTCAGGGTGGCCTACCAAGCGTCAGGTGAGTGCGGATTGGTTAGCAGAGGTGAAGGTGCCAGGGCTTGAGGGTGGCTACCAGATTCAGGAACTAATGCAAAAGTGAGACCAGGAACCAGGGACCCAGGGAGGAACTCGTTCCCGGAAATACCTTTCTGCTGGCTACTTTTGGAAAAAAATGAGTAGGCCACTCAACTGTGTTTTGGGGATCACATCCTTTCTTTAAGACTCCCCATTCCTGGTTAAACCGCTCATGGTATTTAACAAATACCTCCCTGGGACCACTTATGTTAGAGTCTCTGAAGATGGGCACCCAAGCAACTGCCCAGGTGATGCTAGAGAAGTCAGAATTAAGCACTGCTTGGTCATCTCCCCACGGAGAAGGCGATGATGGCACCCCACTCCAGTACTCTTGCCTGGAAAATCCCATGGACAGACGAGCCTGGTAGGCTGCGGTCCATGGGGTCACGAAGAGTCAGACACGACTGAGCGACTTCCCTTTCCCTGGTCATCTCCCCCATCATCCATACTCCATGCGACTTCCAGATGAACCTTTCAGGGCCGATGCTCTGGAACCTTCTGTGGCTCTCCTTTTACTTCTGAGGTGAACAGGTTCCTTTGCCCGCTGTTCAAGACATGGTGGGGCACCCTTGCCGCCTGCACTCTGGCATTCTCCTGCAGTGTCCTTGGATGCGGCGGGTCAGCCCGGCTGACTCCAGCTGAGCAGAGGCCCTGGGAGGGGTGGGTGGGTCCAGGTAAGGCACAGGTGTGGAAAGGACAGCTCCCCGGCAGGCAGAGCATGGTGTCTGAGGCCTTGTGAGCAACCACACTGAGGCCCAGAGCAGGCTTGGAGGGGTCCCATGAGAGGGTGTGTGGCAGTGTTCAAGTTGCAACAGACAGGAAGTCTGCAGACCAGAGCGGGCTCCCAACTATGGATCTGGGGGCTTCCAGCCCTGGCAGGACTACCTGTCAAGCCCAGATGGGTGCCGAGAATAAGGTAGAACGTCAGTCCTGGCCCCAGTCCTGCTCCATCTCGGTGTTTCATAATCAGCACTCAGAAGTCTGTCAGCCGCACCTGCTCCCAAGGCAGCTCTGAATCAGGCTGAATTTACCATATCCTCTGCCCACTCTGGACGAGGTTGATAGTCCTGAGCCCCTGACCACCTCTGCTGCCTCTTCATCACGTGTTCCATCAGTTCCAGGGCCTTCTTCCCTGCTTCAGACCCAAACAACCCCTTCCCCCACCCATGTGCTTTGCATGCAACTCCCTATTAGGAGATGATAAATCAGGCTATAGATAAATATTTATTGATCCAGACAGATGTTTGTGTTGGTGCTAAGTGATAAAAAGCAGATTGCAAGGGAGTTTGTATCTGTGCAATAACCCCAAGGGTGTGGTATATATGTACTGAGAGAGTCTTTCAGGAAACTCAGCCATATGTTATGAGCGACTGTCTTGGGGTGGGAGGTGGTGATATTCTGGAAGTCTTTTACTTTTCTTCTTTCTCTCTATCATCTGATTATTTTTCAGTAAAGAAGTATTGTGTTTTTAGTAAGAAAAACAACCAAAAGACAGTATTTTTATAAATTAAAAATGTAAGGTATTTCCAAGAGTCCCGATTCTCTGATGCAAGGGTAAGGTCAGCTGTGAGCCCTGGCCCCAGAGCAGAGTCAAGCCAAGTCCCCAAGTGTGGGGCCCAAGCTCCCTAGGGTAGGGGAAGGGGTGCTTAAGACTGTGACTGTTAGCAGTTAGCCTGGTTTTTATCCAGCCCATCATCTGACAACTGTGCAATCCTGGGCCAGCTGCTTAACCTCTCTGTGCCTTGTTTGTCTGATGGAAAAAAATGGGATAAGATTATTTTATGGATAATCTTAGGAGTATTTTGAGGATTAAATGAATTATTTATGTAACAAGTACTTTGCATGGTGTCTGGTATGTAGTAAGTATGCAACCAGTGTTAACTCCTACGGGGAGAAGGCAGACAGGATTGGGTAGGGGTGTTTGTCTCACCTGGCACTCCAACACCATTTGGGTTCCTCCTTTTTATATCTCCAAAGTCCCGCCTAGCCTTTCTTTCTTTTTTAAAAAAGAAATTTAATTCATTTTATTTATTTATTTTTTGGCCAAGCTGCCCTGCATGCAGGATTTTAGTTCCCTGACCAGTGATTGAACCTGTGCCCTCGGTGGTCAAAGCACAAAATCCTAACCATATAGGACTGCCCGGAAAGTCCCCCATCCAGCCTTTCAACTTCATCTCAAACCTCACATCCTTTACTCAACATTTCCTTTTCTGAGCCTCTGACCTGGAGTGGATCCACTCTCCCCTGCATCTGTCTGTCACTCTGAACCAGGTTCCCTGAACGTACCTCCCTTCTGTCGGTTAATCGGGCACTTGCTTCACTCCTTTTGGGAACCATATGCCACAAAACTATGCCATGCCTTCCATGAATTATCTGAGTTGAATCGCACGTTTTGAAGACAATCAGTTTGCCCTACAAAAATGCTACTTGGAATCTTCTGGCTGGGCACCTGTGAGATGCTGACCTTCACTGCTTCGTGGCAACAGTCCTTCACTTGTTGCTTCACACCTGCGAGGAAGATTAATTGCACATTCAAAACATGATCTTTTGGGGAAAAATATGACCTTTGGTTACGTGTAGAGGCTCACCATGTCAACAAGTTCCACCATTAGTTTTGCTCTCTGCAAGGTCAGTTGTAAGTAAGATTGCAGGTTGTCTGAAGAAGCCAGTATCTGGCCACAAACTCATCAATGACTGGGATGGCGTCTCATTGCTGAGCAGTGATGGTTGCCGTTCCGGGCACATTTTAACACGAGGAAGTGTGCTGATCACTGTGAGGCTATATTGTTGGCCTGGAGTCAGCCACATTATATTTGGAGAAGGAAAATGTTAAACTTGATAGGGTTTTGTTTTAGACTTACCTCTACACATCTTGGCAAATAAACTGTGAATCATCTCCATCTAGACCATACTTGCTTCTCAAATGTTTTTGTCTTCTGTTTGCTGGGGAGCCACAGAATCTTAATTGGAAGATGGCATTGAAACCTGCCAGCAAGCTGGTGGGAATGCAAATTGGTGAACCACTATGGAGAACAGTATGGAGGACCCTCAAATCTAAAAATAGAACTATTGTATGACCCAGCAATCCCACTTCTGGGCATATATCCAGACAAAACTATGATTTGAAAAGATGCATGCACCCCTATGTCCATAGCAGCACTATTCACAGTAAACCAAGACATGGTAGCAACCTAAATGTCCATTGACAGATGAATGAAGAAAATGTGGAACATATATACGGTGGAATACTATTCAGCCATAAAAAAGAACAAAGTAATGTCATTTGCAGCAACATGGATGGACCCAGGGATCATCATACTAAGTGAAGTCAGAAAGAGAAAGACCATATGATATCACTTATAGGTGAAATCTAAAATGTGAAACAAATGCACGTATCTACAAAACAGAAACAGACAGGTACAGAGAAGAGATTTGTGGTTGCCAAGGAGGAGGAATGGGTTGGGAGTTTGGGATCAGCAGATACAAGCTATTACATGTAGGATGAGTAAACAACGAGGTCCTACTGTATATCCTGAATATAGTGATGCACCGTCATGGAAAAGAACATGAACAAGAAGCTATATGTATGTATAAGTTCTCACTTTGCTGTACAGTAGAAGCTAACACATTACTATAAATCAACTATACTTCAATAAAATAAAAAACAAAAACAAAAGCTGCCAGTGAGCGGTAGTTGTCGAGGTGGGCACCTCTTTGCCCGAGGCTGTGTTAACCTCACACACTGATGTGAGGATGAGGGTTCAAGGGCACATGTCGAGTGTGTTTCATCTGGGTTAACCAGCCCTCCCCACCTCCTCCTGCCCAAAGCCCATTGAAGGCTAAAACCCAACAGCAAGGGCTGTTGTTGCCCTGGGCGTAGACCAGGTGCTCAGAAAATGCTTACAGATTGGTGGCCTGGGATATTTATTTAGTGTCACTTTTGGGAAGGCAGAGAGTAGAGTACAGCATAAGGAGCCTACAGATTTAACGGGATAAAGAATTTCTGAATTGGGCTAAAAGATTGGAGTCTGTAAAGTAGGCAAAGAAAATGAAGGCATGAAGGGGAGTAGCACAGGGCTTTGGGGTGTTATGACCCATGGGTCCCTGTGTTGAGGCCTGAGCCCCACTTCTCTGAGTCACGTCCAGGCAGTGGCATGCTGGGGTGATACAGAGGTGGTGGGAAGGGATCTGCCCTGATTTTGACCTGGGTCTTTGTTTTTCTGGAAGCATTCCACCTGGGCTCTTGGGACCCCTCTGTGCATGTGGGAGGAAGTAAAGTATGGATGAATGGATGGATGGATGGATGTTTGCTTAGTTTGAAAGCAAATCTGGAAAACTATGTGGGTCAAATGGGAAAAGTTGTTGGAAATGAGGGTGGATTATTTATTGATTCAGAAGACCTTTAGCTTCCAGTTAGAATTGAAAAAATACGATAGAGATCATTCAAAGAGACAATGACTTCATTTTGTATATGGTCCAGAGTTGGTCCATAAAGAAAACTGAGCACCAAAAAATGGATGCTTTTGAACTGTGGTGTTGGAGAAGACTCTTGAGAGTCCCTTGGACTGCAAGGAGATCCAACCAGTCAATCCTAAAGGAAATCAGTCCTGAATATTCATTGGAAGGACTGAGGGGCTGAAGCTGAAGTTCCAATACTTTGACCACATGATGTAAAGAGCTGACTCATTAGAAAAGACCCTGATGCTGGGAAAGATGGAAGGCAGGAGGAGAAGGGAATGACAGAGGACGAGATGGTTGGATGGCATCACCGACTCTATGGACATGAGTTTGAGCAAGCTCCAGGAGATGTGAAGGACCGGGAAGCCTGGCTTGCTGCAGTTCATGGGGTCTCACAGAGTTGGACACAAATGAATGACTAAACAACAAAAAGAACTATCACTAATGCATGGGGGCTGAGGAGGGGGGAGTAATAGATTCATGCAGTTGTAAAGGTCAGATCTAAACACCCAATTCTAGGACAAGGAGGAGAGGCGGTGTGTGGACTCCAGGTGGAACGATGGGGAAGCACTAAACAAAGAGAACCCCCAGGCCCAGAGCCTCGGGGCCTCAAGTCCTCTGTCCTGGTATCAGAACCATGTTTAACGGCACCTGCCTGACAATTCTCTCTCTTTCAAAAAACCTGGAATTACAGAAAGATTGTGTGGCACGGTTGGTTTCCCCGTCCTGGCGGAGCCTGACCTCTTCTCCTGGTTTCCACTGACAATTGAGTGGGAAACGACTTTTACAGGGCTGTTATACTGCAATAATCTATAAGTCATTAACTGTAGCTGTATTTAAGCCTGCCAGAATCAATCTCTAAGATCCCAGCAATTGTTATTGACATAAAGGCTAGTTCTGCAACAAATCCTTAAAAAGCAACGACTCTAGATCTGGGACTGGGGATTGGCACTGCCCTCACCCTCCAATTCTACTTTGTTTCCTGGGGCTGGATGTAAACTGCGCCCCGCCCCCCATCATATCCTTCTTAAAAGACTCTGCCATTGGAGGGTGTTACAAGCAAGCCTTGGGAGATCTTAGATCTTTCGTATCTACTTGGGCAGATATGAGATTAGAAACTGCTGAATACAGTATAAGCTGAAGCCAGTGTTTTCCAGTTAGACTTTATGAATGATGCTGTGATGTGCTAAACTGTGTCTCCCCCAGTTTCATGTACTGAAGTCCCAAACCCCAGTACTTCAAAATGTGTCTGTATTGGAAGATGCAGTCACTAAAGAGAAGGTTAAGTTGAATGAGCCCATTGGGGTAGAGCCCTAATCCAAGATGACCTGTGTCTTTGTAAGAAGAGGATGAGACCCCAGGGGGCTGGTGTATTTGTCACTGGAGCTAATATCCAGGATAAAAAGCAGATGTGAATAGTGCTCATTTCTGATCAGAATTATAGTGTTTTTTTTTCCTGTATTTTAAATAGAAAATATATTTCTCTATCTTAAAATTTTACAAATGAATTGGTTTGGTAATAGTGGGAGAAGAGTTAAAACAAAAGGCAACGATAATGAAAACACAACGCTGGCCAGCCAGAACACCTCCGCTGGGTGTACGTGGGTGTCCGGCTCCCATGCTGATTTAATCCCAGACGGCAGGAGAGGAGCCCGGATGGCAAAGAAGGGGCGGGAGGCCTGGCTTCTGATGCAGCCGCCCCCTCATCCTCTCATCCCGCTTGGTGCCTTACAAGGATGGTTGTCCTCAGATCTTTACTTATCTAGCTCCATGTTCCTATCAGCAAAACATCTACCCTGCGAAACTGCAGGAACCCTTTCTACATTCCAGGCACCACTGTTTCCTCTGAGCCACTGAATTCTTTTTATTTAATCAACTTTGTGAGTCATTCTTCTTTAGGTTGGCAGCTAGGAAACTCAGAACCAAATAAATGGTCCACCTTTCATCTCACCATCTCCAGGCCTCATATGTTTTTTCTTCAATTTCCTCATTAGTTTTTTTTTTAAGATTTATTTATTGTTTCTGGTTGCACTGGCTCTTTGCTGCTGCATGTGGTTCTTCTCTGGCCGCGGCTTCATTGTGGTGTGCGGGCTTCTCATTGTGGCGGCTTCTCTTGGCGCGGAGAATGGGCTCCAGGCACTCGGGTTTCAGTAGCTGTGGCACGTGGACTCAGTAATCGCAGCTCCTGGGCTCCAGAGCACAGGCTTAGTTGCTCCAAGGGCTTAGCTGCTCCAAGGCATGTGGAATCTTCTCGGATCAGGGAACAAACCAGTGTGCCTTGCATTGCAAAGCAGATTCTTAACTGCTGAACCACCAGGGAAGCCCTCCTCATTAGCCTTTTTACCTTGTTTTGTGGAATATGTTATGACACCTTTAAACCTTCTTTGTCATCATATAATTGGTAAGTAAATAATTTGGCTACATGAGTAGGACCTGCCTCAGTTTGCCTCCTGCCTCATTTCTGTATAACCTTTCCACACCTCTCTCCTATGCCTACACTGACATGGGTGTGCACACATACACACACTTTATGTACATCAGTTTTCTGGGTCTGTCCGGAGTTAACAGTGATATTTACCTGAATTCACCATACACCCTGGTACCTTTGCTTTTGGATCAACTTTGCCCACAGGTGGCTCTTTGCTCGAGCTTACTGATTCCTGCTAATCCTGAGTCTCCTCCTCAAGAAGGCTTCTTGCATCAGTTTCCCTTTTTCAGCCTCTCTGCTTAAGATGCTTCTCATAGAACCTTCTGGATGTGTGTGCACACTGACTGCCATAGTCCGCTTGCTTCTCCTGATATTCTCAACTAAACTGCAAATTCCTCAGCAGCTGAGATTTTTAATTTTTTGAACATTTTCATTAAGTGCAAGTAAAATGCTCCCGACTCTTGTCCACATTGGAACGAGTGACAAAATAGAAACCAGCAAGGACACCTCAGAGAATGGACCTTTGTTTGGGTGAATTAAGATAGTCTGTGTAGGTTTGGTGAAGTCATTCAGTCTTTTGTCAGTGTCAATCAATGACGCTATCTAAAATTGCTTGATTTCCCCTGGAGAGTAAGGTTTCACTCTATTAATAGCTGTCATAATAGATCACTTGGTTTAACACACACTGACCTCATATTCAGTTTTGCAGAGAGCTGGGTCAGGTTTTCAGATTCTAAAAAGTCAACTTCTGTGCCTGTATATAATACATACACACACATAGATATGTTTAATTGAAGTGTAGTTGATTTACAATGCTGTGTTAGTTTCTGGTGTACAGCAAAGTCATTCAGTTACACATATACAAGTTCCCTGTGCTATATAGTAGGACTTCATTGTTTATCTATGCAACAATGTATTTTTTTAAAATTGCCTTTTTCTCTGTTTTTCCTCTTGCAGAAAGGAACTACTGAGTAAACGGTATAGATAGATTTTATTTGTTATTTATTTTTTTTGGCTTCACCGTGAGGCATGCAGTTTCCTTATTCTCCAACCAGGGACCCAACCTGCAGCCCCTGCAGGGGATGTTAACCATTGGACTTCCAGGGAGTCCTTACACCAGTGTATTTTTGATTGTAGATTTCTATCTTTTCGCTCTCTACAGGACCCAGTGAATTTCCTTAGTGTCCACTGTGAAACTCCAGATATGTCTTCCAGCCTGCCCTTTCTCCAGCCTCCTCTGTTTATAATAACATCCTCCTGGCTTCTCCAGAAACTTGAAACCTTGACTCAATCCCTGACACCTTAACCTCTTCTCTTCCTCCTTCCAGACCAGGGCTAAACGCCGAGGGCCAGACCACTGTCCACACCCTACACCTGCCATGCCTCTCTGTTCCTTCTGCTGTGCAAACTCTGAATCCTTGTTACCTGTCACAGCTGTGAGAACTCGATAACTCACCTCTGACCCCTCCTCTCCAACCCACCTCCCCTCCACAGGACAGAAGTCCTCCCAAAGCACAAGTCCTTTCAACCCTTCCCCGGGTTGCTGGCCAGTTTGCTCACTCGCACATGTGGCTAGACAGACCGACTGCCTCCAGTGGGTCCTCGCTGTCTATGCAGTGATGTCTGAACTTCTTAGCAAGACCTTAATGACCCAATGGAGATAAGTCCTAATCTCTTCCACTGGCTTCTCCACCAATTCTTCCCATTTCTTCCCAACTCTGCCATTTCCAAAATGACATTATCCTTGAAGTTTCAACTTGAACGTTATCTCTTTCATGCCTCCACTCGAATGAATCTATATCCCCCTCTACAATGTTCCAATGGAATTTAATTTATAACTGACTTCTCCCCTAGAACTACCTACCTTTCTTTCCCCCTAGAACTAACTACCTTTCTTCCTTGATTTACAAGGTTTGAATCTGATAACCCGCCTGGGTTTCCCTCCTGAGATGCCGCTCGTGAGCAGGAAGGAACATGACTCTTGGCTTGCCATCCTTCAGAACACCTTGCAACTTACGTCTCCTTTTAGAAAGGTTGTTGAATATCATTAGTGCTTTGCAGTAACTAAGAAGACTTGATGATTGTTTATGAGTAGTGAGGGCTAGTCAATGTGATGTGGGAATCACAAAAAGGGGGGGAAAAACAGCCTTTCCACCTAGGATGACTCAGACTGGCAACTAAGGCAATTAGGACATCTTCTGAGGTTTATTAAAATAAAAATCCTCTATAACCCCAGGCAAGATATTTAACTTCCTTGAGCCTCCCATACCTCATCTGTCAAATATCCTACCTTCAAGGGCTTTTCTAAGGAAAAATATTTTTTTAAAAACACCCAAATCTGTTAAGATCTTTTGGGTCTCCTGCATTGCAGGCAGATTCTTTATCATCTGAGCCACCAGGGAAGCCCTTAAATTTTATAGGAAAAGCCATTGCATCATAACCCACATATAAATGGGTTTGCAATGGTTAACTGGCAAAACTCCCAGCTCTGATGGTCAAAGGGAGCATCTGGAAATGAAGGCATGTCCCTCAGGTAGCATCCACCTGGGAGCCAGTTACTTCCTGTTAAGGACCCAATGTCTTATTTAACTTGACCTCACAGATTTGGAAATGGCCCTAGCAGCTCTAGCTGGTCACTGTGCAGTCTGCAGTGCATGAGAGAGCTGTAAACTTGTTTCAGGAGCAAATTAGGCACAGTAATAACCCTAGCAGTAAAATGAAGACCGTCATTTAATAACTGAATCTGAAACAAGCGCTCTTCAGTTTTTGTGATGATATGAAAATACGGTGCACGTGGATCTATTAATAAAAGAAGCACCCATCCGGGCTAGGGATTAACACATTCCCTATGAGTCTAATTGGACCAGCCTGTACCCTCAGCAATATCAACTACAGGGTTGATAAAAGAAAAAAAACAAACAAACACCTCCTCATTGCAATACCCAGGTCCATCCTGTACCCTACTTCCTGCTTGTTTAAATACTTACCATTAACTTGAGTCCACTCACAGGTTTGGTTCAGGCATTTCCAAGTAACTCTTCTACATTGTTTGTAAAATACTGACTTAAGATGGGATTCCTTCAGGTGGCGAAGGGAATAGAGCTGATAAATCGAGTGTCGTCTGAACATAGAAAGGGTGGAGAAGAGGAATAATTAACATTTCCGGAACACTGGCAAGGGTACAGCCACTTTTAAAAATTATTTTTATTTTATGTTTTAAGTTTTCTTGAGTCAGCTGTGAGTATACATAGGGGAGGCAGGTTCAAGAGGGAGGGGACATATGTATACTTAGGGTACAATCATTTATTTAAGTTATTTATTTTTGGTTGCATTGAGTGTGCGCTTTCTCTAGTTGCAGAGATCTGGGGTTACTCTTTAGTTGAGGTATGTGGGCTTCTAATTGTATGGGCGTCTCTCGGTGCAGAGCACGGGCTCTAACATGCATGGGCTTCACTAGTCGGGGCTCCAGAGTACAGCACAGGCTCAGTAATCATGGTGCATAAGCTCAGTTGCCCTTGGCTTGTGGGATCTTCCTGGACCAGGGAGGAAACCAGAGTCCTTTGCCTTGCAAAGCAGATTCTTAACCACTGGACCACCAGGGAGGCCAGTACAACCACTTTTATGCACATTTTATATGAGGCAACTGGGGCTCAGAAACATGGTTACTGCCCTGAGTGAATGGGGTTCAGGAGTGCAGGTCCCAAGTGGTTAATTCCGGAACTCACACCCTTTGCAGGCCATCCCTGCTGCCTCCGCAGGCTTCAGGGCCCAATGTGAGCAGACAACAAATGGCTTCTAGTTATGGCCTGTGCTTCTCTTTCAGGAACACATTTGGCAGCCAGGTAACTTCAGATCCACGTGCTTTCCCTGCAGCATGGTCAGACTGTGAGGCTAGCAGACGAGGGTCAGGAGAAGGTGACCAGGGCCATGGGGCTGGGGCAGCACTGGAGCAGGCGGGAGCCCCAGGCCATGCGTGGCCAGGCTGCCCACCACCTGGATGTCTTCACCCTTTCTGATCCCACTGCCGTCAGCTTCGTGGCCTTCATGGGGGATGGAAGCCTACTTTCCACCCACTCACGATGGAAATTTCTAAGCCCGTTGCCTCGGAGCCCTCTGTCCTTAAGTGCTCCGTGGATCTTTTGGATGTGAGTTACTCCTCTGCTGTCATGAAATCCATTCAACAAGCTTTAGTTCAATGCCTAGCATGTGGAGGGGCCTGGGATTCAAGACAGATACGAATGAGCTGCTGCCCTCTAGGGATTCCCTGTCTGATGGGGGCCAGTGAAGTAGCTGCAGGAGGAAAGGAAGGTGGAGGGGTACACAGGTGAGCACAGAGGCGGAGGTGAATAAGCGCCAGAAGGCTCCAGAGAGGGTGACATGGAGCTGCCTGTGAAAGGCGAGCTTCCCAGGGGCAGAAGGGAAGGACACCACGGGCATCAGACAGTCCAGGCATGCGGGAGAGTGCGGGATGCTTTAGGAAAACCGGCTGGAGCCAGAAAATGATTTGACTTAATCTTGTAGACGGTTGGCGCCTCGGAAAGTTTGTGAGGAGTGAAGAGATACAATCAGATTCATAAGAATTTTAAAAACCACCCACAAAATTGTGTGAAGACAAAAAGGGACTGAAGCCAGGGGACCAGTATTAGAAATACTTCTGTCAGAGTACAGAAGGCAGTGGCAGTGACCTCAGCTTGCATAGTGGCACTTGGAAAGAAGGGCAGGGGACAGATGGCAGAAGTACTGGATGTGGTCTTGGAAGAGTGTGTGCACGTGGTAATTTTCACCATTGTCCTGGTTCACTGGAAAAACAGCTTTAGCACTAAAATATCACCCCAGGTAGATAACATAATTTCTCCATGTCCATCTGTAAAATGGACATAATTCCATGTACTGAACAAGATGTTATAAATGTTAAGGATAACAAGCACATCACACTGCAAATAATGAGTTGTCAATACACGTTAGTTATTATCACTGTATGTAATTCTTCTCACTTGAAAATAAGGTTGATATCAATATACCAGCCTGTTCTCACAAGATAATTGAGCTAATATTCCAATGTAAGATAAAGCGCTTCATTTTTCTGGGGTAGATTTTATTCTTGTGAGATATGGGCACGTAGATGTGTGTATTTATCTCACTGTAGTGTCAAGATAAAAATAGATACTATCCTTCAACAGAAAGCTAGCGTAAGTGAAGCATGTTTATAAAGATTTATGTATGGAGCTACATTAACTCTTGAGAACTGAGGTATTTATAGTCATTATTACACTTCATTCTGAGAACAAGGACAGATGAACATGTCAAAAGTGTTGACAATTATTGTGCTCTTCTAATTTGATTTCTTACATATTCTAATCATGTTCTTTTAATTAGTAACCACTCTCATTCCTTGGCTTTGCACAGAGACTGAACTCACTTCCTAATGCAAAACAGTTTGTAATTTTTATGTAAGATGACATGCTCTTAAGTAAAAAGAATGACAATTGTTTTTTCACTAAAGACTTAATAATGATAAAGAGAACTTAAGCACATCACCAAGCAAATATCTCATTTATAAAGAGTCTCACAAAATCACAGTGTTATCACTCTCAGATTCATCTGATTCAAAGTAAAGAGGACACTAAAACTGCCTACATTTTAACTTTGGGAATTTATCCAAGAATTTGACCAGCAAGGGTAAAGAGGAATGAAGATGGCACATTTCAAAAACTTTGAAGAATATAGCTATGAGGATCTCATTAGGAATATACTTGAGATCTTGTTCAGCTGGCCTGATAATAACACTGGGCAGCGTGTATTCAGCTCACTGGTGGGCACAGCCCTGGCTGCACCACGTGCTCCACACACATCATTTCATGGAACATAAACAGCTGATCACCTCACATCACCAGGATTCTCTTCAGCATGATGCTTTATCATCACCTGCAGTGCTCCCAAACTTAATTTTACTACTTCAGCAGGATTTCAGTTCCTCGGGATTAGGGCACTGTATATCTGGTTGGACAAATATTTACAGGGGAAAAAAAAGGAAATGATGAAGTCTTGAGTAGTTAGTGGTGCCTAGTCTCCATGAGCCCATCTTGTAGAACAATCAAGATGTTTTTGTTCCTGGAGATGCATGCTGAAGTATTAAGGGTAGAGTGTCTGGGTGTCTGCAATTCACTTTCAGTGGTTGAATGGAAAAAAAGTCATGTATGCTGAGAAAGAGACAGAGATAGATAAAATGGGAGGGGGTTCAGCGAGGGAGAGAGAGACTGATAAAGATTGAAAAAAATGTGGCAGTGGGCAGACAATTGGTGACTCTTTTACCCAGAACTAAATACATGAACCGTGAACTTCCTGATGCTCAAGCTGGTTTTAGAAAAGGCAGAGGAACCAGAGATCAAATTGCCAACATCCGCTGGATCATCAAACAAGCAAGAGAGTTCCAGAAAACCATCTATTTCTGCTTTATTGACTATGCCAAAGCCTTTGACTGTATGGATCACAATAAACTGTGGAAAATTCTGAAAGAGATGGGAGTACCAGACCACCTGACCTGCCTCTTGAGAAATCTATATGCAGGTCAGGAAGCAACAGTTAGAACTGGACATGAAACAACAGACTGGTTCCAAATAGGAAAAGGAGTACATCGAGGCTGTATATTGGCACCCTGCTTATTTAACTTCTATGCAGAGTACATCATGAGAAACATGGGGCTGGAAGAAACACAAGCTGGAATCAAGATTGCCGGGAGAATTATCAATCACCTCAGATATGCAGATGACACCACCCTTATGGCAGAAAGTGAAGAGGAACTAAAAAGCCTCTTGAAGAAAGTGAAAGTAGAGAGCGAAAAAGTTGGCCTAAAGCTCAACATTCAGAAAACGAAGCTCATGGCATCCGGTCCCATCACTTCATGGGAAATAGATGGGGAAACAGTGGAAACAGTGTCAGACTTTATTTTTGGGGGGCTCCAAAATCACTGCAGATGGTGATTTCAGCCATGAAATTAAAAGACGCTTACTCCTTGGAAGAAAAGTTATGACCAACCTAGATAGCATATTCAAAAGCAGAGACATTACTTTGCCGACTAAGGTCTGTCTAGTCAAGGCTTTGGTTTTCCAGTAGTCATGTATGGATGTGAGAGTTGGACTGTGAAGAAGGCTGAGCACCGAAGAATTGATGCTTTTGAACTGTGGTGTTGGAGAAGATGCTTGAGAGTCCCTTGGACTGCAAGGAGATCCAACCAGTCCATTCTGAAGGAGATCAGCCCTGGGATTTCTTTGGAAGCAATGATGCTAAAGCTGATACTCCAGTACTTTGGCCACCTCATGTGAAGAGTTGACTCATTGGAAAAGACTCTGATGCTGGGAGGGATTGGGGGCAGGAGGAGAAGGGGACGACAGAGGATGAGATGGCTGGATGGCATCACTGACTCGATGGATGTGAGTCTGAGTGAACTCCGGGAGTTGGTGATGGACAGGGAGGCCTGGCGTGCTGCGATTCATGGGGTTGCAAAGAGTCGGACACGACTGAGCGACTGAACTGAACTGAAATCTAAAAAAACAAAAAAGTATATGTGAAGAATTTTTTAAGATTTAGCAGTAGCTGAACGGCAATAGAATTTGTCTGTGAATGCATTCAAAGTCCATAAATAAAATAAAGGTGACTCCTTCAAAGCGAATTTTTTTCTTTTTATTATGATAGCTTCATTATGTTGACATCATTATGTTAACTATGGTTCCTATTTTTTTTAATGATTAATAGACTTTATTCTTTAGCACAATTTTAGATTCACATGATAATTGGGCGACAGTACATAGAGAACCGTAGATAGAGGGTCAGACATCCACCACCCGCACCCCTCCCCACTTGACCCCCTCACATGATTTCTACTACTAATAATATCTTTTAGTATGGTTACAATGAATGAACTAATACTGATACATTTTTATTAATTAAAGTGTGTGGTTTATAGGATATTTCACTTTTGTGTTATACATTGGGTTGTACATTCTATGGACTTTTGACATATATATATATATATAAAATGATGTGTCTACCACTATAATATACAGAGCAGTCTCACTACCCTAAAAATCCTGTGTTCTGCCTATACATCCCATCCTCCTCCTAAACCCTGGCAACCATTGATCTTTTCTACTGTCTCCATAGTTTTGCCTTTTCCAGAATGTCACAGAGTTGGAATCATACAGTATATAGCCTGGCTTCTCTCATTTAGCAATACTGTATGTATTTCAGATTTGTCTACACCTTTTCATGGCTTGAAAGCTCATTTCTTTTTTATCATTGAATAACATCCCATTGTTTGGATGTACCAGTTTGTTTATCCGTTAACCTACAGAAGGACATCTTAGTTGCTTCCAGTGTTTGGCGAACGTAACCAAACGTGTGGATGCAGGTTCTTTGTTTCAACTCATCTAGGTAAATACCAAGGAGCTCAAATCCTAGATCATGCGGTCAGACTCTGCTTAGCTTTGTGGAAAATTACCATGCTGTCTTCCAAGATGGCTTCACCATTCTGCATTCCCACCAGCAGGGAATGAGTGTTCCAGTTGCTCTGTATCCTTTCCAGGTTTGGTATTATTAGTTTTTTGGATTTTAGCCATTCTAGAAGGTATGCTGTAGTATTTCATTGTTTAACTTACGGGTCTCTGACATGTAATGAATATTGCCCTCTCTATTCTGATGAGGAGTCTCTTCAGACCTTTTGCTCACTTTTACACTGGGCTGTTTGTTTTCTTACTGAGACTTGAATGACTTTTTTAGAAAAGTGGGTCATCTCATGAATAAATAAAGAAGAGTGAGGGAAGAGAGTGGGTAACCATGGCAGAAACTACATTTGCCTTTTCCCTCACTATCAGAGCCCTAACACTGGTGCAGACAAGGTCCATGGCTTACATTACTTAGCATTTTAGATTCTTTGGCATCTAGGGGTGGTCAGTGTGACACATGTCTGGCCAATCAGAAGCAGGCAGAAGGTGGTGGTTGGGACCTCCCCGAAAGATTGTCAAGGGGAAGATTCAGTTGGCAGTCATCTCTTTGCTCTTGCGTCCTTTACTCATCCCTCTACCATTTTCCCGAGTATGAGACAACGTCCAGAGGGGAGCAGGCACATGTGAGATGAAGACAGAGTCGCGTGTCAAGGACAGCAGAGACAATGAGGAGGAGGCTGACACTCACTGACCCCCTGGAGCTGAGGCAGAAGCCCCAGGCTGACTCCAGACTTGCTACTATGTGGTTAAGAAACACCCCCTCTCCCCCCTCCCTCTTATACACTTGACTCAAGTTTCTGTTACAGGCAACCAATTGACTCCTGATTTGGCAACATTTTCAAGCTCTGTTAAGTGTGAGGCATTAGCCCCTTACTGAAAGTACTCTGAGCAATTTTATCTGAAGGACTGGTTCACAGAAGTACTATATTTGAAAAAAATTTTCTACATTATGGACCAGCACTAGGGTAGGGTTATATTTACTGGATGTTCCAGCACTGCTCTAGACATTATACAGTGAGGAAACAGGAGCAGAAAGTAAGTGCCTTACCCTCATGGGACTTACCATCTAATTTGAGATCAGACCAACCTCTAGGAGACAACCCTGCACACATCAGGATCGTACAATTAAGAGCTAATAGAAGGTGTAAATTAAGTGTAGCAGCACTTTATATACAGTGGTGGAGGGTGGTCACAGAAGCCAGGAGGAGAAAGGCAAATGCGATTAGCAGCCCTGAAAACACACTCTGGGTAATCTATGCCTTCATGTTTTTGAATTCTAAATCAATGACCTAAATATAGACATGGAAGCTACTCCCCTGTGTAAGTGAAGACAGAACGAAGAAAAAACATTTTAACTTGAATGCCAATTCAGCTTTGAATTGAGCAGAAATTTATCACTCGGGTATTAATACTTCAAATACAGAGCACTGTGATAATTCACTAATATCCTGTTTACCTTATGAATGACCAGAATATTTCATGTTGCCATGATATGGAAACTAAATATATGTCACCTTAAAACGGAGCTTCAAAAACCCTTCCTTTGGAAGTAATGTAGGTTAATAGATTACATATAAAGAGGGGTGCATGCTTTTTCTTCTGCATTTCCAGTGCTGCAAACATTGCTAAAATTGTTATCAACTATTATGCATTTTTCCTAGCATGTAGTTGCTGTTACCAGCAAGAAGAGATGTGGGTAGTTATCACATGTCTGTAAAGACAACCTGAGTTAGTTTTTCTAGAACTCTTTATTGGGATTTGAGCTTGGGATTTAGTGATCTTACTGGTAAATCAAAAGAATAAAGCTGTTGTTGTTCAGTTGCCAGTTCATGTCTGGGTCTTCGCAACCCCATGGGCTGTAGGCATGCCAGGCTTCCCTGCTGCTGCTGCTAAGTCGCTTCAGTCATGTCCGACTCTGTGCGACCCCACAGACGGCAGCCCACCAGGCTCCTCTGTCCCTGGGATTCTCCAGGCAAGAATACTGGAGTGGGTTGCCATTTCCTTCTCCAATGCATGCATGCATGCCAAGTCGCTTCAGTTGTGTCTGACTCTGTGAGACTTCACGGACAGCAGCCCACCAGGCTCCTCCATCCACAGGATTCTCCAGGCAAGAATACTGGCGTGAGCTGCCATTTCCTTCTCCCAGTCCTCCCTGTCCCCTACCATCTCCTGGATTTTGCCCAAGTTCATGTCCATTGCATTGGTACTGCCATCCAACCATCCCATCCTCTGTCGCCCTGTCCTCCTCCTGCCTTCAATCCTTCCCAGCATCAGGGTCTTTTCCAATGAGTCAGCTCTTTGCATCAGGTGGCCCAAGTATTGGAGCTTCAGCGTCAGCTGAAGTTCCCCTTAACAATGAGTATTCAGGGTTGATTTCTTTTAAAATTGACTCCTTGCTGTCCAGGGACTCTCAAAAGTCTTCTCCAGCACCACAGTTCAAAAGCATCAATTCTTTGGCGCTCTGCCTTCTTTACGGTCCAGCTCTCACAACTGTATGTTACTACTGAAAAGACCATAGCCTTGACTATAGGGACTTTCGTCGGCAAAGTGATGTCTTTGCTTTTTAACACACTGTCTAGGTTTGTCATAGCTTTCCTGCCAAGAAGCAATTGTCTTCTAATTTCATGGCTGCAGCCACCATCTCCAGTGATTTTAGAGCCCAAGCAGAGGAAGTCTGTCACTGCTTCCACCTTTCCCCCTTTTATTTGCCATGAAATGATGGGGCCAGATGCTATGATCTTAGTTTTATTAATATTTAGTTTTAAGCCTCCTTTTTCAGTCTCCTTCACCCTCATCAAGAGGTTCTTTAGTTCCTTTCGCTTTCTGCCATTAGAGTGGTATCATCCGCATATCTGAAGTTGTTGCTGTCTCTCCCTGCAAGCTTGATTCCATCTTTTAACTCATCCAGCCCTGCATTTCTCATGATGTGCTCAGCGCATAAGTTAAAAAACAGGGTGACAATAAACAGTCTATCATACTCCTTTCTGAGTCCTGAATCAGTCAGTTGTTCCATACAAGGTTTTAACTATTGCTTCTTGACCAGCATACAGGTTTCTCAGGAGGCATGTAAAATGGTCTGATATTCCCATCTCTTAAAGAGTTTTCCACTGTTTGTTATGATCCACACATCCTTCAAGACCTGGGAGAGCATAATTGGCTTTCTCTCTTTCTCTCTCTTTTTTTGTCTTCCTTTCTTCCCTTTTCCTCTCCCCTTCTTTTTTTTCCTTAAGTTTACCCCTAAGTCATCAAGTCCCACTGCCAGAGGGCTTGGCTGAGTACCCTGCGTTTAATAGATATTGTGGATTCTCTCACATTTGGAAAGAGGGAGGCTGGAGTTGGGGGAATAAGGGAAAACACCTGCAGAGGGAGATGAGAAGGCTCTGCAGGGAGGCCGGTAAAGGATTTGAGAAGGGCATAAGACCAACCACGGGCACGGCTCTAATCCTCTCAGGGCGGCCAGCCCTCAACTCTGCAGCACGCAGGTACATGCATCTCTGTCTGCAAGATCCCTCCAAGCCCAACAAGGTCCGGGTAGGGAGGACACCCGAAGGGACTGCAGTGCGCCCATCGTAAGCAGAAAGGATGCGCGGCCCCCACACTAAACTCTGCCCTAAGCGTCCTCACCTGTCCACCCCCCCGGGGGTGGGACTCCGGTCAGAGCCTCATCCCCAAGCTCGGGGCGGAGGACCAAGGCTGAGAGCCGCCTCCTCCGCAATGCCCCTCCCCTCGGCGCAGACACGCCGCGCTCCTGCCGCACTCCCATTGGCCTAGGCGCCCGCCAATCCAAAAGCCGCGGCCGGCGAGCGGGCTCTGGTTGGTGAAGCCGGCGCTGGGCCCCACCCCACTCCGCCGGGCCCCCCGCCGGGAGGGGGCGTGGCCGCGGCCGTGGCCGGGCCGGAGGCGGCGTCGCCGGCGCCGCTGAGCGCGGGGCGGTGCGGGGCGGTGCGGGAGGTGCGGGGCGGCGGCGGCGGGACCATGGAGCTGGGGGCGCGGACCGGTGAGTGCGCGCTGCGGCCGGCCGGCTCTCTGTCCCCGGCCTCGATCCCTGCCGGCTCCGGGCCGGGCGGAGGCGGGCCCCCGCAGCCCCGCGGCCAAGTGAACTTGCTGCATCGCCCGGGAGCCTGGGAGATCGGCGGGGCCCAGTGCGGCCCGGCGCATCCTCCCCGCCGGCTTCCCGCGGTCGCTCCGCGGCCCTTGGCCCCGGTACGCTCTTCCCGGCCGCAGGGCGGGCGCCCGGGCCTCGGCCCGCGCCGCACACACGAGCGCGGGGATGCCCAGCGCCCGGGAACCTCGCGTCCCTCCGGGCTGCGCGCGCCCTCGCCGCACCTTGGCCCGGTCCCCGCGTGCCCGCCGCCCGGGGTCCGGCCCTCTCCGCTCGGCTCGGCCCTCCCCCGGTGCTGCGGGAACCCGAGGTCAGGGTCCCGGCCTTGGCCTTCGGGCTGGGCTCCGGGAAGGGGTCGGCAGCCCGGGAGCGGCGCGTTGCGGGGCCGCGGGGCTGCGGGGTCGCTGGGCAGGGATGCGTCCTCCGGGGAGACTCTCCCCGCGGGGCCGGCGGGGCCCGGGGCTTCGGCCGGGGGCGAAAGCCTTTGCCTCTCTCTGTGTGCCGGCTCACGGGCAATGGCGATTTCTTCTTGGTTCAGTCTCTGCAAGGGAGAGTTCCCTGGTGGAGAGCAGAGTTCTTAATTATTAAGAAACTCAGCCGGGGGCTTAAGGGACGAATGGAACGTCTCATTTCTTAGCTGCTATTGGGCGGAATAGGAATTCTTTCTCATTTGGGGGTGAATTTTAAATACTCAGTCACTACTAGCAATAATTACTAAGTTTTTAAAAGCTGACACTTATTTAAAAGGTCTGCTTTAGCTTTTGAAGTGCTTCAAATCAAGTGTCTCTTGGGGCAGGAGATACTAAAGAACTGGAATCCACATTTTTTTAAGGGGAGGAGCCAGCCATTAGAAATGTTTTGCATCTTAAAAAAAAAAAGAGCTTTGCCAAAAGTTTAAAATGTCTGCTTCTCTATCGAAATTAGGTTCAAAGTGTTATAATTGACTTACATTTCTTTTGCCTCTAGGGCAAATTCCGTTGAAGGTTGGTTGCTTCTTTTTGTATCTGCTTCACCCAACTTTCCTTTTCTAGCCGTGAAACAATGCGGAGATTCTTGAAAGCTAGTTCTTTTTATCTGCTTGAGAGGTTAAACAAAAGGAAGCCGGCCTGGTCTTTCCCATAGGCAGTTCTCATTGTGTGTCTCGGTTCCTTTCTAAGAACAGCCAGAGTCAGACTCATTTTTCTTCATTTTTAAAGACCTTCTTAATTTATATTCATGAGAGTTGTGTCTTTTCAGACGTTTCGAGCTCACTAGGTTGGAAAGTTTGGTTGGCTTTATGTAGTTACCATCTGACCTGTAGTCTCTGTTTTCTTACCACAGTGAAAAGCTTGTTCTAGAACTATCTACTTATAAAAATTGTTCCTGCCCTTCTGGTTGCTGACCTGAAGTTGCATTATAGCATCGTTTTCTCTGTCTGTCTCCGATTTATTGACCGAATAGTCAATGATGTTCTACAGCATTTTTACAAATTCTGAATATAAAGGTAGAAAAACACACTTTGCTGAGCAGTCCTGCCAGCATTATCACATCCCTCCTCTTAAGTGTGCACATCCCTCCTCTTAAGTGTGCACATCCCTCCTCTACACGTGTGTCCTTGTAGGTGGGCTTTACCCTTCTTCCTGTGGAGACCTGCATGTGACAAGGAACTTTTTGGTTATTGGAACCTTTTGATTGAAACAGTTGCCTGTTTCAAGTGTTCAGAGTTATCTGAGCTCCTGGGCCACTGCTGATGGTCCTTCAGAGTGCCCAGAACTGTCTTGGAAGGATAGCTATTTGAGATTGTGTTTTCCAGGCGTAGGCGACTGTCATTCCTTATATTTTCTTGGGAGCGCCTCCACATGGCTGGACAGATCGCAAATGCTCAACTTCTCTTCTCCATCCTTGTTTCTCAGCACCTGGTTTTTCCAAATGCTCTTGGCATTTGGACCTCTGCATTCCTCTTCAGGGCTGGTTCTTTACCCCCAACTCATTTTAGGTAGGTAATACTGGAATATCGTAGACCAGCAGTGCATAAATAATGCATATTGTATAATAAATTTAACATCACTCTAGAGATCAGTGGAGTGAAAAGTCTGCAGTCTCCTCTCCTCCTCTTACTGGCGTCCTAGTCCTGTCCTGTTTCTTTCTCCACGGTCAGGTGTGTCCTTGGAGAACGGGCATCGGGGCAAGGCTGGAGGGAGGAGAGGTTGAGGAGTAGAATGAGGTTGTGTGTGTGTTGGGAGAGGGAGGGGACAGGGCCATGCAGGGTGTTGGTTGGTGGGTGGCTCTGCTGTCCCTAGACAACAGGTCAGGGAGTAGCAACCATTCCCTTGGGGGAAGATGCTGACCTTGTCAATTTCAAGGTGCCTGCAGGGCGCATTAGTCAGTGGCTGCACTGGGATCTGGATATTGGGAGGTGTCTGGACTAGGAGACACACACTCGAGAGTTCTCAGCACTGGCTCCCAAACTATTTGCCACAGTGAACTCGCAGGGAGACTGTGGGGATTAAATTGTTGAAGGACCCTCAGCAGTGCAAACACCTGTCCTCCCTGAGCACCCAAGGACAGCTTCCACCAGGGTTTCTACCAAAGTCCTTCTGATGATGTCATCTTTGCAAAGCTGGGACTTCCCTGCTTGCTAGGGAAGGGGTGGAGGGAGTGGTATCCAGTCTGACTCCAGGTGTGAGAAATTGTGAGCTGTTCCACACAGGCACATGGGCTGTTCATGGTTTATTTAACAGTGAAGTAAAATACCCATTTTCTCTCAATAAAAGTGCACTGTTTTCAAATGGATACTAAGTTGCTGGTAGATACTTGTTACTTGCATGTAGCTAAGGGTTTCATTACTCCCTGGTTATTTTCTGGTTGCAGTCAAGAGGGTGCAGTGAGCAGAGAAAGTTCTGGAACCTCTGCCTTTGTTAACAGCAGAGGCTGTGGAGTAGATAGGGTTATTCAGGAAGCATGTGTAGAGTGAGAAGAGAAGTAAGGAGAATGGACTCTATGGGGTTCTCGTATTTAAAAGGCAGGCTGCCATGTCAAGACTGAAAGAATGGGAGTTGGGACATGGGTGGTGTCTGGGAAACCATGATGCAGTACAACGTCATTCAAGGGGGATGATAGCAGCCAGGTCATCACAGAGGTGATGGCAGTGGTGGCACAGTGACGGGAACAGGAGCGAGACAGCTGGTTTGTGAGGGGGGCTTCCTTGTAAGCGGGGGCCAGAGTGTGGTGCTGAAGGGTGATGGAGGAGGGTAGGTGAAGGGGGGCAGTTTCTTTTTTTTTTCCTGGAGGGGTTTGAGCATATTGAAGGACCAAGGGGCAGAGGGTGCTAGACAGACATGCCGTTGGATGGTGGTTTCGAGGTTTCTGTTGGATTTAGCCCTAGGATGTAATTACTGATTTTGGCAGGAGGCATCTCAAGGGAGCCTTGCTGCTGTGGACTGGGGGGTGATGGAGCTAAGGGGGTGAAGCCAGTCAGGGAAGGCTAGATTTTGAAGATGAGAGAAGGGCCTTCGCTTAGAGAGGAACCCTAGTGCAGGGTGAGTTTTGTGTTTTGTGGCAAGTACAAAATGGGGACCGGCACTCAGGGAGAGGATTGTTACGAAATGAACTAAAATGGAACTGTTGCAGTAGATAGTAAAATCTTTGGATTGGGACTTCCGTGCTGGTCCAGTGGCTGAGACTCCGTGCTCCCATTGCAGGGCCTCAGGTTTAATCCCTGGTCAAGGAACTAGAACCCACGTACCGCAACTAAAGACTATGCCTGCCACAACAGAGATCAAAGACCCTATATGCTGCAACTAAGACCCGGTGCAGCCAAAATAAATAAATAAAAATAAATATTAAAAAAAAACTTTGGATTGCACTGTAGCACCACTTTTAAGGTCCAGTACTGTCAGAAGTTTCTCTTGTTAAAAGCAGTCTTCTTAAGATGCTGTTTTCCTCTTAAGGCACGCTTTTCCTGCAGCAGGTGGTTCTTCTAAGGGTGGGTATTTGTGTGCACAGCCTTGTCATTTTCCCGGATCCTGGTGTCCTCGGAGGGTCACATTGTCTGTGACGTCCTCTCTCTGGCTGCCCTTTCCTGGCGGTGCTTCCTTGGCCCTTGGCCCCGACCTCAAGGCCAGTCTTGTTTGTTTCCGATCAGAGCCCCTCCCCCTTAATAGATGTCCTTTGATTAGAATATTCTCCATACTCAGATTTCACTCCAGATCTTTGGAGTCACCCTGATCTGTTTTTTTCCCCTGGACCATGCCTCTTGTCTCTGAGGTTAGCTCTTCTTCACTTCTGTTGACTTTTTATTTAAAAAAAATATTTGTCCCAAACACCCCAGGGTATTTTCTCACTTTTTCAGGTCTGCTAGAGCCTCTGAGCCTTGATTCTGAGCTCAGCATCTGGGATCATTTCTCAGACTTTTTACAAATGAGATTTTTTTCCCTCTTATGCCTGTTGTTGGGGTGTCCTCTGACCTTCTGGAACAATGGTCTTGAAATTGATGTAAAGATGTTTTCAGTTGTGTTCCGTATTCTTGAACCTTTTCAGTGTTTTATTTATTTTAATTTCTTTCTTTTAGTTTTTGCTTTCTGGTTCTATTCAGGAGGTCCCCTCATGTTTGGATGCCTACCATGTATCCTGATAGTTCCTGGTGGTGACAGGATTGATACAGCCAGACTCCTGTCCTCTAAAGCCAGAGAGGTGAGGCAGAGGGTTAATTGTCTCATTCATCATCTATAAACTCCTGATGGGCAGGAACCGGAGAGGTGGTGCTTGTCTTGGTAGATGTGTCTGGCTTTGTCAGATGACCTCAGGTAAAGACCTCGATAGCTCATAGCCTTAGCTCAAAGGGGTAACACTCATTTGTCTTCTACCAGCCAACTTGACCTTTGGTCTCTGAGTACTTCTGACAGTATTGGACATTAAAAGTTGTGTTCCAGTACCATCCAAAGTTTTTTTTTTTAATATTTATTTTTATTATTTTGGCTGTCCCGGGTCTTAGTTGCAGCATGTAGGGTCTTTGATATTTGTTGCGGCAGGCAGAGTCTTTAGTTGTGGCATATGGGATCTAGTTCCCTGACCAGGGCTTGAACCTAGGCCTGCCGCATTGGGAGCACAGAGTCTTTGCCACTGGACCACGACGGGAGTCCCAGTCCAAAGATTTTATTATCTATGGCAACAGTTCCATTTTAGTTCATCTCCTACCATCCTCTCCCTGAGTGCCAGTCCCCGCTTTGTGCTTGTCAACAGTTCAGTGAAATTCTGTTGGCAGTGTAAAGGTATGGATGTGATTGACTGTAAACCAGAGCCCATGTGGCCATATTTTATCCACTAAATGAATGAGATAAGTGTATTCCTTGCACATAGAAGAGCCTCAACAAATATTTTTTCGTTGACTGAATGTCATAAGTTTTGATTCATGACCTAAGCAGAGCACTACCCCTACTGTGTAATTTAAAACCTTGATTGGAGTCATTTTGTCCTGCTAGCATCATACTTATTTTCTTTCAGCATCTCAAAATTGTATATGACATCGTGGTTTTTGGTTTTCACCTGTTCCTTTATGAAGTGCTGGGTTAGGGAATTACCTGGGCAGATTTTCGCTTTGGCCTGACATTGTAACTCTTCCCTCAGGCTAGAATGAATGCTTCTGGAGAGGCTCAGGGATTTAAATTACTCCTTGTGGTGCCTGGAGGGAATAGTGCCTAAACAGAGAGCCAAGCGTCCAGTCCAAAGTGGGATGGCATTAACCAGGAAGTTGCAAGGAGGGAGATGAAGCAGCGTGTGCTCCTATTGGTCTCATCCTGTGAGCGGCTGTCCTTAGCTTGGAAACGGAGCCACAGAGTCACCTTCCATTCCTGCAAAGTAACATCTTAATTTTGGTGCCATGATTGTAATTTTCTAATATAAGACATTCATCTATTTCAATAGTAATAGAAAGCTAATTTGTTTTATAACCAACCTGTAGATTTAGAACATATCTTCGTTCTTGGTTTTCCATAGGATTTGTCTCCCATTTTTGTACACCCTTTAGAGTTAACGACCTTGATTATTGATTTAAAAAACAGCAATACACAGAATCCCCCAAACTCCCCAGTCACCTGTCTTCGGATTTCAATTACACACGGCAAACAGCTTTGTTTCCAAAGGCTTGACTGAAGTGGAAATTGTTCTTTGAGATATCCCAGGGAGGAAGATTATTAAAACATTGTACAAATTGGCATTGTAATTTTGAATGGTTACAGGCTTGTCAACCTTAGTGAAGTCCCTACCTGAGCCTAATTAAAAATGCATATCTTCTGCACTGTTTGTCCATTGCAATCACATAGGTTAGTTAAAAACTTCTTCCATTTCCAGGATGTCCAGAAACATCCTGGACATTCTACTCCTCCAAAAAAAAAAAAAAAATTACGGACATGACAAAACCTTAGGGCATCATTTGAAAGAATTGTATTAGGGATTAGGCATTAAAGGGTTTAGAAGAGAATTTCTTTTAAGCCACATCTGTGGCGACTATTTCCTGCTACACAGTTTGGAAGTTTGTGGCTTTATTTCTTCAGCTATTTGGTTGCTAATGATTGTCAACTTTCATTTGAAACAAATGATATTGCCCTGTATTTTAATATTTACTCAGCATTTTTTTTTCTTTTTTTTTGGACACCGTAATAACTTAGATCTGCTGTGTATACATGAAAATTCCAAGTACAGTTTTGTTTAAATGGAATGTGTACTCTCTCCAAATATTTATTGGGATACTTAATGATTTTATTGGACAGAAACAGTGGGGGCTTATCTCTCTTGTTCCCTCATTACATAAAGACTTGAATTAACTTATAGGAGATACTCATAATAATAAAGCTGTTATAAATAATGAGAATCAAAACTCTGTGAGGATCAGAAATTAAAACAACAATACCTGTACTGTCAGTGGCATTTGAGCCTCCCAGGTCATTGTTTTAGGTGTGATGGACTTATTTGAATAATGCAAGATGTCAGTGACTCAACACGAGAAGTACCTTGGCTTGAGGCGGTGTGTGTTGGAAGCTGTGTTGGAATTCAGTTTATTCCTCTACTTACAAGTAATTTGAAGGCCGTTGTATTCTTCCTTCTCTATTAATGCTGGAAGGCATGGTCATAGGTGGATTTTTCACTCTTCTTATGAATGGTTTGGCGAGAGAATGGGGAGATTTGGAATTAGGTAGACAAAAATCCTCTGAGCCTGGAAGTCCTGCCAGGCCAGCATAATTTTAATATCTAATATTGTCAAGGATGTTACAAGGAAAAAAATCAAAGGGCAGTCTCATTCATAAACATGCTTGCTAAATCCTAAAAAATAATAGTTAGATCTATCAATATAAAAGGACAATATATCATGTGCTATTTGTGTTTATTCTAGAATGCAGTGTTGGTTTAGCATTCAGAATCCAGTGTACATCACCATATTAATGAAGGAAAAAAAGCTAGACAATCCCCATTAGAAACACTGAATTTAATATCTATTTGTGATGAAAAACTTTCAAGCAAACTAGGAAGAGCATCTGTAAGAAAGTGTACAGCAGATGTCAAATTGGTGGTGAAATAATAAAAAATTGGAAATGAGATATGGATGCTTGTTATTATCACATTTATTCAGCATTATGTTGTAGGTTCTTGCCAGTGCAGTAAAATAAGAAAAAGAAATGAAAGATATAAGAGTTGGAAGAGGAGAAAATTTAGTACATGCAGACAAAACTATTTTATATGTATAAACATCCAAAAGATTATGTGTAAGCTATTAGACTTAAGATGTGTGTTTAGCCCGCTTGCTAGATTCTCTATAGCCATAAACAGTTAGAAATGAAGTTAATAAAGGTACTGTTTATAATAACAGTAAGTATCTGAATATATAGGAGTAGAACTTGCAAGTAATTTGCAATACCTTTACGTAGAAAACCATAAAATATTTGGAAAATTCAAGGAACAGGTAAGTAAAGAAGGAATATACTATGTTCATGGAATGAAAGACTAATACTACAGAGATGTCCATTCTCCCTAAATTGATATGGTTCCTTTCAACTCTAGTCCATAGCCTGAAAAAATCTGGGGGTGTGGAAATTGGCTCTGTGTTTATGTGTTTCTAGGATTTATACAAATGTAGAGAGCAAAGAATTTCAAGACACCCTTGAATAAGAACAGGTGGCAGGACTTAGCAGATATCAAGAGTTTACAAAGTCATATATTCTAGACAGTGCAGTATTGGCACAAGCGTAGGCAAACAGATTAATGAAACTGTATAGAAAGCCCTGAAACAGAACCAGAAATGTGTAGACATTTGATTGCATTACATACAGAAAGTTTGGAAAGTATGGTCTTTATGAGAATTGATGTGTGATCCAAAAGAAAAATGGGTAAGAGATTTGAATAAGTATTTTACAAATGTACAGGTATGGCCATACAGATGGCCAGTGAACACATGAAAAGAAGTTTAAATTCGTTGGGAATCAGGAAGCACAGATAGAAATAATCCTGAGATGCCACCATAGAGTCATCAGCTTGGCTCACGTGGAAAAGGCCAGACAGAGGCCTGTAGCGTGCAGAGCAGTGGGGCAGCGGGCACCCATATCCCTGACCCATGGGTATGCAAACTGTCACAAACATGGAGAATCGTCAGGCGTTATTTACTAAAGCTGACTATCCACGTACCGTGTGAGCTAGAATCTCTGTTCTAGGTATGCATACATCCAGCAGAAATGCACGACCCTACCAGGATGCAGGTATGGTGGTGTTCGCAGCAGCATTACTGTAATAGCCCGTTTGGAAACAGCCTAGATGTTCATCAGCAGTAGAGTGACTGAGTAAATTGGGGTGAATTCACATATTGTTCAGTGATAGAAATGGAAAATATTATGTTGCATGCAATAACAATGATAATCTCATACATTTAATGTTGGGCAGAAGATGCAAACAGCAGAATTCATAACTGCGAGATTTCATTTAAATAAAATTAAAAAGAGGTGTTAGTGAGGGAAGTGATTCCCTCTGGGAAGGAGAAAGGATTAACACCTGAGCAGGCATAGAGGGCACATCTGAGGGTGCTGGCAGTGCCCTGCTTCATGATCTCTGTGAATTACCTGGGTTTGTCTACTTCATGGTAATTCTGTATAAATTGTAGGTTTAGGGGGCTGTGAACCTTTTTGTAGATGTGAAATATTTCCAAGAAAAAAAGTTTTAAACATTTAAGTAGAAAAAGAAAAGGAAGAGGCCATTTGAGTCTGTTTTAAATGTTTTTAGTGTAATTAAAAAGACAAACCTTTGTTTTCACCTTGTTCTTGTTGTTCAGTCACCCAGTCGTGTCCGACTCTTTGCGACCCCATGGACTGCAGCATGCCAGGCCTCCCTGTCCCTCACCATCTCCTGGAGTTTGCCCAAGTTCATGTTCATTGCATGGATGATGCCTTCCAGCCATCTCATCCTCTGACACCCTCTTCTCCTTCTGCCCTCAATCTTTCCCAACATCTGGGACTTTTCCAATGAGTTGTCTGTCCACATCAGATGACCAAAATACTGAAACTTCAGCTTCAGTCCTTTCAGTGAATATTCAGGGTTGATCTCCCTTAAGATTGACTGGTTTGATCTTCTTGCAGTCCAAGGGACTTTCAGGAGTCTTCTCCAGCACCACAGTTCAAAGGCATCAATTCTTTGGCATTCTGCCTTTTATACGGTCCAGTTCTCACAACCACTGGGAAGACCATAGCCTTGACTATATGGACCTTTGTTGGGAGAGTAATGTGCTGCTTTTCAACACACCGTCTAGGTTTGTCATTGCTTTCCAGCCAGGAAGCAGTCGTCTTCTGGTTTCATGGCGCCACAGTTGCTTTGTGCTGGTTTGTGTCCTGTGACTTTGTAGAACTTGTCTTTTGGTTTTAGCAGTGTCACTGTGGATTACCTAGGACTTTCTACATACAGGATCATGACATACTCTAGTTATGAAATTGACTGCTGCTGCTGCTAAGTTGCTTCAGTCATGTCCGACTCTGTGTGACCCCAGAGATGGCAGCCCACCAGGCTCCACCACCCCTGGGGTTCTCCAGGCAAGAACACTGGAGTGGGTTGCCATTTCCTTCTCCAGTGCATGGAAGTGAAAAGTGGAAGTGAAGTCGCTCAGTCGTGTCCGACTCCTAGCGACCCCATGGACTGCAGCCTACCAGGCTCCTCCGTCCATGGGATTTTCCAGGCAAAAGTACTGGAGTGGGGTGCCATTGCCTTCCCTGTATTAATATGATATGTTGTGCTAATTGATTTTGCGGGGTTAAGCTAACTTTGCATTCCTGGGATAAATCCAATTTGTTCATGATATGTAACTCTTTATATGTTTCTATTTGATTTGTTAATATTTTGTTGAGGGTTTTTGCATCTAATTCACGAGGGATATTGATGTATAGTTTCCTTGTGGTATTTTGTCTGGCTTTGGTGTCAGCATAAAACTGGTTTATAGAATGAATTAGGAAGTGTTTGTTCTTGTAGCAGAATTTGTGAAAGATTGGTATTTATTTCTTTTTAGATATTCACCTGTGAAGTCATTTCGACCTGAGCTTTTCTCTGTGGGAAGATTTTTAATTACTAATTCAGTCTCTTAACTTGCTGTCCATTTATTCAGCTTCTCTCTTTCTAAGTCAGTTTTATTAATTTATATGTTTCTAGGAATTTCCCTTTTCGTCTAAATTGCCTAGTTTAGTGGCAGAAGCTTCTTCAGAGTAGTCCCTTGTAATCCTTAGTAGTGATCAATGTCTGTTCTTTCATTCCTGACTTGACCGATTTGTGATTCCTCTCCTTGTTTCATGGGCAGTCTAAAGGTGTATCGGTTTTGTTAATCTTCTACCAGCTAGGTGGAACTTAATTTTCAAAACTGTTGGAAAATGATCTATGAATGTGTTTTAGACTATAGAATTTTATAATGACAGTTGTCTGGAACTGTCTTTTTACTGTGAAACTGTTGTACAGCAAGACGAGAGAAACTAGATTAAAACACAAAAGTAAATAAAATACGCAAGCTAGAGAAGGAGAAAGATGGTGATGATCCATTATAAGTAAATTATTTAATTATAATTTTTTGTTTCCCTTTTATTGAGTAATTTTGGAAATAGGCAAGTAAAATTCAAGTATTTTAATGTTTCGTGGATTCCAGGCAAACATTAAGTCAAAATACAAAAGATAGGAAATAGGTTGAAAATAATAGACTTCTTTATGAGGGAACATTTGTATTTTGGTTTGTTTTCCAGATATAACAAAATCTCATATATATTACCACCTTGCCTATTTTACCATTTTTCTTTTGTCTCTGAACTTTTGGGGGTGAAATGAAAAAAAAAAGAAAAATGTGATTCTCTTTGCATCCTGGTCATCCTGCATCCATCCCTCACTATGATCTTTAGAGATGGTGTGTACCCTTGTGAGGAGCTTCCCCAGTGGCTCAGCGGTAAAGAATCTGCCTGCAATGCAGAAGACTTGGGTTTAGTCCCTGGGTCGGGAAAATCCCCTGGAGGAGGGCATAGCAACCCACTCCAGTATTCTTGCCTGGAAAATCCCATGGACAGAGGAGCCTAGTGGGCTGCAGTCCATGGGGTTGTACAGAGTCGGACACGACTGAGCACATATTCTTGTGATAACCCTTTCCAGCAGGAGACGCCGTTCTAATAGTTAGCATGCCCACTGATTATGCATGGTCATCAGAAGCAAATGAATGAGCCCAGAGGAAAATGAAACTGAATCTTGCCCGAAAAACATGATTTCTGGATTGACTGCCTTTCGGAAGCCTTAGCTGTTGAAAATTAGAGATGTATGTATTTCCAGTCACTTCTTATTGTGTATTTTTGGGCTTCCAGTATTTTCAAGGCACTTGAAAATAACCTCTTCAGTTTTTCCTTTTAGAGCAGTTATTAGGATAGGTTCTTATTAATATGAATGTGTCCAAAAGTTGGCTTTCATGTTTTTCTTTTCCCCCTCAGAAGTGCTATAGCATAATGTATTTTAAAAATATGTGCAATTTCTGTTTCTATCAGGAACATCTCAAAGAACCTCAGTGAATAGAATCCCTTTCAATGGGCTTTGTATAAAAGCAGCCAAGCATTAGGTTCATATGCTTTTGTAGGTCTAGTTAGCTTTGAAATATTATTTCTGAAGTGTTGGATTTCATATAATACATTTTGGAACCTTTTTGACTTTTTTCTGACCCATAATTCTAGCGTCAGCCTCAAATTGTTTCTGGTAATTTCAGATTTTTTTTTAAAAAAGATTATGTTTGTTTTACAAGCATTGGTTTGTTGGTGAAATGAGAAACCCTTCCTTATCTGGATGGATGGAATATGATTTCTTTTCCTGAATTGAGTGAAATTTGACATATCTCAAGTACTAAAATATATAAGAAAGTACTAAAATATATAAGATTCAGCAAGTTTTATTTAAATTTAAGTTCCCAGAAGTTCTGAAGTGCTGGGGATATGAACAGTAATGAGTTAAGCCACATTTTAGGAAAGTTGAATAAATGTAAACCCAGAGAGGTTTGAGTTGACCAAAACTTTTTGATCTGTTGTCCTTCCTTCTCCCCCCGATGCAGAAACAGTAAATGTTACATCCTAAGGCTATGTTAGTAGCCCAGTTGGTAAAGAATCTGCCAGCAATGCAGGAGACCCGGGTTCGATTCTTGGGTTGGAAAGATCCTCTGGAGAAGGAAATGGCAATCCATTCCAGTGTTCTTGCCTGGAAAATTCCATGGACAGAGGAACCTGGCAGGCTGCAGTCCATGGGGTTGCAAGAGTCGGACACGACTTGGCGACTAAACCACCACCACCACCAAGGCTATGTTTTAACCCTCTCTCGCTGTTGTTGTTGTGTTGTTCAGTTGCTAAGTTGTGTCCGACACTGCTACCCCATGGACAGCAGCATGCGAGGCTTCTCTGTCCATGGGATTCTCCAGGCTAGAATTCTGGAGTGGGTTGCCATGCCCTTCCTTAGAGGATCTTCCTGACCCAAGGATACAACCCATATCTCTTGCATTGCAGGCAGATTCTTTATAGTCTGAGCCACCAGGGAAGCCCATTCTATTAAAAAGTATTTGTATTTGCTTTTTAAATTTTGAATTTGTTATTTCCTGCTTTTGTTGTTTCTTTGAGCAGTTTTTCGGGGAAATGGCCCCGAACACACTGTCCTGTGGCTTTGGGCCGACTCTCCATTCCTCGTCTGTTATCACATCTGTAGGATGTCCCTTCTTAGAGCCGTGACCGTCTGTTGGAGCTTCTCTTGCTTTCTTCAAGTTTGCCTTTGTAGTTGGGCGGCTGCATCAGGACCATTTCAGTCTCTGCAGGTAGTAACAGGCTTCAGGAGGATGGCTGTCCCCTCAGTAGCCGGGAAAGGTTGGGTGTGCAGAAGCCACAGCTCACCAGAAAGAGATCTCAGAAAGGTCCTGAGAACTCAGTTCAGTGCAGTTCATTTTGGGCTCAGGACAGTGAATCTCTGACCTCCTGGTCCATGTGCTCAGTCATGTCTGACTCTTTGCAACCCCATGGACTGTAGCCCACCAGGCTTCTCTGTCCATGGGATTCTCCAGGCAAGAATACTGGAGTGGGTTGCCATTCCCTTCCCCAAGGGATCTTCCCCACACAGGGATCAGACCTTGTCTCCTGCACTGGCAGGCGATTCTTTACTGATGAACCACTAGGGAAGCCCCTGACCTCCTGTAAGATAATGCATTTTTGCCTCCTGTTTCCTTACATCTCTAACTTTTAAGTGATACCTCTGGTGCTCTCCTATCATTCCCCTCCCTTCCAGAGAAGCAAAGCAAAGACACCCTTGGTTTTGCAGGATTATGGAAGTCCAGTGAGCATGATAACAAAGGCACTTCATCATGGCTGAATGACACGGGACCCGTACATTAACAGACTGGGAGTTCAGTTCAGTTCAGTTGCTCAGTCGTCTCCGACTCTTTGCGACCCCATGAACCGCAGCACGCCAGGCCTCCCCCCGGTCCATCACCGACTCCCGGAGTCCACCCAAACCCATGTCCATCGAGTCAGTGATGCCATCCAACCATCTCATCCTCTGTCGTCCCCTTCTCCTCCTGCCCTCAATCTTTCCCAATATCAGGGTCTTTTCAAATGAGTCAGCTCTTCGCATCAGGTGGCCAAAGTATTGGAGTTTCAGCTTCAACATCAGTCCTTCCAATGAACACCCAGGACTGATCTCCTTTAGGATGGACTAGTTGGATCTCCTTGCAGTCCAAGGGACTCTCAAGAGTCTTCTCCAACACCACAGTTCAAAGGCATCAGTTCTTTGGTATTCAGCTTTCTTCATAGTCCAACTCTCACATCCATACATGACCACTGGAAAAACCATAGTCTTGACTAGACGGACCTTTGTTGGCAAAGTAATGTCTCTGCTTTTTAATATGCTGTCTAGGTTGGTCATAACTTTCCTTCCAAGGAGTAAGTGTCTTTTAATTTCATTTTTGCAATCACCATCCGCAGTGGTTTTGGAGCCCAGAAAAATAAAGTCAGCCACTGTTTCCACTGTTTCCCCACCTATTTGCCATGGGAAGCCTTCTCCTAATCCTTTTTCTTGAGGGCTGGATGGTTTCTGCTGGAATACAAATGAAACACTCAGGATTTTAAAGATATTTACTATGAAAATCCCTGACTGTGACTGTGGCAAATTCACAAGAAATATTTGCTAAGAGTGCTTCTCTGGAGCACTTATTTTTGGAGTAGAAGTGTGACTTTAATTTCCAGTACTAGGCAGTGAACATAATTTTTATGAAACTAGTCATGGGGTCTGATATTAAGACTATATGGCCTCTGTTAACCTAATCTACATTTAATATATTCACTGCAGTATATTGAGAGTCCTGGTTGTTAACCAAAGAATTATTTATTTCAGAAATTATTAAGGACGGCTTAATGGAATTGACTTATAATTTCATTCATCTCTTCATAACTACCAGATTAAAGGATGCTTTGTCTTGAGTTCAGTCATTTCCTCAAATTAAAATAAGGAACCAATAAAATCTTTTTCAGCTTTATGGGGAATGTTCATGGGTAGTGAAGAAGCACATGAAATAATTATTCAGGAATCTTGTTAGACTCTGTATGCTGAAGGTACACATAGGATAAGAGGTTTGGGAATCTCTTGCAAAGTCAGAATTGCCCTGCAGATGACCTTACCGAAAGTCAGAACTGTTTCAAAGACTTTGTAAACGAAAAAGATGAAGAGTTTCTCCTTTGATAGTTCCGATGGCTGGTGCGTTTGGCCAAGGACTCGAAGGAGAAATGTCTCCCATTCTCTGGAGAGTGATGGTGGGGTGGGGGAGGAGCAAATTCCCCCTGAATCAGAGCTCCCATCATGAAATACATTAATATCCATCCATTCATATCCTCCAAAATGATAGCATGGGAAGCACAAAAGGAAGAAAACTTGGCAAAAATCGACAGAAGTGAGCAAATATGTAATTGTAGCAAATGCTGTGTTCATGTTGAAGAGAATGAATGGATGAAAACTTGGAGGAAAACAGGATATGGATAAAGGGGAAAGAATCCACAGGAAGGAAAAATGCCATGGTTTCAGGACCTATGTGATACTGAGTAACGGCTGAGTTTAAATACTAATAGCGGCTGCAGTGCAGGAGACCTGGGTTCAATCCCGTGGACAGAGGAGCCTGGTGGGACACACACACACACACAATGGCTGTTTGCATTACCCCCCCCCACACACACAATGGCTGTTTACATTACCCTATACACACACACACACACAATGGCTGTTTACATTACCCTACACACACACACACACACACACACACACACACACAAAATGGCTGTTTACATTACCCCCCCACACACACACAATGGCTGTTTACATTACCCTACACACACACACACACACACACACACACAATGGCTGTTTACATTACCCCCCACACACACACACAATGGCTGTTTACATTACCCTATACANACACACAATGGCTGTTTACATTACCCTACACACACACACACACACACACACACAAAATGGCTGTTTACATTACCCTACACACACACACACACACACACACACACAATGGCTGTTTACATTACCCTACACACACACACACACAATGGCTGTTTACATTACCCTGCATACACACACACACACACAAAATGGCTGTTTACATTACCCTGCCAGTGTCACAAAGAGTCAGACACAACTGAGACACGCACACACATGCAGCAGCTGTTTACTTTATCATGCCAGGGGAGCCCCCACTCAGCTAAGAGGCTATTCTGCGGTGCCTTCTAGTTTGGGGCCGAGGCACTTAGGTAACCCCTGAACTGGTTTAAAAAAAGCACAAGGTTAGAAGTGATTTGCTTATAACTAATACATTAGATAACAGTTGTTTTGCTTTATTTGGTCATATGGGGAAGTGAGAAGATTGAAGCATGACTCAAGTTGCTCCTGTTGATGCGTATAGTTTGTTTGGCTAATAAGTTAGACGGTAAGCTTCTCGAAGGCAGAGGGATGGTTCTTCTCCGTCTTAGAGTTTGATGTCACAACTTACATAGAGCAGGTACCCAGTCGTGTCTGTGGACATCATAAATCAGTAAGCGTTCACTGCTGAGTCTGCATGCGTTCCGTCAGACCATACACCCCAGAGCAGCCGCATTCTGGAAAAAACGCTTGTTGCTTTGCCATGAGTATGTTTTGTTAAGTTCAACTGTGGCCCCAGGTGCCTAGTGAAAGATTTACTGTGTGGCTGATGGTTTCCAGTGTGAGGGGAGGTTGTAGCAGAGGACGGTGCTCTAGAAACCTCACTTCCCAGGCCCAGGCAAGAGAGAAAGGTTTGATGTTGTTCCCATGGATTCTGTGATATTTCAGGGTTTTTTTGTTGTTGTTTGTTTTAAGGCTGTCTATCTTCTGAGTGATCTGGGGTTGTATAGCAGACAGGAGTGCTGTGCACCAGTGGCAGAGAACCTGGGTGTGTTCGCTGGTTGGAATCGTTGTGTTCTGAAGGAGGCCTCTTCTAGTGCATAATTCTGGCTTTGTTTATAGAATTTTTAATAATGAAGTGATATTTGATTTCTCCAAGTAGTTTAACATTTGGCTTCTGCTGTTCAATCATGTTTCAGATGATGGTGGCTCAGTGGTAAAAAATCCGCCTGCCAGAGCAGGAGATGCGGGAGGCCTGGGGTTTGACGCCGGGTCAGGAAGATCGCCTGGAGAAGGAAATGGCAGCCCTCTCCAGTATTCTTCCCCGGAGAATCCCGTGGACAGAGGAACCTGGTGGGCTGCAGTCCACGGGGTAGCGAAGAGTTGGACATGACTGACAGGGCGTGCATAGGGTTTTCAGTAATGATGTAATATTTGATTTTTTCAAGTAATTTTTAACATTTGGTTCCTTGTTCAATCATGTTTTGAAAGACCTTCTCCACTGCAAGATACATGTTTTAAAAAATCTTCTGTTTCTTTCAGTCCTTTGGTGGCTCTATTTGAAATTTCTTTTGCGATAAAGGATGGGTTCAGACTCAGAGGACTTTTAACCCCCTAATGGGTTGTTACAGTAGCATTTAATGATGATCTTTACTCCAGTGGTTTGAAATGCCACATCCATTTTAGACTGAGTTCCTAGATGTGTATGTATTTGTCATTTCCTGCATTTTCTAATCTGCACCATCATAGGTGTATTTACTCAGAAGTCAGCACCACACTGATTAATCACTGTAGCTCTAATGTCTTCGTGTCTGATGGGGATGCTCTCAGATCTTTAGTCTTCTTTTTCAGAATTTCACATCTCTGCTTTTATTCCCATGAGAACTTTAAAATCGGCTTGTCTTGTTCCTAAGAGGATTGTTGGGCATGCTTACCGAAAACCTTCCTCTGTGATGAGTGACACTCTGGATTCTTAGGGCCCCATCTGTGTTGGTGGCCTAGAGACTTGATTTTAAACCTAGTTCTGACATTAACTGGCTTTGTAATAAAAATCAGATTCACGTTTTACTATTTTACACTTGTTTGCGGGTGCTTTTAAAGAACTGCTGTGTACTCACTTTTTTTTTTTAACTTTCTCAATCACTAGACACAACTATTGTAAGAACCCTTAACATTTTTTAGCATCAAAGTGGAGTGCTCGTCCTTGCAAAAGTTGGAAACAACTGAATTAGAGTCCTGTAAGCTCCTTTTTGTTCTAAAATTCAGTTCTAGATAAACGAGAGTGGTATATCATCAACCCCATCAAGGATTGAATTTACATCTTTGTCGTTGCTGAAAGGGCTACTCCAACAAGAGAAACTGCAGAAGTGGTTCTTGGCAAGATGATTTGTCTGTTTCTTTCTTTTCCTCTGTAAGCAGTTGGTGTTTTGAAAGGAAGCATATTGTCTAGATTTTCAAAGTTCTCTAAAGACAGGATGGGGGAGTGCGTTATTTTCGAAGCATGTAACGCGACTGCATCTTCAGCAGAATTAAGTGCTTTGAAAGCTTGCATTCTTTGTGTTGTCACAGTTGACTATTATGATTGAAATAAGTAAGTATATGTCTTCTTTCCTTTCTGAGTGTTCGTTGTTAGGGCCAGAGAAAGCCTTGGATGGAATGATTATGGGAGGAGACAATCAAGGCTGTGTTAATTCTCAGATGAGCCAGAGTTTACATTTTGAAGGGCACATCACATCTATACTCTGTAGGATTCTGTAACAGATTGGAAAATAATGGAACAAATGATGGGAGAAGATTGGCCTTCATCTGTCGATGAATAGCAGTTACCATTAAAGGGAGTTTTAAAAGTGAGGAGACGACAATTTCTTTTTTTTTGCCCCCTCTGGAAAATTTCTTTCAGGATTCATGGATTTTAAAATTGTTATGGGACTTAAAGAAAAAAAAAAAAACAAAAAACAAAAAAAGAGCCACGAAAAATCCTATAATTCTACCAGAATGGTATTCTGAAGTGGAGGGTGAGGTTTGGGATGTATTGAATCTAGTTACAGCAGACAGTCTTTTTAAGAAATGGGAATCATAGGGATCAATATAGGCATCAGATAAACTTGTTAAATCACCACTATGAAATTAGAAAGGTTAAAGAAGGGGGTTTAGGAAAAACAAGAACATAAGAAAATAATCTCAGAGCATGGCTTCCCTGGGGGCTCAGTCATAAAGAATCCGCCTGTCTTTCCAGAGACTGAGGGTTCAGTCCCTGGGTCAGGAAAATCCCCTGGAGAAAGAAATGGCAACCCACTCCAGGATTCTTGCCTGGAGAATCCCATGGACAGAGGAGACTGGCAGGCTATAGTCCATGAGGTTGCAAAGAGTCAGGCATGACAGGGCAACTGAAAAACAGCAACAACAATCCTACATTTGGAAAATTCAAACTGGGAGTCAGTTGACTGGATCCAGATGCTATTTGTGTGCTACATAGGAAGAGGGCATGCCAGGAACGTGGGACTTCAGTCAGTAAAGCCCTTGATGTGAGTTTCCTTCATTGGTGCACACATGACGGGGGTCAACCAGAATCAGAGTCTCAGATCCCAGGTCCTGGGAGGGAAGCCAAGCAGCCCATTTTGGGTCATGTCCGTCCTGGTCACACTGCAGCCGGGGAGCGTGTGTGTGCATGAGGGGGAGGGGTGTCAAATTAACCCTGCGTGTTTCTATCCAAACTGACTTCTGTGTCTGTTGTCAATCACAGATTGCCTTTTGGGAAATACATAATTTTTAAATAATTGTTTGTTTATTTATATTTGCTTGTGCTCAGTTTTCATTGTTGCACAAAGGCTTTCTCTAGTTGCAGTGAGCGGGCTGCTCTTGTTGGGGTGTGCTGGCTTCTCCTTGCGGAGGCTTCTCTTGGTTTGGAGCAAGGGTTCTAGGTGTGGGAGTTTCAGTAGTTGTGGGCTTCCGTAGTTGCGGCTCTGGCTCAGGAGTCGTGGTACATGGGCTTAGTTGCCCCAAGGCACGTGGGATCTCCCCGGACAAGGGGTCGAACAGGTTCCCTGCATCACAAAGCAGATTCTTAATCACCGAACCACCAGGGAAACCTGGGAAATACATATTTTTTCCTTAGATTCTAATTTGATCTTGGGCACCCTTTGCCATCTGAAAAAGCTTCCTTTATATGTGTGCCAGTAAAGTGTCAGGGTGTCTGTTCTCCCACCCTGGCCAGCATGTAGATTTTTGTGTCTTAACCTTTGCTAATATAGGGGAAAATAGCATATGGCATGGCAGCTCTTCTCTGCATTTATGGATGTCACGTGAGGTTAGGCGCTTCTTCATGCCTAGTGTTAGTTGCTCATTCTTGTCCGACTCTTTGCAACCCCATGGACTGTAGCCTGCCAGGTTCCTCTGTCCATGGAATTCTCCAGGCAAGAATACTGGAGTGGATTGCCATTCCCTTCTCCAGAGGGTCTTCCCAACCCAGGGATCGAACCAGGTCTCCTGCCTTGCTGGCAGATTCTTTACTGTCTGAGCCACAGGGAAGTCCTCTTCACACCTGCTCTTCTGTTAATCACTGGATGGAGCCTGACTTAGTTCCCCGTTTTTGTTCAGACGAATCCCTGGGCTGCAGGGAGTCTTCTGTTTTGTGAGAGGATTCATTTGGGAAGAGTTTCAACTTGTTCTGTCAGGCATCAGATGCAGCGCCAGGAGTGGTTCATCTTGGGACCGGCTTGGGCAGAGGGAGCCGGCAGGTGCCAGGAGAGCACAGAAGGAAGTGAGCACGCCTGGTGGGAACCGCCAGGACCAACAGGTCGAGCGTGATCAGTAGGACTGTAGCCGTGACCACGCAGCTGGCATCAGGGACTGGTTTGGCCAGTTACCTATGTGTCAAGTGACCAAGTTCCATGGAAGTTAGACACCTTGACCTGGTGTGGGGGTGTCCATAGATGCCTGTGTGGGAGGCGTATTGCTGATTCAACATTGGTTGAATGCAGAGAGTAAAAATCCTTTAGGAATGATTTTGCATGTATCTGGTATTTAAGCTCCCCTTTGGTTATTTCTTCAGAGCACCATGGAGCTGGGCAGGTGTGTATGTGTGCTTCTCTTGCAGTTACATTAAAAACAGTCCCGTTGGTGAAGGTTGGGCTGGAGTGGACCGTCTTCCTCTCAGTGTTAGACCTCGTGCTCTTCGTGATCTTGGACGAAGTTAGACTCGCGCTGCTTGGCTAGATGATTCTTTAGATTTTAGCCTTGGTGAACAAACACTGTTGTCATGCGTCTCACGCTGAACTAGAGCAGGGGCAGCATCCTGTCCCCATGTTGGTTCCTTGACTGACCACCGCCACCTCTTCCTGGATTTCCGCCAGCGCGGGTGAAGGTGGCCTCATAAGCTCAGGTTACAGCAGTGAATGGGGAATGTAAACACGCCTTTGTTCTCGTGTGTGTAACTTTCCCTCCCCTGTGAATGAAACCCATTCCGTTTGGGGCAGCTGGTGCTGAGCCCACATCTGAATAGCGTTAACAACAGGATTTCTCATTAATATGCCTTGTCCATCCTCGCCAGCAAGACACCGTCCGGATGTTCTTGGCTGGAGGCTGGAATGCTCGGGTTTCTACCCTGCTCTTTTCTTATCTGTGATCCTCTGCTGAGAAGATCTCTCTTCTCCATTTAATCAGACTCAGAAAAAAAAAGGGTGAATCTTCTGACTACTGTTTTTAATTGTAAGATTGCCATCTCTCACTCTCTGTAAAAAGATGTAACGTGATGTTTACTTTCACTTCAGTCATTTTTTAAAAAAAATTTGACCTTTCTTATTTGAGTGGAAAACTAAAAGGAGGCATAAGTTGATAAGTTGATGATTTTTATAAAATGTCTTTCTTCCTACAGATCTCATCTTTAAATGTAGATCTTAAACCAGAAATATCCCCTGAAAATCTACCTGTAGAAGGTAATCTGGCTGAGACCTAAGTACAAGGCAGATCTAGATGAGATCACTGAGGAAAAGTTCCAAATAAATACATCTAAGATCTGATAGTCTCATAATTCTCTAGTTTCTTCTGAATAAAAAGTAGGGATGAAACGCCACACGGACTTAAAGCAGGCTGGCTATTGACTCCCATGTTACGTGTTGTGTGCTGTCTGGGCACTGGGGATTCATCAGTGAACCAGACAGTGAAAATATCCTTGCCCCACCCCTGCTGAGCTGCGGCTAATGGGAGAAGTGGGCAGGAGAGGAGGAAACTTAGTTATACACACGTGCGCGTCGGAAGGGGGCAGGTGGCCCGGGGGAAGAGGAATCCCTGCAGGACAGGGAGGTGGCCAGAGTCCGAAGGGAGAGGTGAGGGCAGAGTGGTGAAGGGAGGGGAGGCCAGGGGCCAGGGGCCTCTCCCAGGTCGGTGTAAGGCTTGTGGCTTTTACCTGAGTGAGGTGACCAGCCCTTAGAGAGTTTCAGACCAGGAAAGGCTGAGATCCAGCTCCCCTGCTGACAGAATTGCTCTACCTTCTGAGTGGGAGCAGGCTGTTGGGAGCCAGAGGTGGAGCTCAGGCCTCCGTGGGCAGGTTGCCTTCCTGCACTTCCTGAGTTATGCTGGAAGGTGAAAGAGGTGAGAGCTTGTAAGTTCGACTCCTGGGAATACTGAAGGGTAAACCATAAAGGACCCAGACACTTTTTCAGTTGTCTTAAATGCCACCTTTATTTTTCTAGGCCTGAAATTAAGTCACCTGAAATTCGCTCTTGGTTTTTATTTCACATTTTGGCTTTTGCTTTACATTTTAAGTCAACTTCAGACTTTTTTTTATAGTTGATACTCTTTTTAAATCATCTGTTAATGTTTGCCTCGTTAGCATTTATTTCACATGAGATTCTCTTGCAGATTTATTTATTTACCCTTTCTGGGATGCTTACCAGTAGAATCCATGCTCCACAAAAATAAGGAATTATATCTTTTACTGCATTTTTTACTAGGTCCCTAGTACCTAGGCACTAGTACATAGTAGATACCCAAGAAATAATTTTTTCATAAGTTAATACTGTAGATACTATTTTGTATGCTTTCCCATGTAATCTCGTGTCATAAGACTTTTTACCATGTAATTTGGAAGTCTTCTAAAATGCATCATAGGTGGTTGCCTAATAATTTATTTTACAAACCTAACATAATTTGCTTTAAATTGTTTGTCCTATTTCTCCTGCATTTTATTATTTTAAATAACACTAAGGGGAGCATCTTAATGTACAAATCTTTGCCCACATTTGTGTTTACTCCTTTAGAATATATTTATATATATAGTGTGGAGAAGGCGATGGCACCCCACTCCAGTATTCTTGCCTGGAAAATCCCATGGACAGAGAAGCCTGGTAGGCTGCAGTCCATGGTGTCGCTAAGAGCTGGACTCGAGTTGGACACGACTGAGCGACTTCACTTTCACGCATTGGAGAAGGAATTGGCAACCCACTCCAGTGTTCTTGCCTGGAGAATCCCAGGGATTGGGGAGCCTGGTGGGCTTCCATCTATGGGGTCACACAGAGTCGGATGCAACTGAAGTGACTTAGCAGCAGGAGCAGCATATATATAGTGACACATTGTAACTCAGATGGTAAAGAATCTGCCTCCACTGCAGGAGATCTGGTTTCGTTCCCTGAGTTGGGAAGATCCTCTGGAGGAGAGCATGACAGCCCACTCCAGTATTCTTCCCTGGAGAATCTCATGGACAGAGGAGCCTGGTGGGCTGTTCAGTCCATGGGGTCACAAAGAGTCTGACACGGCTGAGCGACTTTCACTTTCACTTCCATATATATAAAGAATTGCTAGTTGAAATTATTTAAATAATTCAAGGCTCTTAACATACATTGACAACAGAAGTATAACAGTTTCTACCTCCACTGGCATTTTGGGGGAGCGCCTTTCTGCTGGCGCTTGCTCTCAGAGGCTGTTTCTTCTCATCCGTGATCATCCCCTTGGCCTCCCGCCTGCCAGGTCTCTGTTCCGCCCACCCAGTTACGGCCGTGCTGGCGGACCCTGACATTCTTACTCTGGGCTCAGCTCTGTTCACTGGGGCTCTGGGGGTCTCCCTGCACCTCGGGTCCCCTCCTCCAGGCTGGTAAGTGTTCCCTTTCCATCATGACCTGCCCCTCCTGCCCTGTTCCCTGTGGAGACAAGTGAAGGTTGGGGGTATGGGAGCCATTCTCAGTTCCTTCCCATTTCCTCTTTAGTGATGAGCTACTTTCCAGGCGACTGAAATTTCACCTGTCTCTCTGGGCGGTTATCATTCTCCCCTATTTCTGTCTCCTCCCATGGGCTGTGTTTTTCCTCCTCAGTGTTTTTCAGACATGGCTACTGCAGGGTGTGACCGGGGGCTCCGGAGACTTAAATGCGGACGCATCATAGACTGTGATAGCTGCGTGTCTCTGTCTTGTTTTCATGAACAGGTCCCCTTTGGGAGAGAGGGGCGGCGTTTATGGACCCCTTTGTTACAGCGGCTGTGACTATACTCTGTTCCCAGGGAGAAAAAGAACTGACGTTACTTGTTGAATTGCTCGTGAAATCTTTGTCAGGTTTAGTGGTAGACAGAAAGCTTTGAAATAGATTTTCATTCTGGAATACATAAAAATTGTCATGGTGATGGGAAAAACCCAGCCCTCTGCTGTGCATTTATATCCACTACTTCCATCTGATAAGGTGCAGATTTCTTAAGTATTTTTGTGCATTTATGTGATATTTTTGGTCCAAATTTAAGATTCAGCATATTGAGTGAAACTAAACAGTAGTCCTAATTTGGTTATGGTCTGTTTGGTGTCTGGCAGTATGCTGATTGCTGACTGTGTGGTACTTTGGGAGGTTGTAATATTGTTTAGTCCGAGTTTGAAGAGGAAGGATGTTGTTGTCGGGAGGCCAGAGTGACTGCCCCCATATCTGAGTTACATCTGTCCTTCTCCTGAAGGAGCTTGGACCTGCAGGACTCAAGGTATAAGTGAAGAAGTACCCACGCTTTCCGGCAGTTGTAGAAACTCTGTGGGTCCCTGTAGGGGCTGACTGTGGTCCATGTGAGGGTCATGGTTGAGAGAATCAGGTGGGGCTAAAGGAATGGACAGAAGCCAGGGGCATATGGGAATCAAAGCGGGTCATAGCAAGGAAATAGACACCATGGAGACACCCGGTGGATCAGGTTCTCAGGTTCTCAAGAACCAACACACAGTCAGAAGCCAGGGACCATTTATAAAGGTGAAAGCAACTTGAATCATTGCTAAGGAAACCTCCTTTATATTTACTAATGATGGCCTGGGATGGACCTTCTAACATTGCTGCAGCGAGGAAGGCTAGGCCAAAGCCAAGAGCCACCCCAGGGTTGGGATGTGAAGTCGGACCTTGGTCTCCGCGACGGTTTCTTGATAGGAGATGTCATAACACTGGTCCAGCGTCCCCCTGTGGTGTGCATGGTGTTATTCTAGACAGCATGAAATGTAAGTTTCTGTTTTTACCCTCCAGAGCTTCTCATTGCGGTGAGAAGACAGAGCCTCTGCATCCAGAGGGAAACCTCAGTAGGAAGAAGAGGAGTTGGGTGTTTACCTGGGTGCTTATCCTGAGTTCTGTTGAAGCCGGAGGAGGGGGTGAGTGGGCTGGCCTGGGGGTGCTTAGGAAATGTTGCACTAGGTGGGTCTTCAGTGAGGAGGATGTAGGGAGGGCCCTTCCCCCTCCCACCTTTCCATGCTGTGTGCCCCTGGAGCCCAATTCCTCACCGGTAAGCTAGTTAATTTCTGCCTTGCTTGTTGGCATCATGCTTGTTGTAGAGATTAAACGGGACGATTTATGTGAGAGGCCTTTGTAAGTGGCACCATGCATTCAGATGTAAGGTGTTATTAATAATTTGCCATTTGCAGCAGGAGCCTGTTGGATCACAGCTCCGTTTTAATTCATTCATCATATGTAAATGTAAATGAGGTTGTATTTTTGCAATCAGAGGTGTTTGATGAAGGTCATGATTAGACACTGAGGGAAGGAGTCAAAGAGACTGCTTTTTAGTAAGGTTAGTGTATGTCTGAGATCTTAACTTACAAACTCATAAATACATAATTAGTACTGAAAATTAATGTTTAATGTGAATCTGGAGGGTTTTACATTTTTGGTTAATAAAAAGAGGAAATATATCTGAAGAGTAAGTTACTGAGCTGCGAAAAAAACAGAGTCCATTTAGTAGCAAAATCACACGATGCTTCTCATTCCACATTCTAGAACAGACTATTTTTAGCATCTGTTTGAATCAGTGATGAATCCCAGTTACAGGATTCAGTAATTAAAGCAGAGAAAAATATAACATTGTGTAGGCAAGAAAATCTTTTTACTTGAGTTGACTCTGTTTCAGGGTTCAGACTGCTATCCTCAGGGTCTGCCCAGAATTGTTGGTCTGTCATCCCCGAGGGGTCACAAACAAGTAGAGTGCCAGGACCTCAGCCAAGGACACAGTGTCCCCTTTTTAAGAAGGGAAGTTTAAAAGAAATGCTTGGGATGTCTTTAATGGGTAAGCTTGTGGTAACTGTGTCATCTGCAGGGTTCTGGCAGAAGTGCTCCGGGGTCCCCAGGCGTCCCCCTGTTTGCCGGTCCTCGGGCCCTCCGCGATGGTCAGGCCTGCCCCTCTGTCTCCTGCCTCGGTCCTGCTGCTTGGGTGTTTTTTCCGATCTCCGGCTGCCTGTGAATATTATGAAAGCACAGGGCGCACAGCTGCCAGTTGGTCCCGGTCCACATTTGTATCTAATGGTTGTGGATTGTTCCATAACGTTGCTAAACAGCTCTCTGAAAACTTGCTCCCAGTCAGCAATCTCTCCTCGAGCTGGGAGCCTTATTTTATCCTGTGCAAGTTATTATTACTTTGTCTTTTATGCCCCTTCTGCAAAAGCTCATTAACAGTTGGGCTGCATTGAATCGGGGGTTCTGTTGACCCAGATTCTCCTGCCACTCCCCTGGGTGGAGCCCAGCCCTTGGGGTGGTGACCGTGGGACTGACACCAGGGCACAAGGCACCTGGCTGAAGTAGGTCACGAAGATGCAGTATGATTTTTTTTTTTTAACCAAGGCATTTGGGAAAGTTCACTTATTTGACAAATGCCTTTTGATCATTGCTTTCGTGCCAAGCATTGAGCCAGGTACTAGGAATTAAAAGATTTTTGGGAGTGAAGAGCGCAGTTTTAGGACTCAGGTGGCTGCCCACAGCCAGACCTCTCTGCTGTGAGTGTTAAAAATGTTATATGTGTATGTGCTAAGTTGCTTCGGTAGTGTCTGACTCTGTGCAACCCTATGGACTGTAGCCTGCCAGGCTCCTCTGTCCATTGGATTCTCCAGTACTCGAGTGGGTTGCCATGCCCTCCTCTAGGGGATCTGCCCGACCCAGGGATCAGACCTGTGTCTTTTACGGCTCCTGCATTGGCAGGCAGATTCTTTATCACTAGCGCCACCTGGGAAGCCCTAAAAACATTATATATATATTTATAAACGCTTAACAGTCATAGTTGGCAGAAGCAACAAATAATTAGAAAATCCGCTTTTCCTTTGAAAACTCATTGTTTACTGTGAGTTTCCAAACTTTTGCAGCCTCTGAGTTCTTTGGTCTCCCAGTAGCTTGGGTATCTTGTGCTGTGGTAATGAATAACCAGGCAGACGTAAGATCAGACCTAAATCTGGGCTTCTTCGATCGTCTTGGTTTTAGACTCTTGTTTGCTCATTTACTGGTTCACTGTTTGTTTTGTTCTGGAACCAGGATGGTTCAGGAGGTCTCTGAGCTCCTTTCTGTGTGAAACCCTGAGGGTATAAGGATGAGGTGATCCTCCTGCAGCCCGGGGGGCAATCACAGTGCCCAGGGACCAGGCAGGGCCAGCGCCGGGTCAGTGATGGAAGATCTCGTGGCAGTGTTACCATCTGGGAGGCCAGCTTGTCCCAGGGATCATTTCTTTGATTCTTGGTCTCATTTTTGTATTCCAGGGAATTTAAGCTTAAATAACCTGCCTTAAAGGGTGTAAGTGGGAGCCTAGTCTGAGCTGGATTCTGGCTCCAGAGCCCACCACACCATGCCATCCTGCATTGCCCAGCTGGTTTGGTGGGCACAGAGGAGGGGGCGGGCTCCACCTGCAGCTAGCAGTGTAGGTGATCACTCATTGGTCAGAGGGGGGCCGAGGGCATACATGTGGGAGGGCAGGTGTGGGAGATGCAGGTGGGGAGGAGGGGCAGGTGGGGAAACCTGTGGAGCCTGCCCAGGAATTGGCTATGCCACCCCGTGGGGTGGGGTGGGGTGGTGTGGTGCTTATTGTTCGGGGACCCCAAGGAAAAGCCAGCGGAGCAGGCAGGCTGGCTGTGTTAATGGGAGGGTGCACTGCGGCCCCCAGTGCCTCTGATGCACCTGCATCTGTGAAGGGCAAACTGGAGCACCTGGGGAACGCCAGAGGGGCTGGGAGCCCTCCCCTGCCTTCAGATCCTTGGAAGCTTGCAGAGGTGAGGGGTGGCTGGGGTGGATTCTTTGGTTTCCAAGGGCAGATAGAGAGCACGGGTTTGAAGTGGTAAAGATGCAGGCTTGAACCGAATGCAGAGCTGGTGTTCACAACGAGAGGTTAGTGTCCCCTGCCTGAGCAGTGTTCAGGAGAAGCACCCAGGGGTGGGGCGACCCAGAGGGGAGCCTGCACTGAGCAATGGGTGGCTCTCTGGCCCTTCCCGCTGTGGCCACTGCATTTCCTCTAGCTGCCCAGACCTCGGCAGAGAGGACAGACATTTTATGAGCAGGCTCTGGACCTGGGAACCTTCTGACCCCCTCATGATGCCTTCATCTTTAGGTGGTGGCAGAGCACTTGTCTATATTGACCTTGCATCATCCCTGTGCCTCTGAGGACAGGAATCAGTCTTGTGTCACTTTATTCCGCACGCACATCTAAGTCTTGTCTTGTTTGTGGCAGCTGGTCCTCTCCTCCCAGGACACTGTGCGGGTCACTCTGGCCACATAGCGCTTTCAGGCCTCGTTTCCGCCTGATTCGTGACTGTGTTTCTTATGTATCGTAGGAAGATGCTCAGTGATTGAATGGATTGTGAGGCGTTGATGTGGCCAAGATCTCCATCTGGGTTATTTGAGTCTCTGGCTGGGGATTGTTAGCCCAGAGGTACGGGCCAGCCGTGGCTCTCTGCACAGCCGCGTTGTATCAAGAACTGATCATTTTGTCTTCCTGTTATACTGGGTAGTTATTGATCATGTACTCTTGCCTGGCAAATCCCATGGACGGAGGAGCCTGGTAGGCTGCAGTCCATGGGGTCGCTAGGAGTTGGACACGACTGAGCGACTTCACTTTCACACATTGGAGAAGGAAATAGCAACCCACTTGAGTGTTCTTGCCTGGAGAATCCCAGGGACATGGGAGCCTGGTGGGCTGCCGTCTATGGGGTTGCACAGAGTCGGACACGGCTGAAGTGACTTAGCAGCAGCAGCATTGATCATGGAATGAAGGGGGAGAAACTATTGTTTTTATGATCTTAGCATATAAATCTGTGATACATACTTTTTAAATGAACAAATACTTAAAACTGGGAGAATTTTTCTTCATCTGCATCCTCATAAGATAATTAATGTGGTTTTATTCATTGTTAAATGAGTGTGCCTAGTTGGGAGTGGGCTCTGAATGTCAGCCGACGTTATTTTTGTGTTTTATACAGCAGTGCCTCTCCTGCTGCGTGTTCTATGTGTACACACACACCGCCCCCCCCGCCCCGTTCCTCCCCCAAGGGAAGCTCTCAGAGCACCAGGACCATGTCTTACACACACACACACACACACACACACACACCTGTCAGGGCACCAGGAGAGTGTGAGTGAGTGAGTGAGTGAGTGTGTGTGTGTGTGTGTGTGTACATGCGCCCCTCTCTCTCTCTCTCTCTCTGTCACACACACACACACATCCTGTTCCTCCCCAGGGGAAGCTCTCAGGGCACGAGGACTCTCTCTCTCTCTCTGTGTGTGTGTGCGTGTGCCTCTGTGTGTGTGTGTGTGTGTGTGCACGCGCGCGCGCGCGTGTGCCTCTCTCTCTCTCTCTGGACACACACACACACATCCTGTTCCTCCCCAGGGGAAGCTCTCAGGGCACCGGGACCATGTCTCACACACACACGGGGCACCAGGACCATTTGTACCCCTCGGCACTTCTACACAGGAGCTCCCTACGTGTTGAGCTGGGCTGTGGGGCTGGCTAAGTGTGTCCCTAGCGGCCCTGACCTGAGAAGTGTAAAATGACTCCAGCCATGGGAGCTGAAGCTCAGATAACCAACCTGAGTGAGAGGCCAGGCGGAGCAACACAGAGGTTGCTGTTTTATCATATTGTTAGACACATGCTTCTAGCTAAAACCATTCCTGTTAGACATGCTGATGAAACGTTTCTCTGAAGATGGTAGAGTCTGCATGTTCCAGGGTGCTCACCATCTTCTAAGTAGAGCTTGCTGTGTGCAGAGTGAAGATGGTTGATGCTGTGATCTCCTGGATGGAGAGGAACTTAGAGTCTGAGGAGGAAGGTGGCCCCGGAATGCAGTGCAGAAACCACCGTCCTGGACCACATGTGCGTGTCATATGTACGCAGCTCTCCATTTCCGGAATACTGGAATTCAGAAGCTTAGGCGGGATGGCAGGGACCGAAATAGTAAACAAATCCTGATACAATCGGATTAGGTTAATTATTGGCAGATTACCAGTGAGTTATTTAGACACAACCTGTTCTCGGGTTAGATGTTTTCACATCACAGAGTTCCTTCTTTCATGTTGACTTTGGATGTTGTAGGAACGAAGAGGAAAGGGCAAAATCCCAGGGACAGCTTTATTATCACTGACCTTTTAAAAGTGCTGTTTAAAACAAAATGCGTTATTTCGTAAGTAAATTCTATCATTTCTTTCACAGAAGAGTATAGACCAAGTTCAGCTGAACCGCTTAGAAGCTGAGTGGCCTGTAATCTATCTGAAATGACCTGAACTCAGGATCAAGCCATTCTCCTCTCCCTTCTCTGCCGCTTTTTTTAAAGAAAAAGACATATTTTTCCAGACAGATATTTATCCCGGCTCCGTTGATTTTCCTTGATTTACATTACAACTTGTAGTTTCAAAATAATAGTTTTTCCTTATTCTTTTTTTTTCTCCCCCTCCCCCCCCTTTTTTGTACTTCATACAATAAGGAATTTTAAGTTAATAGCAGTGTTTTAAGGATAGGCTGTGATCTGGTGCCAGCATGAGTGCACTCTGATGCCCCCATGTTGAGGACTTCACTGGAGACCTGACCGGATGAGGACAGCCACGTCTTGGTGAGATTTTAAAGGGAGGAGTCCTTAAGCTCACTCAGTTTGTTCCTCTGCCCTTTGACTTCTTCATTCATCTATTCAACAGATAATTGCATGTCTGCGTGCCTTTGTCTTGGTGTTCCCTTTCCCAGATCTGGTGACCAGCCCTCAGCTCAGAATCACAAGCCTGCAGCGTTAAGAGCTGCACTGTTCCGTCTCTTAGCCACTGGCCACGCATTGCTGTGCGTGTGAGTGTGTGCGTGCTCCATCGCTTCAGTTGTGTCTGGCTCTTTGCGACCCCATGGACTATAGGCCCTCTATCCATGGGATTCTCCAGGCAAGAATACGGGAGTGGGTTGCCATGCCCTCCTGCAGGGGATCTTCCCGACCCAGGGATCAAACCCTTATCTCTTATGTCTCCTGCATTGGCAGGCGGATTCTTTATCACCAGCACCATCTGGAAAGCCCCATGTATTGCTGTTTAATGTTAATTAAGAAATAAAATGGAAAACTCAGCTCCTCAGTAACACTTGTCAAGGTCAAGCAATCACTCAAGTGCTGTCTGTGGCTCCGGCTGTACATGGACCAGTGTCCATCTGTGGAGCACGTCCATTGCTGTGGGGTGGGGGTGCGTGTGGAGGAGCTGAGCCAGGAAGTGCTGCCTCTGCCCCAGGCCCAGCCCTACCCCTGAGACACCCCAGTGCCCATCTGCTCCATCACCCAGCGCCTATGCCTCTCAAGTTCATTCCCATTAAAAACTTCTCCCCTGTCTTATTGTAGGTCTTGGTCATCTGTCATCTGAATTAAGGCTGCCGTGTTAGCAAGGTTGTGAATTCCTCCCCCATCCCCCATGGCTGTCACTCTGCCCCTGTGCTCTCGATACCACACACATTCCGTCGTCACATTGAATGCTGATTCCTCGTCCATAGGACTTGACTTCTGGGGAACCAAGAGGTTCTTGTGGGTGCAGTATGGGCTTTGACTTGACAGGGTAGGGACACACACATGAAGCCTGACACATCACGCCAGCAGGTAAGTATTCATTGAGCAGACAGAGGGAGGAACGGGTGGGTGAAGGAGGCCACTCTAGGTTGCACTGTGAAGGCTGGAGCCAATTTGGATGCACAGAAACCAGAAGAAAAGAGGCATTCGTGGTGGGGACCATCACAGACCCACACCTGTTGGCAGGAAGTGCAGGGCGCTGTGCTCCCAGGAGTAGCCACAGAGTGGCGTGTTCAGCACCATGGCCAGGGCTTCACCGGGGGACATAGACCTTTGAGTTACCACGTTGATGGTGTGGCATATAACCGTGTTTCCCTGAGCTAGTGTGACACCTCTCTGTAGAGGCGCTACATTTCACACTTCACAGCCTTCACCTGTAACTTCCAAGGAGTTAAAGATTCACATTCCCCCGTAAAGTGAGGCAGCACATCCACAGAGCCGAGTTAATTCTTCAAGCCCTTCACAGCTCCTGACTTAGCTTAGACGTGTTGGCCGCTCAGTAGGAAAGAAGAGTGCACGTGTGCACATCCCGAGGAGGTCCTGTGATGCACATTGTGTGATGTGGTAACTAAGAGCAACGCTGGCGGCCAGACAGCCTGTCCAGACTCTGCCTCTCCAAAGCCGCGCCATCTGGACAAGACACCTTCCAGTCCCAGTTTCCTCTTTTTTTTTAAATGAGGGTGTTTACCTGTGTCAACCAAAGAAAACCACGCAGCCTGAAAGTTGGGAGTTGTGTTTCATTTGTGGGGGTGGCCTTCCTGAGGACTAGAGCCTGGAAGATAGCCTCGCAGTTTCTCTGAGGAACTGCCCCAAATGAACAGACGTGTAGTTGAGCATCAGAAGGTCACTGCTGCTGCTGCTAAGTCGCTTCAGTTGTGTCCGACTCTGTGCGACACCATAGATGGCAGCCCGCCAGGCTCCCCCGACCCTGGGATTCTCCAGGCAAGAACACTGGAGTGGGTTCAGAAGGTCACTAGCAATCATAAAAGACAGACGTCTCAAGTTAATGATTTTAGTGCTTTTATGTGTGACCCACTCCAGTGGGTCCAGTGCCTTGCGAAGGTTGAGTTAAATGTGAGTGACATGTTAGCATTCTGTTTATTTATTTATTTATTTTTTAGCATTCTGTTTAGTCTTCAGTGAGACATTTACCACTAGATAACTAATAACAGAATATTAGTTGCATAGCCTTTCACATGAATAGGGAAATCCACACTTGTGTTTCCCGAAGGAAGAGGTAACCCAGGGCTGTAAATACAAAGCGTCACCCAGGACACATGTTTGTGGACACTGGCCTTGCCCTTATGCACAGCTAGCAGATATATATAATAACCTTATCCAAAGTGAAACATACATGCTGGTTACTTTCAGAATCATGTAGATGAGGTGATCTGGTTCAGGGGAAATTTGGCCTGGATCATCTAAAACCCAGAGATACTTCTCTGTCTTTGAAAATAGGATGATCACTTATGCAAATGACTTAGGGAAAAGTCATTTTTAATTTTGCATAATCAAGCGCCCGCCGTACAGCTGCTCCTGAAAAAGGGGAAGGAAGTCATGTGCTGCTGTTAATTTTAAGTGAGCAAACTAGGAGGACATGTGTGGATCAGAGTGTCATTGAACGATCTTTTTTTTTTTTTTCACACTTTCAAAAGGATGGTGATGATCCTAATGCTAGGTGTTCATTATCTGCCGGCCCACATACAGCTCACAACACAGCCCTTTCTAGACTTTGGGCTGCTCGCCTTCCCTAAGGACATTGCATCCTGTCCTTTCCTGGGCCTCCTTTCCTAGCTTCACCCCTCCCCACCCGCCTTTGATCTCCCGGGAAGCTTTTGCTCTTCTCCACCCACTTCCGGGCTGCTCTGCCCTTTCCTGCATCTACTGTGTTGTCTTGTATCTGCCAGCATCGGCCACCCTCACAGGCTTGAGCAGGCGTCTTATCAGCGATTTTTGTGTCCGCAGTTTCGAAAAGGGGGGGCCGACTTAGGCCAGGTACTTGGAAAATTTTGTTAGATGAGTGAATGCTTGTTCACTATACTTTTCTTAACTGTATTCTCCGCAGTGAACCATAACTCTGAGTAGGAAGCTATTCTGTTTTTGGTACCACATAGCTTCTTCTCACTGGTGAACAGTGTTTAACTTCAGGTGACTCTGTGGACTTGCTGTTACTGTCAGTCATCCTGGAAACACTAGGGTCATTTCGGCCCACATGGAGTCTTTGTCACTGTTTTATCTCCATATGTACTACTGAAATATTTTTGAAGTGATTACCAAAATTTTTATGGACTTGAAATAAGAGTTCTTGTGCAAAGGATTGGTATTCCATTAATTGAGGGCAGTCACAAGCCTGCAGTGTGTGTGAACAGTTCCATTGAACAGACCTGTGATTTACTGGGCTTTTGTGTTTCTTCCCTTTGGCTGTTATTTACTCGACTCCTTGAAGTTACTTGCAGAGCTGATTCCAAGAAAAGGAGTGGGAGTCATACCGGAATGCACATTCCTTATTAGCTCCCTGCTAATTAAAAAAGAACCAGTTCTGGGACTAGAGCTCCCTTGATGAAATAATCAAAATGTGAAATTTGAATTTTAAACTTTCTTGGAGACTCGAATGCATTTTGCTTGCCAGCATTTAATTTTATTTTTTCCTTTTTAGCTTTAATTTTGATTGCTGTTACTACTGATACCTGAGCCAGTGGTGATGCTACCTAGGGGACATTTCTGCAACCCATAAGTCAACAGCTACACGGTAAGAGTGTGTGCATTTCATCATTAAAGCCATTTAATTTCTGTAACATCACAGTTCAAAATGTTAATTTGAAATAGAATAGGATAAAATATGTTAATGTTTCTAAATATTAAATATTAATATAGTTTAATATATAAATATTAACAGCCAGGTATTATATCCAGCTTTTGTTCCTAGTCAACAGTAAGAATTTGAAAGAGGAAAACTGAAATTTGATATATTCATTTCCTGTTAATTTTTATGTGAACCACAAATGTGGCTATGAAGTTTCTGACTCATTAAACTGGGTCTCATTTTCTCCCCTGTATATTTTGCACATTTACTTCAGAATTGTCCTAGTCAGTGAAACAAAGCAAGAAAAAGAAATATAAGGTATATGGATAGGGAAAGAGGCGAAAGCAAATTCAGGGTTCCCCTCGCCAGGGGCCTCAGAAATGTGAGTTCGCCTGCTAGCCTCTGATGTAGCAGGGAGGGTAGGGGCTGGGAGTCGCTGCTGAATACCAGCCCGTACTATCTACTACATTTTGGTTTCTGTGGTTGTGATCTGAAACTCATGAAAGCAAGGCAGCACATTTATATCACTTGTGGGTTTAAATTACTGTTTTCTTTTAAGTTCAAAGGTAAAAGTCAGCATCATCTATTGGGAGGTCTTATTTTGGCATTTTCTTCTTTCTGTTAATGTAACTGGAAAGCTGTGTATAGTACTTAAAAGTTATGCATTGGTTTCAACTTCATTAAATAGCCTTTGTTTTTTTTTAAAGAAAAGGGCTATCTGAAACAATGTTTAGATGTCCTCTCAAATTCTATGAGTATAACAACATTATCTGTTAACTCTGTTATAACTGTCACTTAGCTTTGGTGGAGTTAACAGTTGTTTTGTATGCTTGCTGTCATGTCTTAGAATATACTGACATGTTTTGTGTAATAATATAAGATACACTGGAGGAGGGCACAGCAACCCACTCCAGTATTCTTGCCTGGAGAATCCCATGGACAGAGGAGCCTGGCGGGCTACAATCCATGGGGTTGCAAAGAGTGGGACACAACTGAAGCAATTTAGCACACACACACACACACACAATCTTGATAAGCTGCTGAAAACATTGAAAAGCATTCCTCAGAGCACCTCGGAGACCGTGGACCCTCACTTGGTGATGCTGACGGAGGATTTAGTTGTACGAACATACTAAGACTTTGGCACCTGCCACAGCTGGTTTGGAGTTGAAGTTCTTGTGTTTACTAGTCATGTCACTCTGGATAAGTTACATTTTTGAGCCCTGAGTTCTTAATCTATTAAGTTTAACTTTATCTGCCAGCCTGTAGTAGTGGGTGTCAATGACATATAAAATGCTTACATATGTATTGATAACATGTTCCCATTTATCATGTGTAACCAGTTTACCATCATCAGCTTTATGATTTTGTTTCTTTGGTTGATTTTCTGTAAAATGACCTGTCCGAACGCGGGTTGGAAAAGAAGTTCCAGGCACAGATCATTTCAGAAAGGAGTGAGTTTATTGAGAACAAAGAGCAGAGATCATGTGGGCACCGCGAGTGCAGTGGGCTGACCTCCTGACCGACCAGGGAAAATCAGTGCTTTTTGGGGGTTAATTGAATGCTTTTGAACTGTGGTGTTGGAGAACTCTTAAGATTCCCTTGGACTGCAAGGAGATCCAACCAGTCCATCCTAAAGGAGATCAGTCCTGAGTGTTCATTGGAAGGACTGATGTTGAAGCTGAAACTCCAATATTTTAGCCACCTGATGCAAAGAAACAACTCACTGGAAAAGAACCTGATCCTGAGAAAGATTGAAGGCAGGAGGAAAAGGGGGATGACAGAGGATGAGATGCTTGGGTGGCATGCCGATGCTATGGACATGATTTTGAGTTGGCTCCAGGAGTTGGTGATGGACAGAGAAACCTGGCGTGCTACAGTCCATGGGATTGCAAAGAGTCGGACACAACTGAGCGACTGAACTGAGCCAATTTGTATAGCTTCAAGACAAAGAAAATTTGTGCTGAAAGGGTGGCACTAAGTGATTGGTTAGGGTGTTATAGGGAGAGTACCGGGATGGGCATTTTTGCCTAATTTGGGGTCAGGAAAACTGTCTGGTAAGGATCAGGGGGGCTATTTGGCAACAGTTAACAAGGGGCCCAGTCAGTTCTGGAGATGACCTTAGTACTGGGCTCAGCTTCTGTGGCCTTGAGGCAGGACTCTGCATCACCTGGAAACCCGAATGATCCTTTTGGAGTTGATCATAACCCACCTTGCGTACTGTGTTGGAACCAACAAGATGCTGGGTGTGCTCTTTGAGACCAAGTGTTGCAAATTTTAGATATTTCAGTAGTACATCTCTTCCTGCTTTCACAGTGCAAACAATTGAGTGTAGTTAACTAAAATAACCGTTCAGTTTATCTTAACTTTCTTCATGAGCACAGCTTCTAGTTGCCAAAAATACTGCCATCAGGATGCTTTTGGTTTCTAAAAATACAGAGACTCCACAGATTCGTAGCACGTGTGCTGGGGAACAGTTGATAGGTTCTACAGATTTATTGCTATTTTGACCTTATTTTATGTCATTCATATGAATCAGCAACATTTGGTTATTTTTGACCAACAAAAGTGGTAATTTTTTATGGTTCAAGTTGATATTTCAGGCTATGCAGATAGTGTTTGCTTTACACAACTGGCAGATGATCTGCTTTTGCATCTTATAGTTCATTTCCTCCAGGACCTTAAATTTATTTTTAATGCATTTTGGACTTTTGTTAATTTCTTTGGCGAATGTCATTCTCAGATGGTTGCTGTAAAGGAGTAGGGTGAAGAAAAAGGAGAGCTGCATCTTTCTTAACAAGGAGAGGAGATGCTGACTTATCTCCAGGAAGACTCTCAATTTATGGTCAAGTGAGTGAACACAAAAACTAGAGCCTTTTGAGAATTAAACCTTGAGGTCATAGGTCATATAGTAGAGTCTGAGTCCCTGAGAATTCTTTGAGATTCATGTTTTCCAGAAAGCCCTGTCTCCCTCACAAGTCTTAAAGCACTCTCGATGATTTCAGCTTCTTCATGTGTTCTCAGGAAAATAATGCAGTGGCCACTTAACTTAATCTTGTGCTTGTCAAGTGTCTGTAGGTCACATGTTTGTTGTACTTCGAATCAGAAGTTTACTATTTTAGTTTTATTTAAAAGAGCATTCACGTAATAGATGCTTAGTGTGGATCCTAATGAATACTGCAGTAATAATATGGCAGAAGGCAGCTCGTGAGCCTGGCCCGCTCATCACAGTGTGCTCACAGCCCGGTCGTGGTGCTGATAAACTGTCCTCCCCTTCCTGTCCAATTAAAGAGGAGAGGGAGGGATGGGGCTAGTTCTTTAATGTGTCAAGTAAGCCTCGATTCCTTCACAGGAGTAGTGTCTGGGGGTTTGGGATCCACTTTTCGGCATCCCTGGCCTTGCTGGTGTGCAGTCTCATCGCAGCCCTTGGAGGTGAGCAGCAGGCGTTGTTGCTTGCGTGTTGTAGGTGAGGACTGGGGTCTAGTGGAAGAACTCGGATTCGGCTCAGTGGTCCGGCTTGTCCGGCTGCAGTGCGGGAGGGAGGCAGGGCCAGGCAGAGCAGCTGTGTCTGCTCGGCGCTCACCCTCTTTGCAGTACTGACTTTGGGCCCGGTGAGGGGGGAACGCATCCCCTGAGGAGGAGGGAGCTCTGCAGGAGGAAACGTTTCCTCGGAACTGAGCTAGCGTTTCTGTCTGCCAGATTCACCGAGACATTAACCGTGGCCGTTTGTGTTACTCTTCTGGAGCTGCGCCCGATGAGTGGCTAAATTTATCTTTTTTCTGTGTGTGTGTGTGTGTTTGTTTTTTTTTTTTTTGGTCTGTTGTAGTCTTTTGTCCCTTGTCTGTGGCTGACAGTAATTCTTTCTACCTGACCATCATGTCAGAATCTAAATAGGGAATACATTTCCAGGCATCTCCCAATTTGTATTCTGCTCTGCATCTCTCGTCCACCCCCACGGGTCCAGTTTCAAGCAGTTTTATTGGGCGTAACTGACCAGCAGTAAAGGATGCGTGTTTGAGATGTACCGTCTGCTGAATTCTGACCCGTGCACATGGCCACGAAACCACCAGCACAGACCAGACGTGAGCTCGCACACCGTCACCATGGATGGTTCTTCTGGCCTTGGTCAACCCGCCCCGGTCGCTCCCCGACCTCCAGGCAGCCTCTGATCTTCCCTGTGTCTCTGGAGATGGGTTTGCGTTTCCAGAATGTGACTGTAAAGGGAAGCACTCTTGTGTGTGTCTGCGCTTCTTCGTCTGACACCAGACGTGTGGGTTTTCCAAAGGCAGGCAGTTTTGCAACACCAGCCTCCAGGCATGCAGCTGACCTCAGTTCTGACATGTGTCCGGTGGAGGGCAGTCACCCCACAGGTGAAGGGTCCATCCTCCACGACCCCCTGCCCGTGCCCCACCAGCTTCCTTTGTCACCTGCGCTCTGGCCGACTAGCTGTAAATTTAAGGTTCCCACAGCCCCATCTGAGCTTCATGGTGCCCAGAGCCCAGGAAGCCAGTTTTCCCACCAGACTCATGGCAGGGTTGTTAGAAGGACCTTCAAGGATATGATGAGCAGTTTGATGATGAGAACAAAGGGTGAAGTCTTGCGGGTCCTAAGCCCCTGGGGCTTCTGTCCCTGTGAGCTTGGGGCACACCACCCTCCTGGCATATAAATGCATCTGGTGCCTGAAGCTGGGAGCCCTTGAACCCCATCCTTTTGGGAGTATGGAGGCTTCATGACAGACACAATGCATTAGGACATCAGCCGTGGGTGACGGAATTCGGCCTCTAGCCCCTGTCCTCTCTTTGGGGATTCGGGGGTGGGACTGAAGCTTCCAGCCTCCTACTCACTGGGTTGGTTCCCCTGGTAACCAGCCCCTCATCCTTAGGGAGGGTCCGGAGTCACTTTACTAACATCCACAGGTGTAGTTCAACGGGGTTGGCTTGTTTGTGGCAAAGCACAGCTTTATAGCTTTTGTCACTAAGGAATTCCGAGAGTTTTTGGAGCTCTGTGCCATCGATGGAGATGAAGACCAAATATATATATTTGTTACTGTAAGTCACAGTATCATAGTTACGTAGATGGAGTCCTTCTGGCTGTGCTGTTTTTGGTCTGACTTTGGTTCAGCGTGATCATCCCAGATTCGTCCACATTGTTTCCCGGATCAGTGATTCATTCCTCACTGTTGCTGGGAAGTGCTGTGTGTTTATCTGCTCTCCTGTTGATGAATTTGGGCTTGTTTCTATTCTGGGGTTGTTTTTGGCTTTTACAGATGAAGATGTATGATCGTTCGTGTACAGGTCTTTTTTTGGGGCGTGTGCTTTTACTTTTGCCTGAGTTCCAAGGCACGGAGTAGATCCTAGGGTCATCCTGAGAAGTGTGTGTTTAATCTTTTAAGAACCTGCCAGACTGCCACAGTGACTGGGTCATTTTCCATTCCCTTCAGCAGGGAACTGTGCTCTGCCTACATCCTTACCAAACATTCGGTGTGGCCAGTGGTTTCGCCTTCGTCCATTCTAACGGGTGTGCCCACTACCTCCTAGTGGTTCCAGCTTGTGTCTCCTTCATGATTAATGACTGATGGCTCTGGGGCTTCTTCTTACAGCAGACAAGCAATAAGACAGGAGCCAGTGATGAACGCATCGGGGCAGAGGAATGTCAGCCTTGACCTCCATTCTCTGTCTTTTCAGTTACAACTGGGTATTAGCATCCACCTGAAGGGTCCACATGTCAAGGAAAGGTGAACGACCATTTCATATGTATCACTGTGTTAGTCCATAGACAGAACTCTGCTTTCCCCATCCAGAGATACTTATTATTTAGTTATAGAGGGTTTTGAGCAAAGACTGGATGATTTTTTAAAAATAATGGGTGCTGCTTCTAAGTCTTGGAAGGCAGCTCTGCTCACCACTATACCTCTGATCTGCTTCTAAGCCATGGCTGTGAACTGCACTCCCCCACCCTGCTGATGTTTACTGAGTGGCCTCCATGTGCCATGCCTGGGGTTGGCGATGCAGTGTGACCCTGACTGTACCCCCTCTTCCCCACCAGTTGTGTTTTAACTTCCCCGGAAATGAGAAATACCTTAAACTAGTGCTTGTCACCCTGGATTGTAACTTCATTTATATGCCTGTCTCTCTCACTGAACCTTTAATTCCTTGAGGAAAGGGATTTTTGTCTTATTTTTTTGATGTTTATTCTCTGCATTTCCACTGGCTGAAGTATAATCAAAATGCAGATGTTTGGCATGCAGGCGAATCCAGTGTGGATGTTTCTGGAGGCCAGCTATGTGTATCTAACTGGGAGGAAGGAAAGCCTATGAGAGCTCAGGACCCTGCAAGAACAGCAGCTCTGCCGATCAGAAGAGGAACCTGAGGCCCATCTCGGTTAAGACTGTGTGGTGTTAGTGGCAGGACCCCGGTGCCTTTCTTTCTCATCCTGCAGAAGTGGACACACCATGTTCTAGTAGCAAAGCCTGGACATTGATCCCAGTGAACCATGACTGGTGAACTGTCCACGGTCCTTCCCCCTCCTCGCCCCTCACTTAATCATGACTTTCATTTGAAGCTTAACTAGAAAGAGGCCAGGCAGTATCGCTCTAGAAGGTCATGGAATGGGCTGGGCCTTGGGGAAGCCCAGGTTTCCCCTCTGACTGCAGACACGTGACATCCTGGGGACATCAGCTGGCAGGCGGAGTGCTGTAAAACCCGGGAGCAGCTGCAGCCTTGCCCTTCACAGTGGAGAGTACGGCGGAGTTAGAGCACGGGCTCTGTGTGGCCACTTCTGCTGGGATCATGTTTATTCTGAGGACAGAATTCCTGCATACCTGTCAGCGTGATCACAGATCCAAACACGGGCAGCCAGCACAGCGATCTCCCGGAAAAAGTGGAGCATCACTGAAGGATAATGAGGTCATTTCACTGAGAATATACAGTGGGGACTTCCCTGATGGTCCAGGGGTTAAGACTCCTCCTGCCGGTGCAGGAGACACAGGTCCGATCCCTGGTTGAGGAACTAAGACCCCACATGCCGCAGAGCCACTAAGCCCAGGCGCTACAACTGCTGAGCCTGAGAGCTGCCACTGCTGAAGCCCATGCACCCGGAGCCCATGCTCTGCAGCGAGAAAGCTGCTGCGGTGAGAAGCCCACACCCCACAACTAGAGAGTGGCTCCCAGTTGCCACAACTAGAGAAAGCCCATGAGCAGCAATGTAGGCCCGGGGCAACCAAAGGTAATAAACTGAAAAAGAAGACACAGGAATCTTAAATGTTGTGTGTGTGTTCAACAGCAGACCTTCAAAATACATAAACACAAGCTCAAGAGAGAAATGGACAGATCCACAGTGATCACTGACAACTTCAACACCCCTCTCAGTAATTCCTGAAACGAGTGTATTAAAAATCAGCTAAGGATACAGAACATCTCAGCAGCAGCGTCAGTCACTGCAGCTGATACACAATCTTTTGAAGCACGTGTGAGGCATTCACCAAGACACACCGTTTTCTGGGCTGTAAAACAAAACAGATTTAAAAGAATTAAAATCAGACAAAGCATGCCCTCTGATCACAACAACAAAATTCAACTCTAAACCACCAGCAGTCAAATATCTGGAAAAACTGACTAATTGTGTTTGTCTCACTCAGTTGGCTGCTCACCCAAAAGACATCTTCCAGATGGTTCACATGGACCGGGATGGTCACGGAAAGAGATGTTCTGAGAGCTTCATATTGTTTTAAACATCTGGGGAGTTGCTTCTGTAATTTCTTTCTTTCTTTCTTTTTTTTTTTTAAGAAAAAAGGTATTCCAGTTAATCATGCTATGGGATAACTGAAGAGCTTCATTGTATGGAATTTTAAAAAGAGATTAGATGAGTTATTAGAAGATAGGAAAGTTGCCTGAAAGTAGAAAGCATATTAATACGATTCTGAAATTCTTTAGTCATTTGACTTGAATTGTAATAAAGAATACCGCTGGAAGTTAAATGCCAATGTGCAGGCATCTTCTTGCATAATGAGTAAAATCACAGGAAAAATTCAGGTTTAGATTAATTGTACAGTAAGCAAAATTAGTTGGGAAATAATTTCAAGTATTTTATTTTTGCCATGCTTAACTAGAAATCGTTCATACATCATTTTTCTATAAAAGTAGGATGTGCTGTCCATATACCTTTGAAATCTGTAACGTTTATGTAAGTAGTTTGACATCTGTTGCATGCTTAGCCAGTTTGCTCACATAGAAGCGATAGGATAAAGTGGATTCCTGGGCAAGAGTCGATTTTCCAGGGAGTCGAAGTTCCAGGCGTGTCACACTGGGACTGTGAGCTTCTGAAACCATCTTTTTCATTTTCAGATCGTGAGCCATGCCCTTAGTGAAGAGGAACATCGAGCCCCGGCACCTGTGCCGGGGGGCCCTCCCCGAGGGCATCACCAGTGAGCTCGAGTGTGTGACCAACAGCACCCTGGCTGCCATCATCCGCCAGCTGAGCAGTCTGAGTGAGTCCCCTCGCCTTGGGCTCCCTCCTTTCTGATTACCAGTGACAAGTTAATTTTAATGACTTAAGCCAAGTGATTTCAGTTCAGTAGTTCTGGGATTGCCCAAAGAAGAGGCTTTGGAGGAAAGAGCCTTCCTCCCTCCTGAAAATTTCCCAGCATGAAATGAGCTATCTGCCCTCTCTGGTCTGCTGACACTGGTTTGGTGTGATCAAGTTGGAATTAACTGGTTTACAGATGACTAACTAGGTAAGACCAACGGAGAAGGCAATGGCAACCCACTCCAGTACTCTTGACTGGAAAATCCCATGGATGGAGGAGCCTGGTCAGACACTACTGAACGACTTCACTTTCACTTTTCACTTTCATGCATTGGAGAAGGAAATGGCAACCCACTCCAGTGTTCTTGCCTGGAGAATCCCAGGGACAGGGGAGCCTGGTGGGCTGCCGTCTATGGGGTCACACAGAGTCATACACGACTGAAACGACTTACCAGCAGCAGCAGCAGATAAGACCAAGGAGAAGGCAATGGTAGCCCACTCTAGTACTCTTGCTGGAAAATCCTATGGACGGAGGAACCCAGTAGGCTGCAGTCCATGGGGTCGCACAGAGTCAGCCACGACTGAAGTGACTTAGCAGTAGCAGCAGATAAGACCAAATGTGTAGTTTAAAGTAGTGTTCATTTTTAAAAGCTTATTATACATAAGGATAAAATAATTGGTAGTTGTTTTTTTTTTGAGTGAGTTATTTATTACACTTGGACAGGACTAATCTTTTTTTTTTAATGTAGTGAATTGAGAACTGTGCTATGACTGGCATAGAATAGAGGCTTGATACGTGTTTGTTGATTGAATAAGATTTAAAATGAATCAGAAGATCCAGCCTGAGGATCCAGTGAGAATTGCTGATTTTAACCTTCTAAAGGTTAAAGTGCAGGTACTGACTTCCGAATGGAGGTCAGCAGTGAGCAGCTGGTGACACACATGCAGTGCCATGTACGCATCGCATGCATGGGTTACAGACATGTAAGCAAACACAGACATAAGGAGGGCAGGGCTTCCTTTTTTTCCAATTTTGAACATGAGATACACAAGGAATACTCCATTTCTTAAGACTCATATGTGCATGAAAATGCTTTTCCTCCAAAGCTTTTGAAGTTACAGTCTTTCTGCCTAACTTTTACATTCACGTCGTGATCTTATTTTCTCACTTCATCCCACTCCTTTTCGGTTTAGATGGTTCACACTGCATTTTGGGTGACAGGTTTTCACAGTTAAATTTTCAGAACCTCTGTTAATAATGAGAAAATCCTCCATGAAATTTCACATCCTGGTCGCCTCAAGCACAGGAGAGTGGTTTAAAAAAAACACAACAACTCAAGTACTTTTATTTGTTTTGAAGAAGAAACACAACAGATGAGTATTTTTTTTTCTTTAAAAGAATTGTACTGTGTTGTTTTGGATATATTTTTTATATATGATACCTATAATCATTGGCTGAGGCCAGAGTAACCTGGAAATTACTTAAAATGTGTTTCAAAATAGATTTCTTCTGGAGTCTGAACTAATTATAATTGATTTTTGGTAGGGGTTGTTGATAAGATGTGTAGATTCATGTTACAAGAGGCTACCATGTAGATTATTGAAGGGTGAACGTGTTTCTGTGTGCCTTCATGTGTTTCTGTAAGAAGGCTTTTCAGTCTCTCATTTCTATGCCTGAAACGTCTATGGGCATGGGGTCTAAGTGAGGGAAACCGACGTGAACTATTACGGTTTTTTAATAATCGTGCCGTGTTCCGGGTACAGCGTTGTCAGTCGTGTCCGTGGGGCCTGTTTGTAAGCGGAGCTGCCCCCTCGGTCTGGTCTGTTCGGTGGAGTCCCCTTTGGGCAGACTGAGGGCAGCCCCTCCGAGGGTATCTGAATCTTCACCCTTGGGACCCACGGGTATGCTGTATCACTCGGCAGGCCCAGGGTTGAGGCTGCTTGTCAGCTCACCTCACAAGAAGCAGGTTACCCTGGGCTGTCCAGGTGGGCCCAGTGAAAACCGGGGTGTCCTCTAAATGGGCAGTCCGGAATCACTAGTTCTCTAGTGCAGCGGCCCCCAGCCCCTGGGCCGCAGACCACTACCTCCCGTCAGGTCCGTGGTGATGTTAGATTAAAGAGCAAAGACACTGCAGTGTGTTGGATCATCCCGAAACCAGCCCCCTGCCCCTGATCCGTGGAAAAAGTGTCTGCCACAAGATCAGTTCCCTGGTGTCAAAAAGGCTGAGGAGCACTGCTCTTAGGGATCTAGGGGAGGAAGAACAGCGCCGGGGCCAGCAGGCGTCTCTTTGGTCTTTTCCAGAAGGAAGACTAGCAGTGGAGGGCCTGGTGCCCCTCTGGTGTCTCTCTGGTTCTCTTCACATCTGTCCGGGGACAGTTCAGCGTCATGAGGGGATAATAGATACCCCTCAGAATGCAATAGATAGTCCCTCAGAATGCAAACAGAACTACCATATGGCCCAGCGATTCCACTCCTGGATTTATATCCAGAAGAAAATGTAAATACTAACTTGAAAACGTATTTCAACAATCCCAGGGTTCATAGCAGCACTGTTTACAACAACTGAGCATGGAAGCAGCCTGAATGTCCATTGGCGACCGATGGATAGAGACAATGGGCTATAGACACACACATACACACAGTAGAATATTACTCTGCCGTAAGAAAGAGCGAAAGTCTGCCATTTGCAGCGATGTGGATGGACCAAGAGAAGATTATACTTGGTGAAATAAGTGTCAGAGAAAGACATACTGTGTAACCCTTATATGTGGAATCTAGAAAATAAATGAATGTATATTGCAAAACAGAGACTCACAGATACAGAAAACAAGCTAGTGGTTACCAGTGAGCAGAGGGAGGGGCAAGATAGGGGTGTGGATTAAGAGATGCAAACTACTGTGTATAAAGCAGGTAAGCAATAAGAATCTACATATATACAGCACAGGGAATTATAGCCATTATCTTGTAATAGCTTTTCACGCAGTATATAACCTGTAAAAATATTGAATCACTGTGTAATATAACTGAAATGAAAAGAATATGTAAATCAACTTTACTTCAGTGAGGGGGGAAAAAAAATTAGTGTGTTACTTCGTTTTCCAGCAATGGAGTATTGATATATTTTTCTTCAAATAATGACAGCTTAGTGTAGCAATTAACATTGAATCGGGAGTGCTTCTTCATCATTTTCCTTGATTAATTATCTGAGTGCTCTTGTTCTTATCACCTAGTTGCTCAATTAAAATTAGTGTCTTGCAATCAAATTCCTTCTGACATTATAATGTAATTCTAGCAGAATTTGCTTTAAAAAGGAGACAGAGCATTTGTGTCAAATCCATTTCTGTGCCTCCCAAGCCAGTTTCTACTTCTCTCTCCACATTCTTGCAGTAATAGCTTTCTTTTCCTTTCTTACGAAGGTCTCCAAGATGGCACAAGGAAAGGAATTAGACCTTAGGTACCCCCTGCCCAGAGTTTTTGGTTATATTTGATGGTACTAATAAGATAGTATAGAAAACTTAGCACAGGATAACATGAAAGGAAAAAATTACAATTTTTTTTTATTAATCACAGGAAGTCGTTGATAATGGTTCATATGTATCATTCTAAAAGTGATTTTTCATACATCTGGTTTTGTAGCCTATACTTAGTTGGTATATATTCAGCATCCAAGACACATTTTTAATAGCTAGAGATTACTATATTATATTGATATACCATGAATAACCGTTATCTTGCTGTTGGGCATACATATGTTTCTTTGTTTGGGGAGACACTGTCATAATTCTTGTATAAAACTAATACTTACATCTGAAATCTTACATCTCAAATCTTTTTTGGCATCTCTCTTTTTTTTTTTTAAGATTTCTTTCATCTTATATGTCATCAAGCTTCCTCCCACAGAGCTACGATCATCCTTACCAATGGTATAAAAATTCTGAGACTCTATCAGTTTTAAACATGAGTCTCTTTAAAAAAAAACTATTACAAAACCTATTTTCCATTTAATTTCTACATTGAGTACTTGTATAAGTGAGAAGGAAAGTCTGTTTTCTCAGTTTTTAAATTAGTGATTAATATTTTTATTAATACTCTTTATGTATTATGTCTCATATCAAACCAAATGCTAAATTGAATGAAAATACTTCCTTAATGGCTTACAGCGTAATACATTTGCTTTATGTAATTGGATCTGAAATTCAGGGTTGTGTTAACTGATTATACCAAGTGCAGTTCTAGTCAGAAGAGAGATTTTAAGTGTTTTGAAGGCATGCACTGAATAGATTTCTTGGATGTTTTTAGCCAAATGGAATATTTGAGGGGAAAAAGGGAAGATTAAACATAACATATTCAAGAGATAGATCACAAGTTCATCACCATGCAGGTTCAGGCTAGGTTAAGGGTTCTTTAAGAGAAGAAGTGTTTATGTACTAGACAGAGTTAACTGGAAGAAACAGCATGAATTTTTTAAAAATTTACTTTCTCAAACTGAGATACATGTTTGCATTTCTTGTGGATAAAAGTAGAAAGCCAGTGAACGAGGTAAGCAGTCCTGTGTACCTGTACGTGTAAAGTAAAGCTCCGTTGGCCACAGAATTGGAGGCAAGTAGAAGAATCCCCGGAGAAGGAAATGGCAACCCACCCCAGTGTTCTTGCCTGGACGGCAGAGCCTGGTGAGCTACCGTCTCTGGGGTCGCACAGAGTCGGACACGACTGAAGTGACTTAGCAGCAGCAGCAGCAGCAGAAACCCCTCCTCACAAAGACAGGGCTGTTGGAAACTGAAGCGTTTTCCCTAACCCATCACTCACCTGGAGCATCAGAAGTGTTTCCTCAATAAAAGTAAGGATACAGGGTTGTTTCTTACCTCTCCCTGCCCTGGGCCAACTGCAACGTAGCAGGGTTTAAGCGCAGACTAATTCTTCCTAGCTCATGTGGAGAGCCAGCCATCACACCTCTCTGCCTTTATCAGCTGTGTTCTTCCCATCTCATGAGTTCATAGGCCTACAGTAACATATCATAAGTGTCTTACAGGAGTCTCTCTGATCATTGTGGTCTGCACTGTTTTTATCACCTAAAAACGTTGAGGGAAGATTTTAATGTTTTTTTTCTAAGATTGTCCAAACTATGACACCACTCTCCTATCAGTCCATGACTTTGATCATCAGCAGTCTCAGCCGTGTTCCTCCGTGACACAGGGCCTTTCATAAGGGTAGGTCTACTGTGTCTGCTTCATTCTCTACCAGCCTTCTACACACGTGGTCCAGCCAAAGACAGGAGACTCACGGGAAGGGAGAAAAGCGTGGCACTCGATCAAGGAAGAGAGAAGTTACAGAAAGAAGCAGGAACCACAGATGACCCCAGCCTGGCATTCCAGACGTGGAACTCACACCCACCTGCACAAGAAAAGATCTCAGCAGCTTCTTTTAGCTCATCGGAGAACTGAGGTCACAGGACAAAGCACTGCCCCAGAACTGGGAAAGGCAGATTCCACGGATCACAACTTATCAGGATATGGGAGGTTTGAACGACACTGCCAGCTAGGCTGACTTCATCCATGTTTGTAAAACACAAAACTCCCACCTGCAGAATATACATTCTTTTAATGCTCCCTCTCTAAGATGGGGCATGTGCTTGGCCATAAAATAATACATTTGAAGAGACTCATACCACCAAGAGCATGATGTTAATGAGAAAATAATTCTAATAATCTTTCTAGATAGTTCTCACATATTGGAAAATCAAACAGCAACTTCTAAATTAATCCTTGGGTCAAAGAAGAACTCAAAAAGGAAATTGCAAACTCTCACGGCACCGGTAATGAACACACAGAATCACCAATGTGTTTGTGGGATTTATGTAAAGAGGTGCTTGGAGGGAAGTTTCTGTCTTTAAGTGCTTGTGTTAGAAAAGGAGAGGGACATGGAATCGGCAGCCTTCCTCAGGTGGGCATTCGGGGCCACTCGGCAGCCACACTGTAATTCCTGCACTCATTAGTTTCCTGCCTGTTTCACATCTTTTCTCCCTGCAGCCCCCGATCCCAGCTTGTGAGCAAATGATTTGCTTATTTCACTGGGAAAATAAAAGCTTTTAGGGGAGAGCCAGACATCCCCCTTCTGCCGTCTCAGCCCTCTGCTTTGCCTCTGCACCGGCATGTCCTGCCCCGCCGCTTACGGTGGTGATTCCAGGACTGGGTTTACCCACTTACCTGCCTCATGCACCCCTGACTCCCGTCTGCATCCTTCCTACCAAATACTCATTTATTGAGAGATCACCCTCTGCCCGTTGCCCCGTTCCTTGCTCCCTTCCTTCCCAACAAGATTTTTTGAGCTTGGACACAAACTCGTGTGGTACAAATAAATCCCTAATTGGTTCTTTGTCAGTTAAGAATGAATCAGTGGCTCTTACCTCTTCGTGGTCTTTAATTCAGAATTAGTTCAGTTCAGCTCTTATCGGGCTTGCCGTTGGAAGAGTGAGTCAAATTAAGCTCTTCGAACAAGTTACCGTTTGTAGAACTGAGTGCCGTGATTGCAACACTTTATTCTTGTTCATCAGAAAATATAGTTCCTCCTATTTTCTTCTCTTTAGTCACTTGTCAGCTTCCAGCAGCTAGTAGAAGATTAAGTTTGCAAGTCTTTAATTTCTGTTTGTTTTTATAAATCGAGAACTTCCAAGGGGAGTAGAGTGTCCGTTGTGTTTTTTCAAATAGGAAAGCAGTGAAGGTAGAGGGTCCATTGTATTGATCCTTTTTGGCCTGTTTAGCATCTGCAGAGTGTGTTTTGAGAACATTCAAGTCGCTTCAGGAAGAGGCTGTGCTGTCCATGCCCGAGTTGTCGGTGGTACACACTGTTGCTATTAATTAGATTTCTGTATCGCTGAAGGGAAAGGGGTTTTCTTGGAGTTGCACTGGAATTTTTTTTTTAAAACCATAAATGGTCAAGTAGAAAAAAATTAGTTGGTTCCATTTTGATTACATCTGGCATTCCAAAAAAAAATAGCTGCTAGACTTGAATCCAAACCATTTGGAAGACGGTGCTTTGTCTACAGGTCGTCCAGCTGAATGGGCAGGCGTTTTCCCAAACGGGCTTCAGAAGACAGTCTGAAAGGCGTTACTGGGATTTCAAAAATCAGTCAGTTTGAAAATGTGGTGTGCACAGTGCTTGTCCTGCAGAACGAGCATGTTAAAGATTTTGAGATGCCTGAGGCATATACATGTTTAATCTTTCTAGTCGAGCATTTCCCAAATGTACCTGAGCAGGGAGCCTTTGTTAGTTGTGTCCTTGTGAATGAGAAAACAGTGGTACACGTTATGTGTTTTTATTCAAGAGATGCTGAGCACTGGCTAGCACAATCAGTGCAGAGACCACAGGCGTGGCCCACGCCCTTACAGGATTTGTGTAAAAAAGCCAAGAGGAGGGGTGTAGGATGCGTCCTGTGACTGAGATGTCCTCTGGGTATCTGAGGACACAGGGAGGGGCCTCTGGTCTCACAGACCCCAGTATGCTTCCCGAAGGATGGGTTTTAAGTGTGTGCATTTTTGTTCGTTTCTTCAAATCTCTTTTTGAGCACCTACAATAAGCCAGACACGCCCTAGACCTTGGCGATTGATGCAGCGATGCATAGAGTCCTCTCCTGAATCGTGTGTTCTTGTGGAAGGAGGCAGGCCAGAAACAGGATCACTAAATACAAGTGTATAACTTACTATGTGGCGGTGACTGCTCAGAGAAAAACACAGCAGGGAGGGGAAGGTTTGTTTACATCTGTGAGTGTGTATACAGAGAGGCGATTGCCATTTAGCTAGAGAACATCTCCCTTGGAAGATGACATTTGGGTCTAGACCTGGGTAACAGAAGTGGTCCAGGCGGGAGGTACAGGAGATGTGAAAGCCTGGGCAGCAGCAGGCGTGTCTGAGTATCCGCGGGGCCCTTGTGGGTTGGCGAGGAACGTGAGAGGGAGACGGCAGCAGGGGATGGGCCTGGAGGTCACTGAGATGGACCCGGCAGAACCCTCTGAGTCACTGCCGGCCTTCACCTCTTCTTCTGAGTGAGGTGACCGTGTGGAAGGGGTTTGAACACACAGAGGACTAACCGTATCTGTGAGGAAGTAGGGAGGGTTTAGGCAGTGTGTTCTGCCGGAGCCCAGAAAAAGGACAGAGCGAAAGTGCACAGGGCCCCCGTGCCTGCTCAGAGCCTTGGGTTTGGTCTTGAGATGATGGGAGCAGTGAAGGGTCGGAATAGCAGCATCCTGACGTGCAGATCTAAGGATGGAAGGCGAATCTGGACCCAGGAAAACAAAGTTGTTGATGTAATTCAGAAGAGAAACAGGAAGGGCCAGAGCCCAGGGGGTGGGGGGCAGGAGAGGTTTGGTGTCTGCCCGTGGAGGGAGGGAGCAGTCACAGGCGACTCTGTTCTTTCTGGGGCTTCATCGCAGGCGGACCATGCCTTTCCATGTAGGGGTGTGGGTTTGAGTTAATGGGAACATGAGCTCCTATGAGAACTTGTCCAGGGATTGCGATTCTTACAGGACACCAGCATGGTGATGTCTGTTAGGTAATTAGACACACAAGGCTTGCTCAGGAAGTTCATAATAAAGGCAGCAAACAAACATTACCGTTGGATGCTGCATCTAGTTACAGTGTTTAAAAGCATCGATAATTCGTCTGAAGACTTTTTTTTTTTTAAAAATTGGTTCACCTTTTGGAACCATTTTGTATATTGCATGAGTGGGGACTGTCAGCAGGATTTCAAGTGACTCCAGAGAGCTGCACCGTGGATTTTCAGCATCAGGAGAAACGATTTACTGCTCAACTGAGATACGTAGTCAGAGTCCCCACTCCCATTTTTAGTGGTGTTCATTGATTCCTTTCTTAATCTTATTTCCTCAGACAGCGCTCCTGTTATTAAGACAGTTACACTGTTAGAATTCATGAAATTATACAAATTTTCAGTTCTTAAGAGATGCTTATCCATATCTAGGAGTAACCACTGAAGCAGCAGAATATTTCAGTCCATTTTATTAAGTAAACAGGAAATTTCCAAGTGTCTCGTGACCTGAGATAATTCATGGGAAGTTGCTGATTTCTAGCCAAGAAAGCTGAGGGAAGTGTGCACTAAGGCAGGGAATCAGAAGATAGGAGACCCAAGTTGTCGTTTCATCTGTTTCTCCCACTTTCTCGGCACGGTGTCTGGACGGACCACCTGGTGCTCAGCTTAGTCACCTGGAAGGTGGGAGCAGTGGCTCCATGTTTGGCTCCTGAGTTCTCAGTCATCATACAGGTGGTGCCAGAAGGCTCTGTCCCAGGTGGGGACAGCTGGGGACACCCAGTGGACACAGGTGGTTCTTAACTCTCGTGGAGGTGATAGTCTCGGGGTTCAGAGCAAAGACTAAGGTGAGTGAGTGTGAGAGCACCGTGTAAACTGTAAAGCGCGGTGAAAGCATTACAGTTATTCTTGCTCCAGGTGACTTTTCTTCCGGGAAGGTTCAGGCTCTCTTCCCTTTTGAGTGATAAATTGATAGAATATGCAGATTAAAAACAATGCATCTTATACCCCTTACAAAAATTAAGTCAAAATGGATCCTAGACTTAGATGCAAAACAATGAAATTCCTTGAAGATAGCAAAGGAGAAAATCTAGATGACTTCGGATATCACTGACCTTTTAGGTACAGTACTAAAAGGCATGACAGTGAAAGAAATCATTGACAAGCTGGACTTTATCCAAATTAAATACTTATGTTCTATAAAAGATATTGTGGAGAAGAAGAAGACAGGCCAACGACTGGGAGAAGATGTTTCCAAAAGACATAATCTGATAAAGGACCATTGTCCAAAATATATCCAAAGAACTCTTAAAACGCAGCAATAAAAAAATGAATAACTGGTTTGAAAAATGGGCGAAAGACCCGAACAGACCTCTCACCGGAGAAGATGTGCAGATGGCAAACAAGCACGTGAAAAGATGCTCCACATCACAGTCTTCAGGGAAATACAGCTTAAAACAAGATGCTGCTGCTGCTGCTGCTAAGTCGCTTCAGTCATGTCCGACTCTGTGCGACCCCATAGACTGCAGCCCACCAGGCTCCCCCATCCCTGGGATTCTCTAGGTAAGAATACTGGAGTGGGTTGCCATTTCCTTCTCCAGTGCATGAAAGTGAAAAGTCAAAGTGAAGTCACTCAGTCGTGTCTGACTCTTAGCGACCCCATGGACTGCAGCCCACCAGGCTCCTCCGTCCATGGGATTTTCCAGGCAAAAGTACTGGAGTGGAGTGCCATTGCCTTCTCCTAAAACAAGATAAAACACACCTATTAGAATGGCCAAAACATAAAACACTGACAGAACCAGGTGCTAATGAGGTTGTAGAGCAACAGGAACTCTCGTTCATTGCTGGTGGGAATGCAGAACGGTCCAGCCACCCTGGAAGACAGTTTAGCTGTTTCTTAAAGAACTAAACGTACTCATACCATAACATCTAGCAGTCATGTTCCTTGCATGCTTAGTAGGCAGTTATTAAATGTTTGTTGAGTGAGTAAAGGAATGGTGTTAGGATTTGGAAATTGAGTGAAAGCAGATACTGATTCTGATGCTGTGAAATTTTCAGAAGTGTTATTAATTACACTTTAAGGAAGATGGGAGTTATGTCTCTCACTCAAGGGAAAGAAGAGATGATCTGTACAGAAACATTTAACTCAGAATTCAACATATTGATTTTTATGGAGGGCCAAAGTTAGCATTGTAGATTTTGAAATATGCATTAGAATTTAATGCCATTGGAAGTGTGAGGGACTGTATAAGATATCTGACATTGCTGATTGTGAATGAGGTTAAAATCCTGAATTTAGAAGCCAACATGATTTGTTGAATCAAATTTGTTTACTTGGGAAGTAAAAGGAAAGTTCAGGTCCTGAACCGTGTATGCCCAAAGCATGCAAAATGAGAGCTAATTTTTTCCCAAGGAAGCTTAATTTAATGGGAAGCAACTTGGTGGGGGCAGAAAGCTCATAGTAAAAATTCTGTATTATCTGGGTCATTTAAAAATTCTATAACTTTGGGTCACTTTCAGATATGTGTGAGTATTCCTAATAAATTTTGAAAAATCCTACAGGCCTTTGATAGTGATGCATTTTGTGATGATTTGCACCAAACCACACCTGTGGAGGTTGGCATTGGGCTTGGGTGAGAGTGTGGCCTCTGACCAGGCGGCCTTCTGTTGGTGCCTTCTGCAGGCAAACATGCTGAGGACATATTCGGAGAGCTGTTTAACGAAGCCAACAACTTCTACATCCGCGCAAACTCTCTGCAGGACAGGATTGATCGCCTCGCTGTCAAGGTCACCCAGCTGGATTCCACGGTGGAAGAGGGTAGGTCATCCCTGGAGAGCCCGGAGCCAGAAGTGATGCTGAAGGAGGGGAGGGAGTCACCCTGCTGCTTCCTTGGGGTCGTGTGCTCATCCTTCATCTCGTCTTTTCCTAGAAGAAAAGCGAGGGGCAAAACCCACAGCGCGGGGTTACTTAGTAATTACGAGTCACATCTGGTCTGCCTTGTGAACCACACTCAATTTTTAAATAAATGATACATGCAGGATTTGTTTTAAAGGACTCTCTGAATGCATTCAGTGTTAGAAGTCCTAATGGAGGTTACTGGTAGTTATTGGAAAGATAACTTTCTTACCGGAAAAATCACAGACTCACTCCAAAGATACTGTCCAGCTAAGAGAGCCCGGTACCCTCTGCTCCCCTGAGGACTGATTGTAAATAATTGATCGGATCCTGCTGACTTAATTGGCCGGAAATGAAGGGCTTCAGGCCTCTAAAACAAAGTTAATATCCACAGGTGCCGTGTAGTTAACTGATGGTCATTTTGATGATGTTCCCTGAAATTGGGATAGTTTTAAAAAAAATTAAAATTCAACAATCCCTTAAAAAATTTTTCACTTTTTGTCTCTTTCAAATAAGAGACTGAAATTAGACTAAAAAAAACTATCCCCCCCAAATCAAGATGTGCCATTTTATATTTACTTTGAAGAAAACACTCAGATTAAAAATTATTTTTCCCTTTATATAGGTAGTTACAGTTTCCCTCCTGGCATTAAAATGATCCTAGCATCTTATTTTTCTACTAGGCCTTCAATGGCAGTATTAATAAAATGTGAAAGTTTTTTTTAATGTAGTTATTTATGAAATTCATCCCTCATCATTCAAAAAAACAGGTTTTCTTATCTTCAGATCTGTTTCAAAGGTCAAAATTAAATTAGTGAAGTAAAAATTTAACAAGCATAGAACATTGAGATTTTAATATTTGTTATGAACATTCTTACTTTTCCAACAGTAATTAGGAAGCTAGAGATGTGCTCTTTTTAATTTGATTTTTAAATGTATCTTTTATTTAAAAGGAAAAGTTTGAATAGCTACTGGGTCTATTCAGACAGGGAGTTTTAACATTTTAAATCAATCATATACTTTTCAAATGGTATCAAAATTATTTTGAAAATGATTACTTGTCTTTATTCAGCTTTTTGTTGACTCTTGCAGTTGTGGTGCTTGTGATAAACCTTACCCTGGAAAAGGTTCGCCTCGTGAGATTCTACAGCACATTTTATAGCCTTACATTCCCTTCCCAATCAGTATTCTCCCTTATGACTTTCCTTGGTGGATATTCCTATGGAAGAATCCTTGACCAAGTCAGGAAATCTATGCTCTATGTGATCCTGCCACTCTTTCATTGGGCAATCTTGGAAAGGTCATTTAACACCCCTGACCATCAGCCTCATTGGTCCAGTGGGTGAATGTGCCTGTACACCCACCTCAGAAAGTCACGTCAAGGTCAGATGAGTTGATACCTGAGATGCAGCATGCCATTCAGACTCAAGAAATGAGTGTAATTAGCCTGCTTCTCTCAGACTCCTTAGTGTAGATTTGTATCGTGCTGCTTAATTTCCAGGACTCTAGGTGTGCTGAAAAGCTTTACCGTTTCTCCTTAATATTACTGTCAGAAAAACTTAACGCACTTTCTACATTCATGTATTTTTTGCAGACGTATTAACTGTTTGAATGGTTCCCCTCCCACTGGATACCCCGAATCTTTGGGTTTACATACCTATTACACTCATAACTTTATTCCTGTGTGGTTTCTGAGAAATGCTATTTAAGTAAAGAATGGTGCACTCATAATTAGGCTCAATGAAATCATTATATTGCCACAAAAGAAGGAAAGATATGATTTATAGAGATAACTGTTATTTATCAGAGAGAGGGGTCGTGCATACTAGTAAGCATGCTTTTAAATGAACAATAATAGATATTATTCTGCTAGCATAGATATTATATATTCAGCTACTCTAGGAGATGTTTATCATTGTGAATCAAATTATATTTGTTTCTAAACCATTCAAAATATTTCCACATAACCCAACTTGGGGGAATTTTCTCTAAACAGTGTCACTACAGGATATCAACATGAAAAAAGCTTTCAAAAGTTCCACAGTCCAAGACCAGCAGGTGGTTTCAAAGAACAGCATTCCTAATCCTGTTGCTGACATTTACAACCAGAGCGATAAACCACCTCCTCTGAACATCCTTACACCGTACAGGTAGGTCTTCCACGTGCAGGTGCGTCCCTAGAGCTTCTCAGGTAAGTAAGTTGAGAGAGGTGGGCAGTGTGGTGAAAACATCTTTTCAGACTTTGAGAATAATCACTGCAGTGTTATCCAGGATGAAATTGGGCTTCCCAGGTGGCACAGATGGTGAAGAACCCGCCTGCCAATGCAGGAGACACAGGTTCGATACCTGGGTCAGGAAGATGCCCTGGAGAAGGAAAAGACAACCCACTCCAGTGGGTTCTCGCCTGGAGAATTACATGGACAGAAGAGCCTGGCGGGCTACAGTCCTTGGGGGTCACAAAAGAGTCGACTCTTAGCGACTCAACAACAAGAACAACCACGATGACATTAGTGATTTACAGAATTGCTAAAGTTTGAGTATTTCAAAATACAGATAAGCTTACCAAGGGAAGTGTGAGCTCTGCTGTTAGCTTTCAGATGCAGATACCTTGAGTAGAAGACGGCACATTACATAGTAACGGTGTGTGATTGTGTTGACCCTCACGTTGAAAGTCAAGTTTAAAGGAGTTGCGTAATTCATCTCTAATGCAGCCAAGTACCTGTCCCAGCATTTCAGCCCCGCAGACATGTGTTATTTAATTCAGAAATGTGTGTTCTGCAGTGTTGGGGTTTCTAAGAGTGAGTATAGAATCAAGAAGGTAACCTTTCATTTGAATTGGTAGGACACACTATCAGGACCAAACTTCCTAGAAAAAGAGCAAACAATAAATTGTACAAAAATTATTATGAAGACACTGAAAATGCTCTGTAGAACTCCTCTCTGACCTGCCGCCGCATCACTGAGTTCTTTCCTGTTTCCATGTATTGGGCTGGCTGAAAGGTTCATTTGGGTTTTTTGGAACAGTTACAGGAAAACCCGAATGAACTTTTTGGCCTACCCAGTAATTCTCTGTTCGTCCCCGTCTCGCACCCCGTGTAGAAGTCGCTCCTCAGCCTCTGATGAGCTCAGACTGGTGGGGGTGGTCCTTGCGGCCCCCCAGGATTAGCTCTGCTGGGTGGTGACCCCGCCTTCCTGAATTCACTGAGTCCTCCACGTCCGTTACTGCTCTCCGGGGTCTGGTGGCCCTTCACAGGCAGCGCCCAGGGGTTTTCTTGGTCAGAATTCCTGTCCTTTCTCAGGGTCCAAAAGGAGATGTTTGGACCCGTCCTTTATTGCAGCTCTGCTAGGAAATTAGTTGTTCAGACTGCATCCCTTTCTTCAGCATGGACAGAAAGATGCTCCAGAAAATGAAACGGGGATTCCATGGAAGCTGTGATGGGAGAGGATCAGGATACCACATTTTTCTATGAAACAAATGTATGTTTCTAGAGTCTTTAGATACTCAACTTAAAGATTAATAGTAGTATTGTAAACCTAATTTTTTTTTTACATCTTAAAAATTTATTTTTAATTGAAGGATAATTGCTTTATAATACTGCGTTGGTTTCTGCTGTACATCAACATGAATCCGTCATAGGTGTACACATTTCCCCTCCCTCTTGAACCTCCCTCCTGCCTCCCACTCTACTGTATGTAAAATAGATAGCCAGTGGGAATTTGTTATGTGACTCCGGGAACTCAGACCGTGGCTCTGTGACAAGCTAGAGAGGTGAGATGGGGCGGGAAGCCTAATGTTTTAACTTGTGAATTTGCTTTTGTTCAGCAGACATTTTTCTGGGGGCAATTTCAGCTTTATTTATTCCAGAGCCATGAGAACTTATTAAAATTTTCCTAAGAAACTTCACTAAATATTTTGTTATAAAGGAAAAAAGAAACCCAGAAAAATCAGTGAACCACTCATATTTGACTAATCAAGATCATGATTAAGTATTTGTGGTGGTTAAAATTTTTAATTGCATAAAAATAAGTTGATGCTCATATATATTGTGTATATTCAGTTTTACAGAAAAGAAAAATGTGTTTTAATAGTGTGTTTAAAAATAGTCATGCCAACTCAAATCTACTTTTTATTAATACAGAAATATTTTAGGTAGAAAAAACACAAACTTTTGCAATTGGATTTAAATATGACAGTGACAACACAATTTTAAATAAGTCCAGTGTGACTGAAAAGTCAAGTGTTCAGTTGCGATAAACATAGAATATTTCTGCTTATATTCTGGTATCAGGGTTAATGTTTGCTTAAGTTATTATACATATTTGTTCCATTAAGTAGTAACTTCTCATCAAAGTATTAGCTCCACTTTTGGAAAAAGATGGATTTTATACATTTTAAAATTGGAGCAAGTTGCTGCTCAGTTTTTCTATGTCCTCAACTATATTGACGACCTATATATTCCCTAGTATCTTAGGGAAGTTTATATTTTTCACAACAATGTTTTCATTAAAATCCCAGTAATCCAGGTTGCTTGTCACTTAGGAAATTGGGAAGAGAGAGGATTTTAAATAACTAAAGATTGAAGTACAGAGTGAATTGTGCTGGTTTGTTAGCGACTTTCAGGCAGAGAACTGCCAGACCACCCTACTCCGAGCCTGGCTTATCATTTGATGCTGAGAAGCTTAGAGAACCCGGCATAGCAAGGACTTCAAGACCAGTTTCCCATGAGTAATTCATGTCACTTTGTTTGACTACTGGGCCACAAACTCTTCTCTATACTTATTTCTCTGATTTTTTTTCTTTCTCTGTATGCCTCAAATGACTAATTGAAATGCCATCTTTAAGTGACAATGTTTTTCTTCCTCTTGAAGGTAATATATAGGTCACATACTGTGTTTAAAGCATTAGCAGATAGAGTGTTCACGTCTTAATATGATTACTTTGAGCTTTGCTGTCTATTGATGTATATTACAACTTTGGGTCCATGTTGGCTGCATTTTATTGACTTTGTGATGAATGAGTAGCATATAAAGACTTGAAATATTTTTAAATATATAGTAATTATAGCAGTTCTTGAAAACTAAATAGCTGCAAGTGACTTTTCTTTGTGAGTTACTTCCATTTAAAAACCCTGGAGATGGGACTGGCGACCCACTCTGGTATTCTTGCCTGGAGAGTTCCATGGACAGAGGAACCTGGCGGGTTACAGTCCCAGGGGTCACAACGTGACATGACTGAGTGACTAACACTTTCACTTTCCATTTGGAAAGTATCTAGGTCATCACTTTCTATCCTAGTTACGTTTATGTACTGTGAATATTCTGCTTCTTTCCTAATTGAATTATAGATGTTGGGCAAACCTGATTTTTAAAAAAAGACAGAGTACTTGCTAATTTTTATCCAAATAGCCTTGTCCCTCCAGAATAGAAGTGAACATATATGTGCTAAGAGATCCATCCATCTCTATATGTAGCTCCCATTGGAGTAAACAGAACATACCTTGAAATAATTGTGGTATTAAATATTGCTGTTTATGAGCCATCTTGTGATTTTGGGTAGCATTTTTTTCTAAATCTAAACATGCAAGAGTAGTTTTTACTTAATTATTCTAGAAAAAACTGCTGTTACTGCATGTTCACACATTTTTTTCAAATAAGGAAAATTGGGAGACTTCAGAGAGTATAGGATAGTTCAGATTCCTCATGCAGATGTTATCTCATGAGTTTAAATGAACATTAATAATTACCCCACATGAAAACATACAACCTTTTTTTCCCGTCTGACTTGTAATACATTGATTTACAGAGATGATAAGAAGGATGGGCTGAAGTTCTATACTGATCCTTCCTATTTCTTTGACCTCTGGAAAGAAAAAATGCTACAGGACACAGAAGACAAAAGGAAAGAGAAAAGACGTCAAAAGGTAAAGAATTCAAGTATGGGAAATGTTCATACAAACATGTAATTGAGATGCTTGCTTAGAAATTAGAGATTTAAAAATCAGTACATTTTTTGAACAGTTGAGATGTTGGATTTTGTGCTGAAGTTTTTTTAGAGGTTGCATTCTTCACGTGAAGGTACCATTCAATCTAACACAGTAATACAGTACTACTGTCAATAAATTCTATTGATTTATTCTCTAAAACTTGCTTTGCTTTCATAAAAGTAGTGGCAAAAATTTCAGTTTTGTTTGTCACTGCATTTTATAGCTTTTCTCTTGCACTTTCAAATTTCATAAAGCAGCCAACCTTCCATATCAGTTAGAATTATCTGCTTTTGGCATTTTTAACATTATTAATTATTGGGCTGCCACCTAACTGTAATTAAGACCTTGGTGAGAGAGGTTCGTATTGGATGGAAAAGCATGTGTGGTCAGCACACTGAGAGGATAGCATTTCCTGAAAATGAGCTGCTTCCCTTTGGTGGGGTGGTCGTAGGCAGGAGAACTGAGGCACCTGCCTTGCAAACACTCTTAGAGGGACAAACCCACCCTCGGCTTCAGGAACTTCTGTTTTGAAAATTGTCCCTTTGGGGCCCAGAAATTAGACTTAAACGACTGAAAATCAGTTAATTCTCCAAAGGCAATTAGTTGCCAAGCCTTTTATATATGAACGATGCTTTTAAAAATGACCACCTAGTATGTGAGTTAAGAGCTTACTAGCATTTTGGGGGCTGGCTCCCTGGAGGTTTGAGACAGCTTGGAGGTGTACTGGCGCAGTAGGAGCGACAGTTCAGGATGGAAGAGGACTTGAGATTTGAAAACAGGATTTCGGAAAGGGAGCATGGCAATCGGTTGCAGACTGCAGGTATGAAATGTTACCTCAAATCCCGGGAGGGAATTTCTCAGATTGTTTTCCGTGTGCTCTTCTCAGAGCTTCCCAGGGGGCTCAGATGGTAAAGAATCCGCCTGCAATGCAGGAGACCCAGGTTCGATCCCTGGGTCGGGAAGATCCCCTGGAAAACAGCATGGCAAGCTGCTCTAGTATTCTTGCCTGGAGAATCCCGCTGGGGCAATTTAATGGGGAATCTTGGAAGGGTTGCTGGGTGTTCAAGTGGAGCAATATCCAAGCAGAGACACCGCTAGGGACTGAAGTGCAGAATGGGAAGATGCTGATCTCTCCAAAGAAGAACAAACAGATTTGAAGGCCTGTGGCTCTGAATCCCCGAACTTCCTCATGGCACCAGGGCAGAACCCCAAGACTTCATAAGTCCTCTCCTTTAAAGCATGCCTCACTTCACATGGCCTCCCAGAATTCCCTCGAAGCAGCAGTGTTCGTTTTGGCAAAAATATTTAACTTTTCCGCCACTGTTTTTCAGGGGAAAGCAGTCTTAGTCGACCTTGTGTGATTACCCTCTGTACAGAATTATTTGTCATTTCCTTGGTGGTTTTGTCTCATCCCGTGTGCCTCAAACACATAAAATTCTGATGAGAATTTCTCCTTCATTCATTTGTATAATGGTTCTTTTTTGAATGCCTTCTAAAGGCTGTGATGTAAAAGAAAGGACTATCACCTTCATGGAGACGAGAGTTGAGTGGGGGGAAACAAACATTAAAAAAGAGTCATGTTATCCTCTGGAACTCATAAAGAGGGAAAGAAATTTGAAATTTTTAATACAAAATCTGCTTTCTATAGGAACAGAAAACAAGGCAAGGTAGCCTTCATTTCCCAGGATTCTAGAAACCCCAGGAGTCACACTCTTTATTTGGAATGGATAAGTCCATCTGAAGGAGGAATTAGTTTAGAAATTTTGGGTAGAAGACATCCGTTGTTTCTGAACATGAACTTTCCTTCGTTTGCTGGTGTAAAAACATTTTTTTAAGTCATGCAGATAACGACATTGGTGTCAGGCTGAAGTTGCAGAGCTGGAAAGTGAGGAATCGGGTGGCTTTGGGGGAAGTGGCAGCAGGAGGCGAGGTGACTGTGTGGGGAGGATGTGGAGAGTGAAGGAGGTCTGTCCTTGAGATACAGGGTCAGATAGAAGAGGCTGGCTGAGCGGAGTGAGTGTGTGCGTGGGGGTAGTGGGGCTTCAGGATGGAGGAGCATGCTAAATAGCAGCAGCTGAGATCATCCAGGGGTGAAAAGGAGCTGGGGACAGCCTTGGGGTCTTCATGTAGGCAGTGTAGCCAGGTGCAGATGTCTCAGGGTCAATGTTATGTCATAGGCAGCTTGTGTGTGTGTGTGGCGAGGGGTGGGGGGGTTGTGCATTGATGGGTAGATTGGAGGCTGAGCCATTGTAAAGAGAGTGGCAGAACCACACTTGTCTCTACCCATGTCAGCATTCACCTCTTAAAAGTAAGGGTGATAGCTATTAATTAGTCCAAGACGGTGACTCTCAAGCAGGAGGTATGTTGGAATCCAGAGAAATCTCCCTCCTTTTCTTTCTCTTGATTTTAAAAGCATTCAGACAATACACACCAGTTGTGAAATGCCCAACCCATCCTGAAGTAAACACATGTGTTTAGAAAATTTGGAGGTCAGTTTCTCCCTTTCCCAGGTATAACTGTCCTCTGGTAACAGCTGTGCATTCATAATACAGGTGTACACATTTCACAAAGTATTTTTTATCCCTGGAATTGACCTGCATACACAGATACAGACATATCCATATCATGATATAATAAAGATGTACTTTGGGACTTCCCTGGTGGCTCAGACGTCTGTCTACAATGAGGGAGACCCGGGTTCAATCCCTGGGTCGGGAAGATCCCCTGGAGAAGGAAATGGCAATCCCCTCCAGTACTATTGCTTGGAAAATTCCATGGACAGAGGAGCCTGGTGGGCTACAGTCCATGGGGTCGCAAAGAGTTGGATACGACTGAGCGACTTCACTTCACTTTGTTCTTCTTAATAGTTGTATCATATTCCAAAGTTTGGATGCTTCATGAGCTATTTACCATTAATGAATTAATGAGTATTTAGGTTGCTTCTAAACTGTCCCTGGTACAGCACTGTAGGGGGTACCTGTACTCAGGTACCTGTATTTCTTCAGGGTCAGTTCCTAGAAGTGCAGTGTGGACTTAAGATTTTGAAAGGTGCCGCCCTCTTGCTCTTGACCCTCTCAGGACTGGACCAGTTTATGCCCCTAACAGAACTCCTCCAGTCGTGAAGATTATCGCTATTGTTATTAGGCATTATCTTCATTTATTTAAAATTTTAAAATGTAGTTTTTAATGGTTCCTTTCCATTGACAGGAGTTCAGCTTGGTTGAGATCACAAGCCCCATGAGGGCAGACACCTGTCATCTTTTGTTTGCCATTCATACCGTCTGGGCTTGGCAGGTGCCCCAGTCATAGTGAACATCTTGTTACCTGGGTTTGTTCATTGCAGAGCCATGTGTGGAGGGGTTGTAAGGGGGGCGTAGGACTTAAAGGCTCATAGATCAGTTTCCTGAAGATCATCAGATTTCATGAGGGGAGCAGGAAGGACATATAAGCACACATGGAAGTAGTGTCCTCACCTGTAAAAAAAGCACCTGCATAGGACCCAAGTTACTTATTGAAGATGTTTTTACTGCCAAAGTAGATCTGGAGCAGGAGTGAGAGGGAAGGGCAGTTCTTACCTTGTTTTTAGTTTGTGTTAAGCTAGTTGCTGGGTTCGCTCAAATATTCTGAAATAATCCTTTTGAAACTGAACACTTAAAATTATTTTGTGACAGATAATTATACATTAACAAGTCAGAGCAGTAAAAAGAGTGGGAAACGATGTCTCTGTATGGAGCAGGCAGGTATTTCGTGTATATAAAATAGATCTAGAAGTATCGTACACTGAAAAGAAGCTACATCTTAATGAGGTGAGGATTCTTGACCAAAAATGATGGTAAGCAACTCTTGAAGCTGCAGCACAGTAACTTAACTCGTGTTGGTGTTCAATCAGTGTCTGTTCTCTTGGTGGGGTCTGAGTCGGGCACGGGTGTTAGGAGGCTCTCGAGCCGGGAGTGATGGAAAGGGGCCCCCCTGTCTGCGCCTCAGGCTCACCGCTGCCATGGCAACCGCACTAACCTGCTCTTTTCCTTCCCTCTGTCTCGGCACGCTTGCCTTCCTCCTTGGACGTCAGGAGCAAAAGCGTATAGATGGCACAACCCGGGAGGTGAAAAAGGTTAGAAAAGCCAGAAACAGGCGCCAAGAATGGAATATGATGGCGTATGACAAAGAGCTTAGACCCGACACCAGGTTGTCACAGAGCGCACACCACGGAGCGTCTTCTGAAGGATCCTTGTCCCCAGACACTAGGTGTGTGTGTGAGTCTGTGTGTGCACGCGCACGTGCATGCATTGTGAGGGTGAGTGGGGCTTGGCTTCCCTGTAAGTGGAAACGTAGCGCAGCTTTGTTTATATCGCCCACAGTGTTTCCAAGCTTTCCTTAAAGATGAGCGTTGTATATGTTTTGAGTTTGAAATACTACTTTAGTTTTGTTTGATGTTGGGTTACTTTGCATCATTTTCCGTCTGTGACTTCACTTAATCATCCTATTAATCTAGATGTACTGTTTTAACCTCGATTCTGAATTTGGGCTTAGTACCTGCCCGTGACTGGCATTTTCATTTTGATAATCATTTCATTCTTTCTCTGCCTCTTTTGCTTAGAATTTTGCTTTTTCCCTTGCCACTTGGTGTCTGAAACGATTGGTCGTGATTGATGTGATCAAGGAATAACTTCATTGTTCTTTTTGATAACCTTTCCAAAAGGGATGAACAAAGTTTTTTTTTTTTTTTCCCCCTTCAGTTCGCTAATCTTATGTATTCTAATTGCAGGAGGAGAATTCTCTTAGGAATTTATTTTTTAAAATTGTTAGCAATTCAGTAAAACTATTTTCTTGCAGATGTGAAAGACATGGTCACTAAGCAGCATTTATCCCGAAAGGGCTTCACTGGACAGGAAGAACTGACCAGTAATTGTAATTTACAGTTTATTTCGTATTTCTGCTTCTGTAAAGGTGGGCTCTTCCATCGGCATTTAAAAACGTGATTAGAGGATTCTTACATCAGCAGTAACCTGGACCTTGCAATAAATCTGTGTTTTAAGAAATGTGTATTAACCTCCGTGTTTAGCTCAGACTAATGTACAGAAGATGCTTGGTGCTCGGTGGGTACAGTTCCCATAAATACACTTCCCCACAAGGGCTGCCGGTCGCTGACTGACGCAGGGTCTAGCTTCTTCTGTACAAGCTGTTATCAGGTGATGATCTGACAGTTCGTGGAGCTTTAGCTGAGCTGTAGCCTCAAGTTTTAGTCCTCGTGTCAGTTTATCTCTGTAGAAAGAAGGCTGAAGATATGCTTCTGCTCATAGTTTTTTGGGTGAGAAGTACGCGAACTCGCCAGCTCCCAGGATGTCATATCTGCTGCTCCGTTTTCTCCAGCTAAGCTGTGACTGTTTATTCGTGCAAAATGTATACTTTGTAATATTCCATGCATAAGTCTTTCTGTAGCTACAGATGGAAAAATGAATTTTTAAAAATCTCTCTGAATTAATCGATGCTCATTCTGGAATCTGAGATTAGACTGTGCCATGCTGGGTATAAAATTGGTGGATTATAGCCCTTAAATTATTTTGGATACTTTTATTTTATGAAAGTATAACAGTTTTCTTAAAATAAGATTAAATTTTTATATTTGGAAAAAATTATTCATAATCCTATTACCAGAGAAACCACTGTTTTTATATTTTAGTGTATTTCTTTTTTTGGTCTTTTTTTTCCGTACATGTGTGTATTCAGATTTAATGAAATTGAAGTCTGCCCCGTGTTATTTACCTTTTGATTTTATGTCTCATATTCCTGGGCTCCTCTGGTGGCTCAGAGAATAAAGAATCGCCTGCAGTGTGGGAGACCTGGACCAATCCCTGAGTCGGGAAGAGCCCCTGGGGAAGGGAATGGCTACCCACTCTAGTATTCTTGCCTGGAGAATCCCATGGACAGAGAAGCCTGGTGGGCTATAGTCCATGGGATTACAAACGGTCAAACACAACTGAGTGACTTTCACACATTCCCGTTTTAAGTGTTATTTAGAAACATGATTTTTAATGGATGTACTCAGGGTAACTGGGGAGAAGGCAATGGCACCCCACTCCAGTCCTCTTGCCTGGAAAATCCCATGGACGGGGGAGCCTGGTAGGCTACAGTCCATGGGGTTGCAAACAGTCGGAAACGACTGAGCGACTTCACTTTCACTTTTCGCTTTCATGCATTGGAGAAGGAAATGGCAACCCACTCCAGTGTTCTTGCCTGGAGAATCCCTGTGATGGGGGAGCCTGGTGGGCTGCCGTCTATGGGGTCACTCAGAGTCGGACACGACTGAAGTGACTTAGCAGCAGCAGCAGGGTAACTGAGGGAAATTTGAGCATTAAGTTTGATGGTATGTATATAATTTGTAATACATTTTCAGCTCATCACACAAACTAATGATAAGTTTTCACTCTCTTTGTAGATCATCAGGAATGGTTTGATTCTAATCATACGTTTAGGATGAGCCTTGATGAAACGCTTGTCCCTGACTCCCCACATCGATCAGAAAGCAGGGTGCCCCCTGGCCCCTGTGCTTCCCCCGTCCTCACCCTGTTCTGGGTGTTGCAGCTGCCTGACCCTGCGTCACAGCCACTCGACCTTGCCCTCCCGCAGAGCCCCGAGGGCTTCATTTGCTTCTCCCACTGAGTCTCCACTGCTGGCACTTGCTCCTGTCCCATCTTTTCTTCACTCTTCCACATTCTCTTTCCCCTAACAGATGACTCCTGGTGCCCCTGCAGCTTCAGGACCACCGGCCCGGGCCCACACGCGTGCCGTGTCTCCTGGGGCGGACTCTGCCTTCCTGTTGGGGGGTCCTTTTCGCTCAGCGGTCACCCTCCTCCTCATCTCTTGTCCAGCCCGCCGGCGTCCCCTGAACGGGGGCAGTGACACCTCGAGTGACCAGTCAGCCCCCTCTCCACTCCACCCCACCACCGTCAAGAGCCCTGCCCCCCAGGCTCCTGCTGTAATTCCCGACATTGGGCATGCCCTGCTGCTTCTGTCCTCCATTCAGTTTTGTCCTCCATCGCCTCCATTCGGCCCTGTATCACCCTGAACCTTACAGAACAGAGCTCTGAATGGTGCCAGGATATTTCCAGCCCCGGCTCCTTGCCCCAGTAGAAGCACTGAGTAGCCTGTAGATAAGTTTGTTTCCATTAGAAAGTTGTACCCTAGCTATGACAGTTACCCGAACAGGGCCACGCCCCCATCATCAGGGAATCCAGAGTTTCAGGTATTTACATTTTTTTTTTTTTTTTTTTTTTTTTTTTTTTT
>SJYQ01094280.1:916320-958546 GCA_006410935.1 Redunca redunca | reverse complement strand
TTTTTTTTTTTTTTTTTTAATACAATCTTTTCTTTTATTTTTTTTTTTAAAGATGAACATTTTAAATGATAAAAGGTACAATTCACAAAGAAGATAGACATCACAAACCATTACTCAGTCGTGTTTGACTCTTTGCAACCCCATTGACTGCAGCGAGCCAGGTCTCCCTGTCCATTACCAACTCCCAGAGTTTACTCAAACTCANAGAAATACAATGGAAAAAAATACATAATCATAGTGAGGCATATTAACATTTTTTGAGAATATTTTGTCAAGTGCAGAAAAAATAAGAATAAAAGCATCTTGAATTATGTTATCAATAATTTACATATAATAGATGTAATACATATAATTTTTAAATACGCTAAAACTAAAAACAGGTCAGATTCTTCCCCCACTGACAATATTTTTAACTCCCTTGCCAACAGTTGGGCAAATTGCCAACAGTTGGCATTGTTCAAAAGACAGTCGTATGCACACTGAATGTCCAGTTCATACTGCAGTTAGGGAAAAAGGAAGTGAGTTACAAATTATGTTTATACTGCAATTAGGGAAGAAAAAAAAAACAACAGTAGTCTTTTGCCATTTAGAGAACTTTTCTACGCAGTGATGTCCCAGGGAAGCTGCTGTCTGAATTCCAAAGACCCGACGTGTGTTTGCCTCTTCCCTTCAGAGAGAGAGACACAAGCTGAATCCCAACAGAAGCCAGCAGATAAGTGTGAGAAAAGTCAGAACCAGAAGAGAAGAGTGGGAGAGAAGGAAGATGGGCATTGAGTTCATGAGTGACGCGAGGAAGCTGCAGCAGGCGGGGGCCTCGGCAGAGCACCAGACGCCCGCCGGGTTTGTGGTTCCGCTTGCTCCGGGTCCCAGCCCCCACGGCCCCCTGCTTCGGCGTCACGAGAGGATGCTCTGCCCTGTACTGACCACACGTCCCATAACCCGGGGGACTAACGCCCTGCAGCGCTGCCCAGCCCTCCCCGCCCCAGCAGTACCCCCAGGGTCCCAGCATTCTTCTGAACTCTGCCAACTAACACAGAGATGCGTGCATCCTTTCAGAGTTTCTCTCTCCCTCGAGCCTTGGAGGCAGCAAGAGGGCTTCTGCCTGCGGCACTGTGTTCCTTCTCTCTCTCTTGGCCATAAATACATCTCTCCTGTTCAAGAAAACTACCACTCACCTCATTCTTGACTTCTTTCCCTGTTCTTACCGTTCATTTTTTTTTTTCCAATTCATCTGCCATTTGTTAAGGTCTAGTTATACGCTGTCAGTTTAATCGCCATTGAAATCTTCCACCTTGGATGCCGTTTTCAAGTTCAGCGCCCTGTCTTGGAGGCTCCTGTCTTACAAACGTGTCCGCTGCGATGCTGTGCAGGGGGCTGTGCTATCTGTCGCTTGTCCATCTGTCTGACCACACACTTCACAGCTGTGGCTCTGAAACCACATAACCCTGGAGCTTTGCCGCTAAAGTCATGATTGCATTGTGCTTGGAAGCTCTTGTGGGCCTCGACCTTGTCGATAGTACAGGGAATAAGCGTGTGATTTCTGTGCCTTGGCCGTGTTCTGACTTAAATGTATGCTGATGCCTGGTGGCGAGGGGAGAAGTCTTCTTAACTGATGCCACTTTCTCCCACCCCTGGCTCTGGCCCGCAGGTCCCACGCATCGGATGTCACGGATTACTCGTACCCGGCCACCCCCAACCACTCTCTGCACCCGCAGCCCGGGACCCCTTCCTACGGAGCAGGTGACGCGCCGCCCCACGGGCCGGCAGCCCAGGCCCCCGAGCACGAGTTCCGGCCCCCGTCGGCCTCAGCCCGGCATCTGGCCCTGAACAGGCCCCAGCAGCCCCCACCGCCCCCACCGCAGGCCACGGAGGGCCCCCAGGCCCCTGCACCCATGGCCCCAGCCGACTACGGGTAAAAACCCCATTCTGGGCTCACTCGGGGGCTTGCCGTTGCATGGGGGTCTTGCGGGTGTGTGATGAGGAATTGTCACTGAACAACCTGGAGAAGGAAGTGGCAACCCCCTCCAGTATTCTTGCCTGGGGAAGTCTATAGACAGAGAAGCTTGGTGGGCTACAGTCCATGGGGTCACAAAGAGTGGGACATGACTGAGGGACTAAGCCAAACTGAGCCAAACTCTGGAGGCTAGGATGCAGCCAGGAATGAGCGGGTGCAGATACCATCCGTTATGAGAAACTCTTGTGTTAGGAAAGGCAGGGTCACGCTGCTCCCTTTGTATTACACATAAGCCTCAGGTTTGTGTCTATGTCCGTGAACACACATTACCTTTATGTTTGAATGACTGAGCCAGGGCCTTGGCAAAGGACAATGTGCCAGTTTTGTGAGCGGGTCCCAAATGCTCCAGAGAATCCGAATCTCAAAGGAGACAATGATAATATGCAACACAGGACTTCTTAGACTCGGATGCATGTAACCTTGGCCTCTGGGCACCCGGATATCATTCTGCCACCAGATCCTGTTGTTTTGTGTCATTTGGGAAAAGTTCAAACATCTCCTAAAAAAGTTCCTCATGTTAGGGGCTTATTAAGTTAAGCACCACCTGTATTTTGGTAAGTGGTCTTTTTGGCTTAATCTCAGTCTTTCAAGAGTTTAGTCCCTCCCAGTCAGTGCTCAGGGAAGTTGAACACGTTTTTCCACGGACAGGGTTTTCTCCACTGTGGAGCAGAGAGGGTGGCGCTCTAAATGAACATCCCTCAGCCCCCAGAGGTTTTCTCTCTGACCTCAGGGTCTTAGACAGTCCCTGCAATTTGGTTCTCTGTAACTCAGGGTTCCCACAGAGTGTTCCAAGGCTTTGCGTGTCAGGCAGAGAGTTTGTGGTCCAGTTGGTTTGGAAAACCCTCGGCTAAATAAAACCCTGCAGGTTTCTTGGCTGGAGGGGTTTTCGAAGCTTTGGATGTTCTGATGGGCTCTGTGGGCTTTGAGAAATTTCCATGGGGACGGGATGTAAAATACAGAATTTGCCAATCTCATTGGCCTCAGAACCCTCCTAAGACAGATTTCCAAGCACTTTTTCTGAGATGCCCCGTGTAACAATGCCTTGTCCTGCCTTCTTTGCGCTGCAGTCAGCTGTCCAGTGCTCCGCAGACGTCACCTTTTCCAGTGGTTATCATTTGGTGCACATTAGCAGACCATGTTGAATCCCATCACAGTGACTTGTGATGACCTGTGGTCCAAAGCATAGTTGTTTGCGTCCTGCAGTGTTTCACATGACAGCGTGGGCATTGTCTGGGACGGGGGCGGGGCGTGTCTGTCTCCGAGGTCGGGGAGACCCTCCGAGGATGGGACCGCCCTTTGCTCTCTAGTGATTCTTTGCTTCCTGTCTCCGCCAGGATGCTGCCAGCTCAGATCACAGAGTATTACAGCCCCTCAGGACCCCCGCCGCCCCCGCCTCCACCTGTGATCCCCTCCGCACAAACTGCTTTCGTCTGCCCCCTCCAGATGCCCCTGCAGCCCCCCTTCCCGGCCTCTGCCGGCTCTGCCTACACTGGCNCCCCGCCGCCCCCGGGCCCCCCACCACCCCCGCCTGGCCCTCCAGGTGTTGGCTCGTCGCTCTCCTCCTCCCCAATGCACGCCCCACCGGGGGCTGAGGCCAAGAGGCAGGAGGCGGTGCAGCCACCGGTCAGCGACGCCCGCAGCGACCTGCTCGCCGCCATCCGGATGGGTGAGTGCCCGTCCCAGGACAGCGGCCCACCAGCCATGGCCTCCTTGGCTTCCAGCAGCTCCAGTCTCCACCAGATGGCCTTTAGGAGAGGGTGACAGGAGCCTCGTTTGGTTTTCTTTTTTTTTTTTAACAGCAGATGTGTTTTTTCAGCGCCAAGTAAACGTGATAAAACACGGAGAATTCAGGAAAGCTTTACTTGACTAGGAATAGATTATAAAAATGATCATCAATTAATTGGGTCTTCTTTTGTTCACTGCATCTTACTCTAAGGTCAGAAGTATAAATTAAAGAAAATGAGCTCCTGTCAGTGATCTAGTTTTTCTGACTAATTTTTCATATCTAGGATATGTCTTAGACTTTTTGTATTTTTAGTTTGGTGTGCCAGTGAGCTGCAGGCCGACCAGGATTATGATCTTCATGATGGAAACACTCATTTTGGCACAGTTGTCCCAGTACAGGGGGCCACCGGAAACCTTGAAACAGCCTCTGGTGGCCCGTGGCTACCTGGTTGGGCTGTGCTGCACTAGGAATGTTCTTTCTCGGTCAGTGCTCATGTGCACTGGAATCGTAACTGACTATCTTACATTTCAACACATCACTTAAGGAATGTCATGACTTCTATACATTTTATTTTTTTTCTTGGTCCTGTAACATCTATTTCCCAAGCATTTCCCGTCCAGTTTCTAAAACGTTTTATGCCAGCATCAATAGGCCAAAAAAAGTCTAATAGGCTTGTTGGTCCGTCTCTGTTTAATTGGAGCGAGCAGAGGGATTGCATTCTGAGCCGCGTCTCGTGTCTCTAGGGATTCAGCTGAAGAAGGTGCAGGAACAGCGGGAGCAGGAGGCCAAGCGCGAGCCGGTGGGCAACGACGTGGCCACCATCCTGTCCCGGCGCATCGCCGTCGAGTACAGCGACTCGGACGACGACTCGGAGTTCGATGAGAATGACTGGTCCGACTGAGATGGGCGCCCAGCAGGCCGGGCCGGGCCGGGGGGGTGGGGCGTGTCGACAATGTCAGTGGTCCCAGCTCCCAGATAGTGGTATTATAATCCCGTAGCTTAGCCACTTTTGTATCAATAATGTGAGATTGCTTTTGCACATCCAAAACTTCTGGGTTTTTTCAGTATTTACTGTGTAATACTTAAGTGCCACTAAACATAGCAAACCGTGCTGCACACGAGGAAATAACGCTGTAACTATCGCATTGTCCTAAAAACAGCCTCTTGCTTCTTTCTCTCGGCCACAAAGGCGTTTAGTGCCGTTTGGGTTCACGCTCCTTGATCATGAAAATCCTGCAGACTTGCTGTGTGTTTGAGAAGCTGCCTGTTGTCAGGTCTCTGCGAGATTCACGACTGTGTGACAGACCAGTGTCTTCCGATCAGTAACTCTTTTTTTTTAAATGTGTTTCAGAAGAAGTTGGTTCTCAAGGGAAAGATGTGACAAGTAGGAGACTCAGCTGTCTGAGCTTGCACTGTCATGGCCCGGCGGCCTCTGTCTGTCTGGAGGCTCTGTTGAAGAACCTCATTTTCTCTGCTGACCTTGTGAAATGTGAACTTGGCCCTTCTCAGGCAGGATCCCTCACGGGCGTTCATGGAGTCAGTGCTTGCTGGTGGTTTCTGTAGGAGGTTTCAGCAGCACAGTAGGAAGGAAAGTGGAGAACGGCCCTTTTTCCTTTGGGGTCGTTGGGGACGGGAGTTGCACTCAGCACCCACGGCGGCCCCTGGAGCTGGGGAACCAGCCCACATGGACCTGGGAGCAGAGCCCGTACAACCTCTCTCCCGGAACCACGTCGCAGGTGGGCCCACGTGGAGGCCTTGGAGCCACAGAGAAGGCTCCAGGTGGCACCTGGCCCCACCTGACCTTGAGTTCTGAGAGCTTCATTTAGGTGAGAGGAGACTGTCGCATCTTTTTTGCCTTCCCTGGTGCTGTGGCCAGCCCTCGAAGCACACGTGTTCCTCTCCCACTCGGTCGTCAGCACACCACCCTTGACCAGGTACCCCGGGGGAGGATCGACCCTTCCTTGTCCCTTCCCACGTGATGACAGGTGAGCCCGAGCGGGTCTTCCTGTTCAAGACAAACTGCTAGGAAACTTGTGAATGAGAACTTGGATTCTGTAATGCTGGGTGAAGGTGAACTGTTTGTTTGAAAGAAAAAAACACCCCAGGCTTTGATCTCAGGTGTAACTTCACAGATGTACAAAGACACTTTCCCCCTGAGCAGTTCTGACTTCTCTGCCATGTAAAACTCGGGTCCTAGGATGCTCAGTGGTGACCAAGGCACCTGTGGCTAAAACAGAGATGTTTGGGTGGACGGTGGGACGTCAGCGGGACCCTGGCTGCCGCGGGTGGGGGTGTGGTCACTGAGCTGTCCCCAGAAAGCTGCTGCTCCACCATCACCTCTCTGTCCCTGAGGGACACCTACGGGCTGCGGAAGGTCCTGGTCATCCTGTAAGGGCTGCCTGATGGGCCTTGAGTCACCTAGACTGGAACTCGAGACGAGCCTCAGATCTGTATGACCCTTGTTTCCAAGCGCCCAGGCCAGGTTGTCTGAGTCTTTTCAGGTAGAACCAGCTGTTCAGACACGTGCTTGCTGGTGCTCCTCAAGTTGCCTCTGAGTACTTATAATGAACTCCTCAGTTCCTCTCTTTTAAATTCTCTCTTTTTCTCCAGTGCAGAGGCCAGCTGTGTTGGCATTTTTCTTGGGACTTTTACCAATTGTGGTCATATTTTGTCTTTCTTTACAGTATTTTGTCTTTAGTGTTACTTTTGGATACGGCAGCACCTGTGTCCTTCTAGAACCTATGTTTGGTAAATCTTTTTTTTTGTTTTGTAATGTCCCTTCTGTCCTCAGGATGGAGAGAATGCATAAAGCTACTATCCGTGTCAGGATTTCTTCTATTTATATCTTATCACAGTAAAATTAGTGGCACTTTATACATATTCATGAGCCTGTTAAGTATTGGTTGTCTTCCTGTAGTTTAATCAACAAGTTATTTTCAACTTGATGTTCTGACCAGTGAAAACGCTTTTGCCCTGATGTGTTATGTAGCCTCTAAGAGAATGGAAAAGGACTAAAATCCATTTTAGATTATTTTTTGCAGTATTTTTCTCAGCACTGATTTATTCTAAAAATGAAATCCAGACTTTTTCTAATATGATAGCACATGAAAAGGAAAAAGTGACTATTTTGAACTGTCCATTTTCATTTTCAAGAAATATTTACGAAACAAATGGAGAAAAACATTTAAATGCATACTTCCTATCTATGGATTTTACATTTTAAAGTAAGCTCTATGTTGTAAGGTTATTTTTTTGTTTAGTCTAATTTCTTACAAGCTTTTTCTCATGTCATGGATCAGGCAGAGGGATGAGAAGAAGACTCAGAACCACCCATTAACTGCACGCATATGATGTAGTCAATTTTCTGTTGTTTAGCCCTAAAACCATAAGATTTGGTCACTTATGTTTTTATTCAGTAAAAGTATACTGTTGGAGAATTAGCATTTTCAATTCAGTAAATTTTTAGAATGTCGAAATCTTTTCTGAGCACCACGTGGCTAGATTGTGAAAGTTTTGTAATAATTTGCAGCTGAAATTCACGATACATTTTCATCCATTGAAGACTCATGGGAATGTATCAGCCAGAGTAGCAAGTAATTTTTGTTTTCTAAACCAGAGTCTGTCACCTTGCAGTATTACCAATGCTGTTGTACACTGAATTTAAAGTGGTATTAAAAAAAAAAACTGGTAAACAATTTTTATCTGTTTGTATATCTTACTATAGATTATGTACAAGTAACATCTAAATAAAATTACACTTTTAACCCTAAACAGTTTTGCTTATTATGGCAGTGTTGTATGGTTAATCTTTTGGGGTAGGGGTAGAACTTGGGGCTTGGTAGGGTTTTTAATTAGCCTTTCCGTTATTCCCTGGTGGCTCAGATGGTAAAATGTCTGACTGCGATGCGGGAGACCTAGGTTCGATCTCTGGGTTGGGAAGATCCCCTGGAGAAGGAAATGGCAACCCACTCCAGTACTCATGCCTGGAAAATTCCATGGATGGAGGAGCCTGGTACAGTCCATGGGGTCGCAAAGAGTCGGACACGACTGAGCGACTTTTCACTTCCCATTATTAGATAATAAAAGATACTGCTCCGATGCCATTTAAATTTCTGCACAATTTTTGTGCAGACAAGAACTGAGGTTGGTTCTGCAAGTGACTTGGGGAAGGACTGGTATAGTTTGAAAACGCCATTCCCAGAGCAGGAAGCAACCTGTCCAGGAGACTTTGGCATCTTAACCACATCTAGTCTCAATCGTAGTGACTGATATTCTGGAGCATTGGTAGCTTCCGAGATGCTTCTGTCTACTCCTTGAAATGATCCTTTGAAAGGGGGCATTCTCCCTGTTTCCTGTGTGAGAGAACATAGTGAAGCGTAGCTGCTGGCCGGGGAAGGTTTCTGATGGACCTGCAATGCACCTGGGGGCAGCGCTGCAGGGGATTGTGGCAACTGAGGTCAGGGGACAAGAGCAGCCACCTTAGGGGGAGCAGGCTGGCATCCAGCTCCTGCGGCCGCTGCTCTGAGCTGGCTCTCCACGTGCTGTGCTCTTCGAGGACGCCAGTCATCTGTGTCTGAGCCCCAGCACGGCCCCGAGTCCTCCACAACAAGCAGCTCCCTGTGGAGTGATTGGATAGATGGTGGATTTCCGAGTTACTTTCTTACCAAAAGTTAGCTGTGTGCAATTTTTAAAATACGAAGCGTTTTGCCAGGTACTCCGTATTTCCTCTTTATTAACACTTGTCCCTAGATGCCTGGCTCCCACTCTTTTTATGTTGCATCCTCCAGCAGCTGGGCCTCAGCAGGGCAGGCGGGGGGGCATCATATTTACTGTTACAGCCTGTTTGTCAAGCAACAGCACTTGGCACTTCATAGGGGTCCATACATATTTATTGACTGATGGTCATTTACAGAGCTTCATCAGAAAGGGAGTCTTCATCAACACGTATTTGAAGGCTTAAGGAAAAGGTAAATGCAATAACCCATGTAAAACACAGAACTGTGCCGGATGCCTAGCTGACAGAGGGGACTGTTAGCCATCGGTGTCTGCAGGCCACTTGCTAGAGATGGAAACAGGCCAGTCTCTGCCCTCAGGGAGAGTCTCATCTAAAGAGACGACGTTAAATGCTGTCACATCCTTAGCTGGGATTTTCTTTGTATTTATCCTGCTTGGGGTTCACTGATCTTGAATCTGTAAATATATGTCTTTCATGAAATTTGGGGAATATTTGGGCATAATTTTTTCAAATATATTTTCTGCCCCTTTCTACACTTAACCTTCTTACACCTCTGTTACAGGCAGACCTTGTTTTATGCTTTGCTTTATTGCTCTTTACAGATGATGCATTTTTTTTCAAGTTGAGGCTCTGCGGCCCCCCTGCCTCAAGCGCACCTGCTGGTGCCATTTTTCCAGCAGCGTTTGGTCACTTCATGTTCTGTGTCACTCTTGGGTAATTCTCTCAATATTTTAGACTTTTTCATGATGCTTTACAGCGATTTGTGATCAGTGATCTTTGTTCTTACTGTTGTAATTGTTCTGGCATTTTTTAGCAATAAAATATTTTTAAATTAAGGTAAGTACCTTGTTTTTGTGGACATAATTCTATTGCACACTTTAATAGACTACAGCATGTGTAAACATGACTTTCATAAACACTGGGAAAACAGAAAATGCATGTGACTCACTATCTTACAAGGGATGTGAAGCCAAACCTGCAGTGTCTCTGAGGTCTGCCTGTCTACATACGTTAGACCTTTTAGTGTTGGCCCACAGTTGCTTGGGACTGTTTCAATTTTAAAAGTTTCTTTCTCTCTGTTTTGCAGGCTGGATAATTTTTATGTATCCATCTTCAGTTTCACTGAGTCTTTATCGGTCATCTATACTTTGCTCTTAAGCTCATCTAATTTTTTATTCATTTTTTTTCCATTCTAAAAATTGCTGTTCTTTTTTTAAAATAATAGTTTCTTTCCTGACATTTCCTACTTGCTCATTTACTAAAAGCTCATTTCCTTCATATCTTTGTACGTAGTTACACTACCTCTTAAAAAACCCTTGCCTGCTAATCCCCAACATCGGGATATTTCCAGGATCAGTCTCTATTGAGATTGATGAGTGCATGATGCCTAATAGTTTTGGATTGTATCGTAAACTTGGTGAATAACACATTTTAGAGACTCTGGATTCTGTTATGTCCCTCTGAAAAGTGCTAATTTTTTTAAAAAGAGAGTTAATGTGGCTAGAATTAAACTACCAATGCTTCCTCAATCCCCTTACAATGGGTATCAGCGGAAATCTGTTCGGTTCTTTCAGCTTAGCCAGGCTGCCTGGAGTTTTCCTGGTGCATGCCTGGTTGCAGGCTCAACCACAGATGTGCAGTTTTACACACAATGTTTGGGGCCCCTCTCCAGTTCTTCTTTCTTGGATTCCCCCTCACTTTCTGTCTACTCTGGTTACTCTGAATTTGGTTCTCTTATTCTTTAAGCCAATAGACTTTGGAGTGAGCCAGCAAGGCTGCAGGATTCCTTTTCTTTTTTTAAATTTGATTTTGCCAGATCTTAGTTGACACATGTGGGATATAGTTCCCCGACCAGGGATCAAACCAGGCCCCCTACATTGAGAGCATCCTGGAATCTTAGCCACTGAACCACCAGGAAAGCCCCTGCAGGGTTTCTATTCAAATTTAGTTGCCCTGCCTGATAGGATGAAGCCTGTCCTCACGCAAAAAAAAAAAAAAAAAAAAAAAGGCAGTTAAAAAACAGGAAATGCACCAAACTTCTCTCCTTTCAAGCACCCGCCCCACTTTCTCTAGTGTCTTTCTGACTGCTCTCCAGGGCCTGGGATAGTTGTATGGTGTAGTTTGTCCAGCTTATAATTGTTTTCTCTAAAGAACTGGTCTGGCATGGGTTCATCCTCCATTCCCAGGAGCCTCATTCTGTAAATATCTCATGCAATGTTTATTTTTAAAATATTTTTAAATGTAATTTTTTTAAAATAATGTTTATTTTCCTCTTTAAACTTTTTAATTCTTTCCAATTTTTTACATATATAATTTCTAGCATCAAAAAACAGCTATTTATTAAATGTCTAAGCTGTACTGATATACCAGGAACGGGATGGGACTGTCCATGTCTCAGAAGCTTTTCTTTCTCTTCATTCTGTAGAATCTAAGAGATTTCTTCCTGGTTGGGTCAGGAGGGTAGAGGTAATCATCACCATGATTCCATCCACTGTCTGTGCCTTCTGTCATCAACCCTCCCCTCAGCATCCTGTGCTATGACTCCCATTACAAAGTAGGTTTAGCCTTGCTTTTCTTCTCACTCACCTTTCCAAGACCGCTTACTCAAAGAGGACCCTTTGAGTCATGTCATCAAAAGAATACGGCCACTGGATCGGTGGTTACAGGAGGTGGGCGAAGCCATCCTCTTCAAACAACTTAGGAAGTGTTTCCAGATGAGGTGTATTTAAGGCCCAAACAGATAATCATGAAAAACTGCCCAGTCTCAATTTTTTTTAAAAATAATTAATTTGGGGGGCAGTGCTGAGTCTTTGCTGCTGCGAGGGCTCTTTTAAATGTAATTTTAAATAATGCAGACCATTGTAAAATACCAAAATATAACAGAAGACCAGTGGTTCAATTTTTCTACCAAGCAAACTTGTTTTTGCAAGGACCCTGCAGTGAGACTTGCGATCTCTTTATATGTACATGGTATAGAAGAATTGCTTGCTTGATGTGCTTCCCAGGTGGCTCAGCGGTAAAGAATTCACCTGCCAATGCAGAAGACGCAAGTTTGATCCCTGGGTAGGGAAGATCCCCTGGAGATGGAAATGGCAACTCACTCCAGTATTCTTGCCTGGAGAAGCCCATGGACAGAGAAGCCTGGTGGGCTACAGTCCATGGGGTCACAGAGTCAGACATGGCTGTGACTAAGAAACAACATGCCCTGAAACACTCGCTGTTCGCATCTCCTTATGTCTATGAATCAGGATAGTCTCTAAGCTGTAAGCAAAACACAGCACATGAATAATCTGGAAATTGAGATTAATAAATTACCAGCCCTAACCCCAGTCTCAAATTTTTATGCTCCCCAAAGCACTTTAATGTTTTCACTGTTAGAAATGTAAATTCTGTTATTAGGGGTTCATTTGAAACACTGGTTTTGCTACTCAGAAGCTGGAGAACCACTGCGTGACATCATCACTCTCTGATTTTCTTACCTTTAGACCAAGAAGGTTTCACACTGTTAGTCCGCTTTGTTCTGCGCTCTCATTGTATGTTCAGCTAAAGCAGTGCTAACACCGATTCGCCAAAGCCTGAGAAGACTAATGTATTTGCAGGTGCGAATAACTTGTAGTGAGTGGTGTCTTGACAAGGACTTAGATGAGAAAGATCTGCTTTCAAAGTACACTTTCTTCACAGAACTGACACCTGCTGGACATGTATATGCCAAAACACAGCAGCTCTGTGGTGAATATTTGCATATGTCATCTAAGTCCCCCACTACATTCATCTGCGTGCTTGTGATTTGAGTAAATTAGCTTCAAACACAGCACCATGATTAGAGGTGGTGAGCTGGTGGATGATTCACCATGAAGAAAATAGGCCCCCTGAGAATAATTTAAAACCTACCAAGTGGTGGTACTTTCCATGAAGTGACATTTCAAAGCATTTAGTATTCTAGGGTGCGTTCTGGCAGTTCTGGCCCCAAACCAGTTTAAATCAAAGTCAAGCAATTTGAGAGGATGCAGCCTTCCTGTCTTGCAGACAGGAGTTGTAACTCAGCATTTATGTGGATCACACGTTGCCTTTTGTGGGTGCAGGTGATGGTGGCTCGAAATGGACCCTCTTGGAATCAAGACTGCGATCTTGATAATTAAATTAGGATGTTACCTCTCAGCTGCTTTGAAATGTCTTTGAACCTAGGCATTCGTTTGACTTGCAAGTTAAGAGACTTTCAGTGGCAGCTACGTTGATGCTGAGCTGAGCAACGAGTCACTACTGATCCCCTGGATTCCTCCAGAGCACTGCCCCCACCCCCAGCTTGCAGCTCCCTGCTCTCCTCCCCTCTGTGTCCAGACCCTGCCACACCACCGGGTCTTGAGGCAATACTGGGGTTGCTGAGGCCCAAGGCAGTTTATAAAGAAGTCAGTGCATCTGAGCCAGGATGTTCCTGGATGCTGCTGGAGGAGCCCGGTGGTCATGTCCCCTTCAGGGTCTTACCACCCAAGAGTCTGAGTTTTCTCCCAGCGTTGTTCCACCCCATCCGCACCACAGTTACCTGGGGATGCATGTTAAAAACTCAGGTTTCTGGGCCCCATCCCAAACCTCGAGCAGGAGACCCTGGAATCGCAGTTCACCCCACCAGGCGAGTGATTCTTGGGACACCAGAGTTCAAGAAACACAAGCTCAGCACCTGCCCTTACAAGACTGATCAGAACCCAAACATGCTGACAGTGACCCAGGCCAGCCCACTGAGGCACCAAGCGGGCTCGAGGTGGGGCTCAGACCCCCCACAGTCCGGGGCTGTCTGCCACTAGTGCCCGATGGAGGAGAGTGTGCAGAGTCCCCTGCCAAGCAACTTCATCTTGGACCCCAGGGCTGGGGTGCAGAGTGGCCATCCTAACTTCACATCCAGTGGCCCAGCCCCATGTTCCTGCAGGATGGCTGTGCCCTCATCTCCAAACATGCCTGCTGATCGCCCCCCACCCCCAAGCTCCTTGCTTGTTTGTACCGATGGGTCTTGGCTGCACGAAGCACCTGGGAGAGTTTATGGTTCTGGGCCGAGCAGGTAATTTAGGAGCCCCTCTGAACTCTTGGCTTCAGTACCTGGGAGGACAAAATCCCGGGGCCTGACTCTTGTCTGGAGGCTGTCCCCATTGACACCACTCACTGGACAGAGCTTCGTCCTGCCCTGGCTAGACTGGGAGATGAGTCTGATTCTCCGCTCCATTTCTACCCCTGTAGGGTCCTTGGGGTGGGGACAGGGCTGGTGTGATCCGCTCAGGGGTGTGAATTGGCCCCAAGCTCCCAGGACTTCTCTCCTGGAGGTGTGAGCACCCTGCTCTTAAAAGTTCCCTTGGGACTTCCCTGGCAGTCCAGTGGTTAGAATGCCACACTTCCACCACAGGGGGCCTGGAATCAAACTGTGGTCAGGGAACCAAGACCCTGCACGGTGGAGACAAAAGATAAAGGTGTATTAAAATATATATATTTTAAAGTTCCCCCACCCCCTTTCACGGCCCTTAGAACTGGTATGTGAGGCAAGTTTATGATGAGAGGCACGGGGCCCTAACCCCTGGCCCTGGGGGGATGGCAACAGGAATGGAAGCCAAGCACTGCCTTGGTTTTCTAGAGTCACGTGTTTTACAAAAGATGCTTTCTGTGCGGGCTGGTGGACGTCTGTCATGCAGGGTGGGAAGTGGGGAAAGCGGCTTCGTCTCCAAGTCCAGTGCAGGACTGATCCAAGCAGGTGGGTCCCCTAGCTGGTCCCGGGGTGGGGTGCCCTAGGGTGTCCCTTTCCATTTGGTGACTGACTTTAAATGGGAAAGAGCTTCCCTGGTGGCAACGATGGTAAAGAATCTGCCTGCAGTGCAGGAGACCCGGGTTCAATCCTTGGGTCGGGAAGTTGCCCTGGAGAAGGGAATGGCTACCCACTCCAGTATTCATGCCTGGAGAAGCTCATAGACAAGAGGAGCCTGGTGGAGTACACAGTCCATGGGGTTGCAAAGAGTCAGAGGTGTGAGCAACTAACAGTTTAGATGGGAAACAGTAAAGATTCTCAGCTAGATCCCACACCTGATAACATGGTCATCTGCCCTCTGCTAAGATGAGTGGCCAAAGAGACTCATCTACATACTGGTGGGCCCTCCAGCTCATCAGGAATACTGGGCGCCTGTGTTCAGCTTGGGGGCCCAGGAAGCCTGGGGCTGAGCCAGCGGGAGCCCGCCCACCCCTGCCCGGCCCTGCTGCAGAACGCATTCCAGCCTCTCCCGGAAGGAGGGAGCAAAACTGTCTATCCTAAGGCCACGGAGCCATCCTAAAAGCAGGTTGGACAGAGGCCTCCTCGGAGCAGGGAGACTGGAGGCAGGGCTTCCTGCACGTTCACTTTTCACTCTCATGCCTTGGAGAAGGAAATGGCAACCCACTCCAGTGTTCTTGCCTGGAGAGTCCCAGGGACAGGGGAGCCTGGTGGGCTGCCGTCTATGGGGTCACACAGATCGGACAGGACTGAAGCGACTCAGCAACAGCAGCAGCAGCAGTGGATGCTAATAGAGGGCAGTGAGAGGCCTGCTAGGGCGTGAAAAGGACACCCCTCCCTCCACCCCACACCATGGCCTGGGGCCACTGGCACGGGGGTTGGGATGAGGTCAAACGTCCCCTGTAGCCCAGCAGAGAGTCCAGTGGGGCGGGGCCCCAGGGAGCGGGCACTCGGGGCCTGGCAAGCAGACTGCTCCCTTCCCCCTCTGCAGGGTGATACAGGGGAAGCAATTGCATGTCCCTGAGGGCCTGTCCACCTCAGCTGGAGAAACCGAGTGGAGCAGGTGGCTAGAGGGACACCCATGACCCCCCGTCCACGTGGCCTGAGTCTCAGCCTGACCCCTCTCTGCTCTGACTGTGGCCAGAACCCCTGCCTCTCCCACTGGGATGAAGGTGCTGGGCCAGGAGCTATAAGAGCAGGACAGAACCAGGGTGATGGGAACCGGCCCCCACTGCCGCCGGCTTCCCCATGCCCGGCCCCATACTAGGACAGCTGCGTGAGCCATCGGGTTGAACACAGCGATTCTCTGCAGTGGGGTGTGACCGTTTCGCAGGTGAGAAAAGTGAGGCTGCCTGTTTTCCCCAGGGGTCCCAGGACCGAGGTTCAAACCAGGCCTCCCAGTGGGACTCTGCTCTCTTGGCCAGGCGAACTGGCAGGAATTTGCAGGAGGACTCGGTGGGCACCTGGTAGACCCCACTGCTGTCGCCGCTCTGCCAGGAAGCTGAGGCAGGACTGCAAGGTGGGAAGTGAGAGTCAGGGCCCCAGTGCACCCCAGAGGTGGACGAGTCCACCCAGGAAAAGTGACAACACGGCCTCTTCATGGTGGGCGACAGGCCTGCTGGTCCCCTTGTTGCTTAGTCACTCAGTTGTGTCCAACTCTTTGTGACCCTGTGGACTGTGGCCAACCAGGCTCCTCTGTCCATGGGATTGTCCAGGCGATGATGTTGGAGTGGGTTGCCACGCCCTTCTCCAGGGGATCTTCCTGACCCAGGGATTGAACCCGCGTCTCTTGTGTCTCCTGCACTGGCAGGCAGATTTTTACTAGCACCACCTGGGAAGCCCTGCTGGCCCACCTGCTGGTCGCCTGCTTGGACTGCAAGCAATTCGACTCCACCAGCTCCAGAGCCCTGGTGGAGAGGGAAATGGTGTGGGTGGGGGGGGTGATGAGTAGGGGGTCCACGCACCCATTTCACTGGGTTTTGGAAGGTTTATGCACAATGGAAGCATCCTGACATCAAAGCTTCATGGTCAAGACATCCTGCTTTGGGCCCCGCTGACATCTGAAGAGTAGTGTGTAGGCAGGGAGCTGGCCTAGACCTCCCTGGGGATTGGTGTGGGTGCCTAGCCTGACCCCTCCCTCCCACGGGTGGCCTTCGGCTGGTGAGAGACGTTCACGGCCGGTGGACAGGCCTCCTCGGTGCTCTAGGCCAGGCAGGGAGATGGGAAGGTGGGCGTTTTGGGGGCAGACTCATGGGCACTGGAGGCGGGAGTGGGTCTGTGTGAATGATGACCCCAAGGCGGGCCTGCATCTCAGACTTCGTGCACAGAGAGCTGCTGATCGAGTGCTGCTACCAGCTCCCCCATGCCACACCCGAGGCCTCACAGCTGTGGAGGAGGCTCAGTCCCAGGGGCTGTGGTCTTGGGGTCCCTGGAAGTGACTGAGGGTTCAGCAAGGTGGAATCTGAGACAATCACCCCTGGAGTCTTCTGGGCAGGAGCGCGGCTTGGGGCTCAGCATCGGCACGACCTCTGACCCCCAGGAGCATCTCCTGTTCCCCTGGGGACTGAGCGAGCCAGGCGCTGGCACTTAACCCTGAGGCTGTCTGGAAACCTGCCTTGAATGGAACTGCATCACCCCAGAGCCCTGTGGAGGATGGTGGGGCCGAAGTCCCTGGATGGGGTCTCCAGGGAGACCAGACAGCGCTGCACTGAAAGAGCTCGAGAGACAGACGGCTTTGACCCACCTCTCCTCTTCCGTCCACCGAGGCACCCACGCGGTGTGAGCCCGCAAAGCGGACCGGATGCAGAGAGCGTCTGGCCTCGCTCTTTAAGCGCGTTGCGGTCACCAGGAGCCTCCGGGCCTCTGAGGGCACCGCCCTGCGCTTCTCCGGGGAAGCGCCGCCCCCCAGCGGCCGCGTGGTGGAACAGCTGCGCTCCTGCCGCCCCTCCCCGCACCCCTTCCTTGCTTCCATCTCTCATTCCTCCCTCAGACAGGTGAGTGTTTCTCACTCACCACGGTTGGGAGGGGAACAGGGACATATTCCCCCAAGGGCGATTAGCAAACTTCTATCAAGACTGCACATGCCTGTGATCGAGCAAGTCCATCTCTGTGCAGGACTTCTCCACAAGTAGTATCTCTGGGCCCACGTTCCCTTCCAGTGTCAGGAGGGGATTCTATTTCCCTCCTCTCGGAGCCAGGTGGGGTTTGGGGAGCTGCTTCTCTGCAGGCCAGACTTCCCAGCCGAGGTAACAAAGACAAGGAAGCCTGGCTCAGAACCCACCTCTGGGGTCAGCCTCCATGTTGTGCGGAAGCCCACTAGAGGGGCCACATTAAGGTCTGGTCCCAGCTGGCACCCAGCATCGCCTGCCAGGCCCGAGAGTGGGAGAGTCCCCTGCCGAGGACTGGGGTCCCCACAGCCCACCATTGCTGGAGCAATGACATCCAATCCCACTGAGTTCTGCCAGCTGAAACTGCAGATTTGTGAGCAAAAATAAATGTCCCCTTAGGTTACTCAGACTTGGGGTAATTTGTTACACACCTTTAGGAACTGAGACATACCCCAGGCACTGGCACAGAGAGGTGTTTCCAGCTTATTTGCACACTGCAAAATGACAGCTTCCCCCACAGCATGGTTTGAAATAACAGAACACTGGAGACAGCCTCCTGTTCCAGCGACAGAATACGAATTAAATTGTAGAATTTCATGTATACACAATGGAACACTCTGCCACTGTACAAAATATGAGAGTGTTTTAAATGAATTAATATGACTTTCAAGATAAATCATTAAAGTGAAAAAACAAAGGTTGGAAAAATGTGCATATATGCCATTTGTTAAATAAAAAAGAAAAAAACATGTCTTTATTTCTATGTGCATAAAATATTTCTGAAAGGATCCACAGACAGTGACATTAGTACACCTCAGGAGCATATGTGGGTCTGGAGGTGGGGGAGAGGGAGCTCTCCTGCTTCCCTTGTCATACCTGTCACTTTAATAGCCAAGAAAGCCTCCCTGGTGGCTCAGTGGTAAGGAATCCACCTGCCAAACAGGAGCAGTGGGTTCAATCCCTGGGTCAGGAAGATCCCCTGGAGAAAGAAATGGCTACCCACTCCAGTATTCTTGCCTGGGAAATTCCATGGACAGAGGAGGCTGGTGGGCTACGCAGTCCATGCGGTGGCAAAAGAGCTGGACACGACTTGCCAGCTAAACAACAACAAATGCTCACCAGCCTAAAAAACACTGACCAATTATTTTTAAATATACAAAGTCCTTTCGATATGCTGCACGTGTGATATAGAGATGAGAGACTCCTGTTCATCATAAAATTCATCTTATTTTTCTACAAGTAAGGCAAACAGCAAAGAATGGGGCCCTAGAATTGGGCTTCTGGAATTCCAATCCTGCCTCTGCCCCGTGACCTAGGGCAAGTTACTCAGATAGCTTTTGGCCAATCCAATATTTAGAAATATTAACTTCCAAACATAGGAAGACTTTCTAGGGTTTTTTTTCTTTTTTATTTCTAGCTTTGTTGCATCTAGTTCTAGAATGTTTTTCATGATTTCATGCAGGCTTTGTATGAAATTTGCTCACATTTACTTTATGATGCAGTATATGTCAAATTTTGGAAAATAATTCATAGGCGGTTATTAGATGCAGTGTTTTATATGTGTTCATTGATTTAAGGTTTTTGTACTGTCAGCTTTTCCATATTGTTACTGAATTTTTTGAATCACTGAGAGGATATGTCTAGAATAGCCCACTGAGAATCAGGACTGGTGTCTCTTTGTAGTTCTAGTAAACTTATCTTCACATATGTTGATTCATGTTATTAGGGTCTGTAATTTCAAGTCCTATGGATGGAATGCCTACTATATACATACATGCCAGGCATTGTTCTAATTGCTTTACATACATGCTAACTTGTTTATCCTCTTAACCATTCTATGTTGTTTAGCCACTAAGTTCGGGGAAGGCAATGGCACCCCACCCCAGTACTCTTGCCTGGAAAATCCAATGGACGGATGAGCCTGGTGGGATGCAGTCCATGGGGTCGCTAAGAGTCGGACTCGACTGAGCGACTTCACTTTCACGCATTGGAGAAGGAAATGGCAACCCACTCCAGTATTCTTGCCTGGAGAATCCCAGGGATGGGGAGCCTGGTGGGCTGCCGTCTATGGGGTCTCGCAGAGTTGGACATGACTAAAGCGACTTAGCAGCATCAGCCAGCAAGTTGCTTCTGACTCCGTGACCCCATGGACTGCAGCTTGCCAGGCTCCTCTGTCCATGGAATTTCCCAGGCAAGAATACTGAATGGGGTGCCGTTTCCTTCTCCAAGGAGCTTCCCGACCCAGGGATAGAACCTGCGTCTCCTACATTGTTAGGCAGATTCTTTATAGCACTGAGCCACCAGAGAAGCCCAACAGTCCTATGAGTTAGTTACTATTAGTAGCCCACTTACGTATGGAAACTGAAAAATACAGAGGCTAAGTAATTTGCTGTAGACTCCACGTATAATAAGTAGCCATGCCGGGATTTGAACAGACTGTCCCTGGAATCAGTTCTTTTAACCAGATCTTACATCGTTCTAGTGAGTGAGCTTTTGTCATTATGACACAAGCTTCTTTCTAATGATTGTCTTTACCTTAAATCTGTTCTATCTAATATTTATAATGCTCCAGTAGCGTTTTTTAAAATGAACATCTTCTTGGTGTATCTTTTTCTGTCCTTTTACTTTCAATCTTGTGTATTCTTATGTTTTAGATATGCCTTTTGTTAGCAAATATTTGGAATTTTTTTCCTCCTTCTGACAATTTTTGTGTTTTAATTGGAAAATTTTTAATGGGTCATTACTCTCAGCATTATAATATGAAAGCTTAATTTATCAAAGTCTAGAAATGGTCAATAATTTCCCAGAGGCAATGAACTTATTTGTTTTATGATATACACAGGCCAATCAGAACCCTAGTGGCCAGTCCACTCAGGAAGATGTGCAAGTTCAAGCTGCCTGGCGGCCAGCCCTGTCTGCTCACTCCTTCAGGACAAGATGAGGGCTTTGCTGCATCTCCAGTGTAAAACAACTTCCCTGGTGTAGCTCAGCTGCCATAACGAAGTACCACAGCCTGGGTGGTTTAGACAGCAGAAATGTATTTTCTCACGGTTCTAAAGGCTGGAAATCCAACATCAGGGTACCAGTATGTCTAGATTCTGGCGGGGGGCACCTCCTCCCGGCTTGCAGACGGCCGCCTTCCTGCTGTGCCCTCACACGGCAGGGTGGAGGAGAACTCTCCAGGGTCTCTTCTTATAAGAGTGCCCATCCCATCCCGAAGGTCTCCTCTTATAACTTAATCACATCTGAACACCATCACAGTGGGATTAGGGCTTCTCCGTGTGAATTTTGGGGACACAGTTCAGTCCATAGCATCCCCATCTGACTTATGGATTCTTTTTTTCAACCTCATAAGATAGCATTGTTTCATGTCCTTTTAGATCTACCCCAAAAGTCATCATTATTTTTGCTCCTCCTTTCTTCCTGTATTTCAGACCTTCCATTTGGGATCACTTCATTCTTTCCTGAAGTACGTTACTTAAAAATGTTCTTCAGTGAAGGTTTGCTGATGGAAACACTCATTATTTTCATCTGAACTTATCTTTATTTCACCCTTGGTTTAGTTGTTGAGTGATTGACTCTTTTCTTCACAAGCATCCCCCAACTGTAGCCCCCTGCTCCCACTCCCCTTTGTGCCCTGGGATGACGGGGAGGGGGGGTGGGGTGTCTGCCAGAGATCTCCCTCCAGTCTTGAGTCTTGAGCTCTGCCAGCAGGCTATCAGGGTTCAATTGGAAACAGTAACTACACTGGTTATTTGAACAGGGATATTTGGTGACTCAGGAGGCAAAGAATCTGCCTGCAAAGCGGGAGACCTGGGTTCGATCCCTGGTTCAGGAGGATCCCCTGGAGGAGGAAACGGCAACCCACTCCAGTATTCTTGCCTGCAGAATCCCATGGACAGAGGAGCCTGGCGGGCTACCGTACTTGGGGTTGCAAAGAGTCAGACATGACCTAGTGACTAACGCTTTCTTTCTTTCTTTTTTTACTATGTTGTATTGATTGCCTTGTACTGTGTTTACGTATTTTACTATATTGGTTTCTGGTTTACAACAACACAAATCAGTAATTATAACAAATAATTATACATATATGGCCTCCCTCCCCTTCTCCCACACCCCACCCCTCTAGGTCATCACAGAGCGCTGGTCTGGGCTCCCCGTGTTATACATACAGCAGCTTCCCCAAAGCTAGCGCTTTCACACATGGTAGCGTATATAGGTCAGTGCTACTCTCTCAACTGACCCCGCCTTCGCCTGAACGGGGCTTCCCTGGTGGCTCAGACGGTAAAGCGTCTGCCCGCCATGCGGGAGACCAGGGTTCGATTCCTGGGTCGGTAAGATCCCCTAGAGAAGGAAATGGCAATCCACTCCAGCACTCATGCCTGGGAAATCCCATGAACGGAGGAGCCTGATAGGCTACAGTCCATGGGGTCGCAAAGAGTCGGACACGACTGAGCGACTTCACTTTCACTTTCACTTTTCCCTGAACAGGTGACTTCCCTGGTGGCTCAGACGGTAAAGCGTCTGCCTACAGTGCGGGAGACCCGGGTTCGATCCCTGGGTCAGGAAGATCCCCTGGAGAAGGAAGTGGCACCCCACTCCAGTACTCTTGCCTGGAAAATCCCGTGGACGGAGGAGCCTGGTAGGCTACAGTCCATGGGGTCGCAAAGATTCGGACACCACTGAGCGACTTCACTTTCACTTTCCCCTGAACAAGGGCATTTTGATAAAAAGAATTACTCCCAGCAGAGGTTCAGAGGACCCCGGGGAATGAGGAGGGAGGAGGCATGAAAGAACAGCCTCTGCTTCTCGGTGGGCGAGAGGGGGCAGTGAAGGAGCGCAGGTCTAGCGCAGGGACCCCTCCCCCAGGGCCGCCCCCGCGGACTAAACCAAAATCAAACCTCGCCAGAGTGTGCGCTGGCGCTGGCCTGCACAGCGGCCACTGCCCCGGGAGGAAGAGGCTGGGGGCCTGGCCTGTCCGAGTCGGGGGCACCGGTGGGGCTGGTCTGGCGGAGGGTGTGGATGGGCCAGTGGCCCGAGAGGCGGTCTGAGAGGCGAGAGACAGCCGCCCGCACACTGCTGAAGGAGGAAGCAGAGTCAGAGGTTGGGAAGATCCTGCCTGAGCTGCGGCGGTCAGTCCGGTGTGGGAGCCCTGTGCTCCCCGGCCCCTGTCGGCCCGTCACGGGCTGCACGGCCCGGGGTAGGTCGCGGGTGGCTTCTGAGTGCTGGGTTCCTCTCCCGGAACGTAGTGAGAATGGTGCCTGCCCCGCGGGGCATCGGTGGACCTGAATCCAGCGACCACGCGGGCTGGTCCAAGGCAGCTGCCCCGCGGGCTTTGGGCGGCCAGGTGGCCAGGTGGCTGCGGTGCAGGGACCGTCCACAGGGGGGCAGTGCTGCCTCGGCTCCAGGACCAGGATGAGGCATCACCGGGTGAAGGGTCCCTCGCTACCCCCAGAGGGAGTCCTCCCACCTGCCTAGTCACCCCCTGCCCTCAGGTGACCCGCTGCCCAGTCCAGGAGGGCACTACTGCAGAGCTGGTCCCCGCTACCCCCAGACCCAGAGCCCAGGGCTTCCCAGCCCGTCAGGCCAGCTTCTAAGAGCAGGTAGTCAGGGTGACCCGGCCTAAAACGTGTGCTTTCCTCAGGCTATTTCTGCCTGGAAAGGGGTTTTTCCTTCCACGTGGGAAGTGCCCTGGATGGAGCCGGGGAGAGGAGGGTGGTGTGGGCGTCCTGTCCGGGTCTTCACTCCTGCTGGAAGAAGCTGGGGCTAAGTTGTCCCCTCTGGTCAGTCCTGGACGTGGGTGGGTCCCCGGAGGCGGGATACTGAGTCACGGAGGTGGCCCTGTCTGCTCTCTGATGGGCCTGAAGGATCCTTCAGGAGACCTGGTGGGGAGTGGGAGTGGGGTTTGGAGTGGGGTTTGGACCTAGCTGTGTGGTAAGTGGAGATGGCTGTCACAGCAAACCAGACAGCCGAGGCGGGTTGCCGGGAGCACCTCTCTGGCCTGGAAGCTTTCTCCTCAGCATCCTCTCTGCTCCAGGGAGCTGGGGGAGAGCCATTGACTCAGAAAAAGAAGTTACAAAAAGTACAGTAAGTTCCATGTTTGGAGCTGCCAGGCCAAAGAGAAACACAGTTCTCTTTGTAACAGAGAAACCAAAGTCAGAGGAGGCAGGACCAGCCTGCTCAGGCTGCCTCGGCTCATGGACCAGGCTGGGATGGAGGCTGGGTGCAAGAGATGGAAATCACTTTACTGCATCTGTGCTCTGAGACCCTGAAGGCCCTCCTGGGAGCAGAGAGGGAGGGAGGGAGAGCTGGAAGGGGCACAGAGGGATAGGTTACACTGAGGAAGAGAGGGCACCCTGAGCAGGGCACCCTTGGGCTCACCTGGACTCCTACTGTTGAATGACCCAAGGCAGTTCAAGTAAAATAAGAAATTGGTTCCCACCCTCGCATGTTATGCATTTAGGTCTAAGAAGCCTCTTCATTCACCATAATCTTCCTGAGCCTCACACAGTGGAATCTATGGGCAGGTCTATTTCAATTGGCATGATGCCTTCAAGTCTAAACTGGCTTTTTATCTCAGTCAGAATTATTATACCAGAGTGGCGTAGACAGAAAGACTTTGTGCCTATTCAATAATGTATTATACACTTAAAATTTTTACTGTTATATTATCTCATCTTTATGATAATTGAATAAAGCAAATATAGTCTGTTTCTACATTTCTTTCATTCCTAGATAGTTTTACATTGCTAGAGAATGCAGTTTTGTTTTTTTGTTGTTGTTTTTTTTTGCTTACATTACCTCGTGCGTGCGTGCTCAGTTGCTCAGTCGTGTCCGACTCTTTACTACCCCATGGACTGTAGCCCGCCAGTCTCCTCTGTCCATGGGATTCTCCAGGCAAGAATACTGAAGTGGGTTGCAGTGCCCTCCTCCAGGGGATCTTCCCGACCCAGGGATCAAACCTGTCTTCTGCACTGACGGACGGGTTCTTTACCACTGCTTACTAAACATTACCTGGGAAGCCCAAATATTGTGTGTTTTTATACATTAAAAAAAAAAGAAAGAAAGAAGACTTTGGACACAGAGGTACCCAGTTTTTTGAATCCTGTCTCTGCCTCTCCTGGTTGTGTAATTTTGGACAATGCATGTGCTTGGGTCTCTGTTTTGCCTGAGTTAAGATAGTCTCATCATTTATCTCATCAAGTTGCAAACACAGGCATCTGACCCAGTTCCTTGCCACACACAGGTAGTGAGAGTGGTTTCTTCTCTTTCATATCCAAGGACAGGCTCACAGGGTTCGGGTGGCCAGGGCAGGAGCGTGTCTCCTGATGGGGCAGGTCGTGGTCCGAGTCATGCTGCTTCCTGGGTGGCTGCACTGCGTCCTGCAGGTGGAAGTCTTTTTTCTGTTCTACAGCACAAGCTGGGGCTGAATTCACGTCTGCAGTGCTGGTGTGTGCCAGAACTGCTTTTGCCTTTTAGAGTATTTTAAAATGAGCTATCTGCTCTGTTCTCCCCCCCCACCCCTTTCTCTCATGCTTAAAATGCAGTGCTAACAAAATATTTCTGACTTAGTAAGCATAATATATTGAGAGATTTTTTATAAAGAATTAATGTAACTTGGAATCCAATTAAGATGAAGAAAGCAGTTCTCATTAAGATTCCAAATTATGCCAATGCACTACAATTTTATGATGATTAGGATGGCAACATGGCAAGGGAGCTGACTGTTCTTAGCATCATGCAAAGTTGATATTATGATCATTTAAAGCCGCCTGCTCATCAGGCCTCGGTCGGTGGCTCCGGGGTGCCTCAGTGGCCTGGGGCTGGGATTCCCAACACTGGCTGCATGTAAGAGCCATCTGGAGGCAATTTTGAAAGTCCCAATGTCCAGGTTGTGCTGGTAAATAGGAAAGTGGTTGACTTTGTCTGTTAACCTTGTATCCTGCTACCGTTGCTGATAGTTTCGGAAGTGAGCCCAAGTAATTTCAAGTGTCACCCTTAGACAGCTGCCAGTTTTCAAATAACTACAGTTTATACTGGACTCTCAGCATGTGGAGCCATCTTCTAAGTTCTCTGTGTGTGTCCACTTCTTGGTGACTTGGTTTTCCCATCTGTAGTATGGGGCAGAGGATGTTGTTTTGAGGCCTGAGTTCACCTGCCTGTGTCACAGGGTGGGAGGTGGATGAGAACCTCAGCACTGTGACTCCTGGGGCCATGTGAAAAGGTGGCCCCCTCAACAGCACTGTCAATGGAATAAGACTCTTCTTTGGGGAGCCTGGCCCCTCCTTGGCCCTAAACCCTGGTGTTCTTTTAAGCCACATCACTGTCTTGTGTTTCTTCTTTACAAAGACTGCCTATACTGAGATATTACTCTCTTGTGAAAGCTGAGTTTTGGCCATTTTTCAAAACATCATCTGTGTGTTTGTGCCAATCACATTTTATAGAGAGAAGAATTGCAATTTTATAGAGAGAAGAATATACCTGCAGGGGAAAGGAATCTATCATCGTCAGAGAATGACCAGCATCCCAGGGCTCCCAGGGCCCTGGCGTCATGAATCCATTGCAGGAGAGGGTCAATTGTTGCTTTTAAAGAAGCAGAGCTTTAATAACCAACGAAGTTATGTTAGATATTGATCATGTGCAATGAACTCAACTTTGGAAGGAATGATCAAGATATCGGATATTAGATTCCCTGGCCCTCTGGCTTGAAATATAAATGTTCCCATTATTGATAAAAACGCTAGAATGAGGGATTTGCCCACACCTTACAGGCACTGGCTCTAGTTGGCATGGGGGCCAAAAGGGACATGGTAATGATGCCTCTAAGAATGCTGCTAAGAAATCCTGTGAGATTAGGACGATCCTCTGTAGTCCTATTTCCTAAATATTTTATCAAGAATGAATACTGAATTCTTAAAAGTGCTTTTTCTGCATGTGTTCAGCTGATCATTCATGTTTCTCCATATTCTATCAGTGCGGTGAATTACGTCTTTTGATATCTTAGTGTTAAACCACTTCATATTGCTAATTGTGCTAATACCACATTACCAACTTGTGGTATCATATTCACTGACTTTCAGTTAGTAAAAGTCGCTCAGTCATGTTTGACTCTTTACGAGCCCATGGGCTATACAGTCCATGGAATTTTCCAGGCCAGATTACTGGAGTGGGTAGCCTTTCCCTTCTCCAGGGGCTTGGAGATTGAACCCAGGTCTCCCACATTACAGGCAGATTCTTTACCAGCTGAGTCACAGGGAAACCCTTAAGGACCCCTTTAAAATGTTTTACTGGATTTTTAAATCTTTTTTTAAAAAATAATGAAATTGGTACAGTATTCCTCTCATAATATTGCAAAAAAGTCATGGGCCTTCAATGTTTTTATCAAGGGCAGGAAGTTTGTGTTCACCAAATAAGTCACAAAGAGGTGATGGGAAAGAAAATTAAGTAGCCTTTTAATCACACACACACACACAAATAATACTACTAATAATGCTGGGCTTCCCCTGTGGCTCAGTGGGGTAAAGAATCCACCTGCAATACAGGTGGCTTGAATTTAGGTTCAATCCCTGGGTCAGACAGATTCCCCTGGAGGAGGAAGTGGTAATCCACTCCAGTATTCTTGCCTGCAGAATCCCCTGGACAGAGGAGCCTGGGGGGGTCAGAGTTTATGGGTTTGCAAAGAATCGGACATAACTAAGCGACTAAGCACACACACAGTAAAGCTGCTAATAATGCCACTAAGGGGTGTGAGCAAATACGTATGTGCAACACACATGTAGCTCAGATGGTGAAGAACCCACCTGCAGTGCAGGAGACGTGGGTTCCATCCCCGGGTCGGGAAGATGCCCTGGGGGAGGGCATGGCAACCCACTCCCGTATCCTTGCCTGGAGAATCCCATGGACAGAGGAGCCTGGCAGGCTTCAGTCCATGGGGTCACAAAGAGTCGGGTACACCTGAGGGACTCTTTCAACTCTATTTTCACATAAGATGAAGGAAATGGCCAAGGCTCCTTTCTCGATGCTCAGGAGTATGTGGGTCGGTGGGGGACCCTTCGAACACATCTGACATCATCCCCTTCTGCCCACCCTCAGGACCACCCCACTTATCCAGGTCAACACTCTCCCTCCCTCTTTGTCAAGTGAGACAGCCCCTTCCCACCATCTCTCCTTGTCACCCTGCACCCTGAATTTGCCTCTCGCAGAGCAGCCAAGCGATTTCCTAACTGGCTTCCAGCAGATTCTAATGCAAACCACAGATGTGAACCACAGGTATAACTTTCTGTTTCTCGTAGCCATACTGCAAATTTTGAAAAACTGAAATTAATTTTTTTTTCTTTAATTTTTGTTCTAACTTCGGTTTACTTTATATTACTGTATTGGTTTTGCCAAACATTGACATTAATTCCCACAAGTGTATGTTCGTTCCCAAACATGAGTCCCCTCCCATCTCCCACCCCTTACCATCTCTCTGGGTCCTCTCCTTGCACCAGTCCCAAGCATCCTGCATCCTGTATCGGACATCGACTGACGATTCGTTTCTTACATAATACTATAATTTTAATAATATATTTTGAGCTTAGTTGCTCAGTGGTGTCCGACTGTTTGTGACACCATGGACCAAAGTCTGCCAAGCTCCTCTGTCCATGGGGATTCTCCAGGCAAGAAAACTGGAGTAGGTAGCTTTTCCCTTCTCTAGGAATAATATATTTTAGTTAACCCAATACAGAATATTCAACATAAAATCATTTCAAAATGAAATTAACATAAAAAGTTGCTGAGTTAGTTGACATGGTTATTTTCCCCTAAGTCTTAGAAATCCTAGTATATTTTCCACGTGGGACACATCTCAGTACACGTTTCAGCACTCAAGGGCACCTGTGACTGCTGCTCTCTCACTGGGCGGGGCGCCCCTGCAGCCCTTGGTCACTGGTCACCTGCACTCCTGCCCTCCGGCCCGCTGGCGTTTGGTTTTCAGCCTTGAGCTCCTGGAGTTCTCTCTTAGGGTCTTTGTGCGCAGCGCTCCCTTTGCCTGGAGAGCACTCTCACTGCCCACTTCCTCCAAGTCATTCCGTCCTCCTGCTCTTTCCTCTCACAGCCCTTGATACGATTCACAGTTATAAATGTCCTTGTTCACTGAGCGCCCATAGGCTTGTAACATGTACTTCCCCAGGCCAGACATTATCTCCTTAGCTCAGCACTACGTATTAGGTGTCCAGCCCGCTCGCCACCGGGGAGGGACTCAAAATTATTCACTGAAAGAATGAACAGGTTCCTGATGTATGGGTTCCTTAATCTAGTCTTTTCAAAATGTGCGTTGGAAATCGATTCGAGGACATGAAATCAATGTGCTGGGTCATAAACAGCACTGGCAAAAAGAAATGGAATAACTAGCATGTGGAGGGTGGTGGCGTGTCACGTTTCCTACCACAGACATGTTCAGAAGCCTCTGGAAGCCTCGCTGTCGTCAGTGCTGAGATGCAGGGAGGGGGAGGGTTCCAGGTCCTTAGGGTCCCACCAGCCCCGAGTAGCTAGAGGTGCGGGACCAGAGCTGGGGTTCTGCTGTGCTGTTCCCTAAAGCCAGGGTCAGATTCAATGGAGAAGCCCGCACACTGGCAGCTTCCTTGGAGGGTTCTGGCGGGTCTTCTCTCCGTCCTGGAGCCCCTGGTGCCCAGCAGAGCTGGGGAGTGGCAAGGGCAGGCCTTCCTGTCAGACCTCCTCAGAGATGAGGATGCACGCCCTGCAGAGCGCGGGGTGGCCTGGCTGCAAACTCTTTCACTCGGTGGAGCAGGGGTCGCAGGCTGCAGGAGCCTCCTTCCCCCCCCCCCCGCCCGCTCCGCACCCTCTGCAGTCGCGTTTCATTTAGGCAACAATCTCGAGCTGCTGGATGCTTCTCGTCTGAAGCCCAGCTCGGGTGTCTGCAATGGGCCCACAGGCCAAGGGAGTGGGGAAGGTTCTCCAGGCACATGAGCCGGCATCCTGGGGAGAGCGTGCAGGCTTCGCAAGCAGGCCCACCAGTGTCCTGAGCTTGCAGAGGCTGGTGAGTGGGGCAGGAAGGGGGCCAGGCGGAAGGTCCTGTGATCTGAAGGCCTAGAGCCAGCAGAGGTGAGACGGCCCTGGACAGAGGCCCCAGGTCAGCCTGCGACCCCCACACCTGGGGTCCATTCACTGCCTCCCCCAGGGGGAAGGTCTCTCCTCCCAGCACCTGGGCTCGGACCCACAGGCTTCTTGTCCCCACACCTCAGGCTGGTGTGGCCTCTGGGAGGAGCTGGCATCTCTGAGGTGCCACAGACACGTACCCTGGGTCCCCAGGTCCCTCAGTGAGATTCTGGGGACAGCTGTGGGGGAGTCTGGGAGCAGATGACCTAGTGGCAGTGTAGGGGACCTTCTTCTCCAGAAACGAGCTTCACCAGGCCGACCGCTACACAGGCGCGTTGAGAGCCGTCGAAGCTGAGCAAGAGGCAGAGACTTTCAGAAAAATGACTGAAGGGCGTTCAGCGTGGTCGTGATCAGATTCCCGGGAAGGTCTGGCTGGAACCTCGCCGCATGTCTGTGGCATCAAGTGGAGGAGCTTAGACTTGGCTGTTTCCATGCCCTTATCTTGCAAACTTAGGGGATGAGCTCTCTCCACATGGGTTTTTCTTTTAGTTTAGATGATGACCTTTATTTTTTTTTTTTTTAACAGACCACCCAGGGATCTGGTGTCTCTGCTGGGGAGTAGGAAAGCGATCACACAAACGCTGATTCCAGGCCTCGGGCAGTGGCCCTGGGTGATTCTGGTACCGCACACAGGAAGCTGGGGGCTGCCCCCCTTCCGTGGAGCACTGGCAGGGTCTCCAGTGTTCCACCTGGTGGGTCAGACTATCTTCTGTCTGCTTGTCAGGCCCTACAATTTCCCCCCAATCAGTGACACCAGATAGAAGAGACCCCACCACCCTGGCGGCACCTCGGGGAGGGGACCCCCATCCCAGAGTTCAGTAGTCCAGCTCTTCAGCCCGCACCCACCCAGGTGGGGCCATGCATGTGGCCCAGTGTCTTGCAGGGGACAGGGGTCTAATTGTCAGCTCCCTGTGGAGGCCTGACCTGGAGCGGGGCTCTGTGTTCTGCCCCATCTCCTCCTGCCCGGGGTGCATTTCCTCTCTGGAGGCTTGATATCACTCAGTGAACCCTGACCTCCACCTGCCACCCACTCCATGCATGTCACATGGGCCTGCAGACGTCCGGGTGTCATTGTAAACAAAGCTGGTCCTGAGGAAACACAGACTCCATCTGCTGGACAAGTGGAGTCTGTGTTTTGAGCCTGAGCTCTGGCCCAGCCAGGACACCGGTAGAGACGTAGAGAACAAACATGGACACCAAGGGGAAGGGGCGGTGGGATGGGTTGGGAGATTGGGACAGACATATAGATACTCTTGGTACTATGTATAAAATAGCTAACTATTGAGAAGGGACGTAGAGCACAGGGAACTCTGCTCAGTGCTCTGTGGTGACCTAAATGGGAAGGAAATCCGTAAAAAAGGCATTATATGTACATGTATAGCTGATTCACTTTGCTGTACAGAAGAAACTGACACAAGATTGTAAAGCAGCTGTACTCTGATGAAAATTAATTTTAAAAATGCATTCAACAATCCCAGGCAGAAGAAGGGACAGAAAGCAGGACACAGCAGAAAGAAGCAGACGACCAGCTCATACTGGACTTTGACACGTCTGGAGTGGTGTCGTAATCGCCATGGTAACCACTAGAAGAATATGAAACACTGTATAAGGAGATAATAGAATGAAATAATAAAAGTAATCTATAACACACAACATCATTAACTGTAAACATGATAAATGTTCTAATTAATACCAAGTTTGCCAGATGGGATAAACACAACCCCAGCGATATGCCATTTACAAGAGACACAGCTAAAGTAGAAGGAAGATGAGAATATTTTTTCACTTCAATGCAACTAGGTTAAAAATCAATAACAAAAAGATAAGTGTATTTGATGGGTAATTAAGCAATATTTTTTCTAAAGAACTATATGGGACAAAGAAGAAATCATAATAAAAATTAGAAAATATTTTTGAATTAAATTATTCTTAAACATTACATATCAAAATGTTTGGGATGCAGATAAAGCCATGGCTGAAGGAAATTTTATGGCCTTCAGTGAATCTGTTGCTGTTGCTGCAGTTTAGTCCCTCAGCCGTGTCCAATTCTTTGTGACCCCGTGGACTGTAGCCCGCCAGGCTCCTCTGTCCATGGAATTCTCCAGGCAAGAATACTGGAGTGGGTTGCCACTTCCTCCTCCAGGGGATCTTCTTGACTCAGGGATCGAACCCCCATCTCCTAGTTGGCAGGCAAATTCTTTACCACTGAGATACTTGGGAAGCCCAAATGAGTTTATTAGACAAGAATAAGGCTTCCCTGGTGGCTCAGAGGTTAAACTGTCTGCCTGCAATGCAGGAGACCTGGGTTCGATCCCTGGGTTGGGAAGATCCTCTGGAGAAGGAAATGGCAGCCCACTCCAGTATTCTTGCCTGGAGAATCCCATGGATGGAGGAGCCTGGTAGGCTATAGTCCACGGGGTCTCAAATAGCTGGACACGACTGAGCGACTTCACTTTCACTTTCAAGAGTCTATCTCAGCAAGTTTGAAAATGAACAGGAAAATAAAGCCAAAGAAATTATCATTTATAATAAGGACAAAAGCCAAGGAAAAGACTTAGAAAAATAAGCATACACAAGAGGATTGAGAAAGCCAAGACTGGTTCTTTGAGAAGACAAAAATTACAACTCCAGTTTAAAGAAAAAGGGAAGTAACAAAATCAACGTCAGGATGTATAAAGGAGATTTTTGCTAAAAGTCCCACCAATCATCAAAAAGATAATAAGCAATTACGCCAGTACATTTGGAAATGCAGGTGAAATGGACCAAGTCCTGGAGCCAGGCCATGGACCTTGCAGTCTTTACTAAAGCCCAAGACCATGACGTGCTGCCCATGAGAGTCACTGGTCTGCGGCTACACTCCAGGCTCAAGTGCTTTAGAGAGGTCAGTCTTTGTACCAAATCCAGCTGGCGGGAGGGATGCGGTCTGACAGGGCTCTGGGAGTCTGAAAGGCCGGAGGAGCAACCTCACTCCTGAGTGGTCAAAAGGGGGCTCTGGAGCGTGGTCCCTCTGCATGCACCCGCCCACACCAGCTTCTGCCTCAGTTTACCCGGCCAGGCCAGCCGCCTCGGCTGAGCCACTGGGAAGGCCTGCTCGGGAGGCCCCCACTGGCTTTGGTCCCTTCAGCTGTTTGGGGGCTCTGTGTGCCTGTGTGCTGTGTGCTGACTGCACACAGCCCCCGCCGGGCCCCTCATGGCGCTTCAGAAGGCCCCAGGGACTGGCTATTGGCCCCTAAGCAAGGCTGGCTGGCGGAGTGAAAGCGCTGCAGAATGTTTCCCTAGAGGGCACGTGCGGGGCAGCGACTGCTCCCTATTGTGCAAAAACAAACCTCAAAGCAGTCCCAGCTCCGAGGGACAGTAAGCGATTGCATTGAACAAGGGCCCACTCGCCTGGGGCTATTGGGAGCTGGCCGTCAAGGAAGGGTGGGTGGCTGATTCCGCTGCCAGGGACCTGCCGATGGAGGAGACTATTTTTAACTCTGCTTTATTTTCCCCTAAATAGAGCATCCAGCCTACCTTGGCTGCAGCTGGTCTGCCTGCACAGCCCTGCACTTTTATTTTCATTTAAGAGTCAGGGATATTTGCTGTTTCCCAAATGCTCATTCGATGCAGTTTTCTTTTTTCTCCCAATTCACATAACGCAGCACCATATTGAGCACCTCCTATTTGCAAGTCATCTCCAAATATCTGGCTTTGTGTACAAAGTTGGTACAGACTGGAACAGGACGTCATATGTTGCGGATCCAGATCCTTCCACCTTGATCCTCAGCACAAGGATTTCCTATTTTGGCTAAGATAACTGCTGTAGCTCCAGCCATCGCATATGCATTCAACTGGCTAGAAGAGAGAAGGTGGGGAAGGTGTATTTCTTACTTTTAATGACATTTCTAGGTAGTTGTGGACCCCAATCCTGCTTCTATCCCAGGGACCAACCCAGGTGCAAGGAAAGTAAGTATAGTTTTTCTTCTGGGCAGGCTTGTATCGAAGACAAAATTTGGGTGTAATACTAAGATAAGGAGAAAACTGATACTGGAGGATAAACCTTGTCACAGCATCCCGAGCAGTTTTACTTTCGCATGCACAGGGTCTCACTGACAGCGCCTCAGTGCAAAGCATCATCTCCCATCCTCCTGGACGTGGGGCTTGAGACAGCACAGGGGTCGACATCCGCCACGATGAGCCCACTCCTTTCCTGAAACTCCACTCGATTTTCCACCTCTGGGTCTGACCCGCAGGTGCCCGCCCCTCTGTCCTCGGCCTATTGCTCATCCACCCATGTTTTATCCTGAAATGGTCTTGTTCCCACTGACGTGTGGATTCTGTCCCTCTGAGTAGCCGAGAATCTTTCAGACATCCTTAGTCACAGCATAACATCCCACTGTGTGTCCTCAGCCAAGTGTTACTGAAAAGAAAGAGCTACAGCTGGAATTATTTACTCTTTCAAACCCTTTTAAAACAGAGTCAAGGTTATCTCCAGGGTGGCTATCATCCTCCTTTGCATCCTGGTGTGTTTCCTGGAGTGACATGGACACGGAAGGAGTCGCAGCCTCCCTGTGGGTGGCAGGGCTCCAGAGTGCATCCTACCCCAAGTATCAGCCACCCCGATTCCATTTCTTTTTTATCTCAAGACACATCTCATATGGTGCTTCTTAGAAACCATAGAAAAAATATGACTCTTCAGCCCAGGCAACCTTGGTTTTGCCAGAGAAATTAAAGAAAGGAAAAGCAGTAACAAGTGTGGGCTGAGGGCCTCTGGGGGCCTGTGCACCCATGTCCTGTGTGATTTGGTGGCAGGGAGATCCCCGAGTGTGTGTGTGTGTGTGTGTGTGTGTGTGTGTGTGTGTGTGTGTGTGTCCTCCCAAGGGAAATCTCCACTGGGAGTTGCAAGGGCAGCAGATATGCTGTGTGCTACTCACCCACGTGCACTTCTGTGCGCCCACATTCTAGCCCGCACCCTCACCTGAATTTCAGCCAAAGTGGATGCCTTAGAAAATAGAACTGCTGGTCCTCGCTGATAAAGAGGCCAGTTGTGATGTGACAGCTGCTTGCCCACCAGTCCTTTGCTTCCTCCCAAAACTGTTTGTAGTTCGTTGGCCTGTTTCTAGCCAAGGAGGCAGTTCCTGAGCTTGGAGGGTCTCCCAGCTCCAGGCAGGCCGCCATGTGTGCTTCTTGGACAAACTGACAGATCGTCAGAGGCTAGAGGTCCAGGGTGCCTACTGGCCAGTGCTGGGCTGGTGGTTAGAGCTGTGGTGGGTGGAGGTGTGGATCTGGGGTCTCCGCAACTATGGGGGCCAGAGGAGCTTTGCCAGGAGGTTGGTGTGGGCTCATGGGAAGGAAATGTTCTTATACCTTCATAGCAGGTGCATGCATGCGTGCTAAGTCACTCTAGCTGTGTCAGACTCTCTGTGACCCCATTGACTGTAGCCCGCCAGGCTCCTCTGTCCATGGGATTTTCCAGGCCAGAATACTGGAGTGGGTTGCCATGCCCTCTTCCAGGGGATCTTCCCAACCCAGGGATCAAACCCGTGTCTATTACGTCTCCTGCATTGCCAGGAGGGTTCTTTACCATTAGTGCCTCCTGGGAAGCCTCATACCAAGTAGTACCTGTGATTAATTGAAATGACTGGGAGTACACATCATTGTCTCAGCAGTCGCTATAAGACTTTACCCTGCCTGAGACCTGCATGCGGGAGGGTGGAAGTTTCCTTAAGCTCGTCAGGGTTTGGGGTACAGACCGGGCTTCCGGGCCTGCGTGCCAGCTACTGCCTGTGACAGAGACACGCTGGCAGAGCTGAGAGCTGCCAAGACAGAGGATGAGAGCAGGCCGTCTCTGAGGAAAGGGGCTGGGGAAGCCCCCTCTGTTGGGACAGGGGAGGACAGAGGTCAGGTTTGGAGAAGAGGCCTGCCCAAGGGGGACTTGGCGGTGAGATGGCACTCTTTATGATGGAGAAACCGAATGCTTAGAAGAAAGCTGATGACAGGACCAAGATATCTGTGCTACAGTGATGCTTTAGAGAGCATCTCCTGTTGACTGTGCATCGGGGACCTTATATCCCAGTGGTTACAGACAAGGGCTGTGGAATCCAGTAGGAGTGCGTTCAAGTACTCAAGTCAACGGTCAATAAATACAAGCCCTTTTCCAGGCATAGTGCTAGGGGCTTGGGCATCCACTGGAGAGTGGAAGAGCACCCGTGGGGCTTTAGTAAGTTAAATGATTTCTTCAAGCGCCTTAATGTAGACTTGAGGTACCAATGATACCTGCAGAGATTTGCCCTCAGCAGAAGGTCATCATCAGATTCAGTGAAATGATGCATGGAAATCATTTCCATTGTATCTAACTGGAAAATATCCCACTTTAATGTGATCTATTCTCCTTATTCAATACTCCACCAATACTGAAAAAACAAAAACAAAAACAAAAAAAACCACTCTCAAGTTCTTTATAACCTCAAGGTAGTAATTAGGTCATGAACTGGCCTCCTTTCCTCCAGGACAGAGAATCCAGTTCTTCTTTCCTCATTGACTCCATTTCTTGACCCTTTAATCACATTGTAAACTGAATTTATTTCAGTGTATCTGTAACCATTTCCAAATATGATGTCCCTGGATGGGCACACGGACTAATAGAAGTGCAACCAGCACAGAAGGGAGAGGAGGTGGTCCCAGCCCTCTTTCCACAGGGAGCCTGCCCCCTCACGTCTCTCCTCTCTGTGCCTCTGGGTTGAGATAGAGCCCATTGTGCCATCAGGGTGCACCTGCAAGGCCGTCCCTCATGGGGCAGAATCATCTGGTCAGCCTGCCTTTCCTCATCTGCGCAGACACACCTAGGATAGAACCAAGTCTACTGAGGATGTTTGCATGCAATGCTGGTTGGATTGTGAATCACTGCTGAGGGCTTCCTTGGTGGCTCAGACAGTAAAGAATCTGCCTGCAATCAAAGAGACCCGGATTCAATCCCTGGGTCAGGAAGGTCCCCCAAAGAAGAGAATGGCTAGTCACTCCAGTATTCTTGCCTGGAGGATCCCATGAACAGAAGAACCTGGCGGGCTACAATCTATGGGGTTACAAAGAGTCGGACAAGACTAAACGACTAACACTTTCACTTGGAGGGCAGTTTGGAACTTTGATGCAGTAATTCCTTTTCTAGAGTTTTTATTTTTAATTTAAGGCTGCAAATAGCATCATACTATATTTTGTACAAATGAAAGGAAAACAATACTAAGTTAGGTAGTGGTTATTTTTATTCATTTATTTATTTCTGGCCATGCCATGTGGCTGTGGGATCTCAGCTTCCCATCCAGGGATTGAACTCAGGTCATGGTAGTGAAAGCACCAACTCCTAACCACTGGACCAGGAGGGAACACCTATCTTCTAGGATTTTTAGAGAAAAATCGTAGGTGTGGGCAAACGTGTGTTCAGGGCTAATCCTTGAAGCATGTTTCCAGTAACAAAATTGGAAATTGGCCAGATAATCAATATAAAGAGGATTGGCTAAATAACAACTGTATTTTCATCTGATATAATCCTATAGTCACTAAAGAGTATGTACATGGTCATAGACCAGGCCCTGCCTGAGGAAATGTGTTTGCCATACGTGAAGTGACAACACAGCACATTAAAAAATCATGGTGTCAGACAGAATGCAGGCGAAGCTCTTAGCCCCGTGCTGGCTCTGTAAGTCGGCAATCATCACCGTGAGCAGTATGAGTGAGGCCTTAGACAAGCGTTCATGAATAATGGAGGACAGTGAAGCGGGACTGGACCAGCCCACGCCATGTCCTGTGATCATGGACCCCTCCCCTCCCCTCGCTAGACTCGGTTTCCCTGTTTGGGAAATAATATCTGACTTTTATTAGGTGAAGTGACTACCCAAGGTGGGAGCCCCAGGATGCGGACACAGGTCCGCAACTGCAGGCACCAGCCCACCACCTTCGTACAGGACCCCTGGCCCGGGTGGTGCTTCCAGCAACCAGCTCAAGCTCCTGACATCCACCACCACGGTCTAAAGAGAAAGCTGAAGCTGGGGTGGGGTGGCGGACCTGGGCTGTGGCCTGAGATGGGGTGGCAGCCGGCAAACCTGGGGGCTCAGTTCTGACCTGGACCCCAGCGTCCACACCTGCAAAGGGGTGAGGCGGGAGGATGGCCCTGCACGGAGGGTCTGCAGTGCTGCTGTGTACAGCAACTGGATCACACGGGGTGGGAAGCTGGGGGCTGGGTTGGTGCTCTGGGGCTGGTGTGAGGTGTGTGTCTGGACTCCGTGAGACCCATAGGAAATGGTTCTCAGTAAAGCTGACCCCATGCCCCCAACACCCACTGCTCGAGGAAGCTTTCCAGGAGACCCTTCTCCACTTCCATCCTGGGATCCAGGGCCTCTCCTACCCTGAGTCCTTAATCACACAGACCCACAGAAGCCAGTCTCTGTTGTAGTTGTCTCCATGACAAAAGCCGTGCATACCTAGATACGTGCTGTGCAGTGCAGTAGCTAGCAGAAATAAATGGCTTTTAAAATTTAAATCAATTGAAATGAAATTTAAAAAAAAAATCAGTTCCTCAGTCTCACTAGCCACATTTCCAATCTCAGTTGCCACACAAGGCTGCAAGTTCCTCTACCGAATAATAGCACACACACAACTTTCCCATCATCACAGAAAGTTCCCTCAGACAGCCTGCTCCAGAGTTTTTCTATCAAAACAGATTTACACAGAAATAAACACAAGTAGAGCTGGTAGTTTTTTTATTTTACTTTTCTTAAGTAACCATTGACACAGCTTTTAATAGTAACTGTTTAGATTTGATAGTTCCATATTAAATATTTACCAAGCAAAATTATACAATCCAAAATACGTACCACCGACATTAAACATTGACATCAAGAATAACTCACTAATGACTGAATTGTATGCTTTTAAAAGTATATAAAAACATGTTTGGAAAAACTGAGTATGTGTTGAAGGCTTCAGCTTTGTCCTATCCCATTTTATGTTATACTTCATGCAGAAAAATCAAGCTTGATTTTATGTATCCTAAGCTGTTTATCAAACTGTTTCAAAACCTGAAATAAGAATACATAGGTTGCAGTCCATCCTAATGCACAAACACACATTCCACTGAATACACTTTTATTAGATGCTGCTTGCTGTGGTGTGCTCAGGTGCTCAGTTGAGTCCGATTCTTTGTGTCTCTATGGACTGTAGCCCGTCAGGCTCCTCTGTCCATGGGATTATCCCAGGAAGAAGACTGGAGTGGGTTGCTATTTCCTCCTCCAGGGGATCTTCCCAACCTAGTGACTATTTCCTACATCTCTTGCGTTGCAGGCAGATTATTTACCCCTGAGCCACCAGGAAGCCCAATGTTGGTTGAGGCAAAGATTATTCTTGGGTCTCAAGTTCTGTGAGGCAGCTGATTGCTATCCTGAAATGAACTACCAAATCCATCATTTTCAGTGAAACCTCTTATCTAATATATAAACCATCTTCTTAGAAAGCCTATAAACTTCGCAGACTGGAAAATAGCCAGTCTGTGCTTTTCTCCCTCAGGAGAACTAAGAAAGCAGCTGTCCCAGTTTTGTTTTTTTTTTAAATCCTGTTTTTTATTGGCTAGCTTATTTTGAAGGTTTCTTCAGCTTACCTGTATTTCTGCAATTTCCAATTTGCAAATCCTTCTTCTGAGCTTGTCAGCCCTGCTGTGACAAAGCATCGCATTGCCCAGTTGTTTTGTGCTCATATCTGGAGCGTGCAAACATTGCGTTGAAAACGCAATGACTTCTGAAATGCAATGTTGCTTATTAAGCCAGTAAATCATCAGATGATTTGAGCTCAGAAGTGTGTTGAACTCCCAGATGTGCAGAGCAGAGCACCAGGGGCCATGGAAGAAGGAGGCTTATAGGCCTGGCTCTGAATCTGCTGGTGCAAACAGCTCCCCCCGACCCCTGCTTTAAGGCTAGTTTTCAAATACTACCTTCAAGGGATGAAAAATGAGTGAGTCTCATTTTATTAGCAGCAGCGCTAATAAAAACACTAAGGCAAAGTAACACCCAAGTAGGTCTGTGCAAAGCGCTGTATGCTAGACCCTTCCAGTGTCCCATCTCCTACAGCGCTGCGTGGTGGGTCCTTGGGTCATGCTCATTTCATAAAACCAGGAGATGGAGGTTCAGGGAGGTTAAGTAACATACCCCAAAGCCAGTAATCGGAAGTGACGTGAACCCAGGTGACGTGTGTTCAGAGCCCGTGTTCCCAATCATTTTATTCAGGAAGACTACATACACACATTGATTGACATCTTTCCCTCTTACAATCATACACCCATTTTTACTCCAATAGAAACGACATCTATGATGTCGTTGCTGACTCAAGCCTGTCACTCTGGCAGGTCTGCAGGTAGAGGCTGGCACCCTGAGTGGTAGGTTTTCTTTCCCAAACCTCTGCAACCCAGGGGGGCTTCCTGGAGGAAATCAGTAGGAGCCTGCTGGTAACTAGAGGAGAAACCTAGTCTGAGAGATGGAAGAAGCCATCTTCACACAAACAGAAGGGCTGGGTACAGTGAAATAAGCTTTTCTGACGCTTATTTCTGTACTGTGTGAGATTCCTCAGCGTTTGTCACCTGCTCCAGAACTAAAGCAATTACCTAATGAGGAGTGGCAGTTTTTTTCTTTTTTAACTTAACCAAAGGAGTATAGCTCCTTTGGTTTTCCCAGGTGTTTCACTGGTAAAGAATCCGCCTGCAAAGCAGGAGATGCAGGTTTGATCCCTGGGTCAGGAAGACCCCCTGGAGAAGGAAATGGCAACCCATTCCAGTATTCTTGCCTGGAGGATCCCATGGACAGAGGAGCCTGGCGGGCTGCAGTCCATGGGATCACAGAGTCAGACACGACTAAAGCAACTTGTCACGTGTGCACCAAGCATGCATGGTGCATATTTACAAGGCTAAGTTTGCTGGGGGCTGCAGGGGGAGGGGTGGATGGTAGGGCAGAGAGGAAGCCCCTGGGGGGTGGGGGAGGACATCCAGAGGGAGGGAGGCCCCTGGGTTCCTAGAGTAGCCCCTGGACTGCAAAACTAGTGTTTTCAGTTAACTTGAGTCAGGTGCATCAGGTGGGGGCGGGGGCAGTGGGCTTGCTAAAGGTGGGGCTGCAGGGTCTCATGCCCCAAGTGTCTGAGTCAGTAGGTCTGGAGTGAGGCCTGAGACTCTGCATTTTCAACAGGTTCCCAGGAGACGCTGAGGCTGCTGGCTGGGGTCTCTACTTGAAAGCCCACAGCTACACGGCCAGCAGACGCAGAGGGTAATTAATCACTCTGCCCCAGGAAATTCCACATTTAGTGGGACACTGGAGCCCAGTTTTGATGACTCTAAGAGGCTGCAGAGAAATGGTAGATAATGCAGGGGAAAGGATCGGGAAAATAATCAAAAGGGTATAAAATAAAATCAACCAGGAAAAATGATTTAATTCTTTGGGATAACGTCATTTGAAGAAGAGAATACTGATTAATCAATATTTTCAATATATAAATGTTGACTGTGACGAAGGCGTTCTCTACGTCTCCAGGGCTGGGCCATGGTAAACAGAATTACAGCGTCATAAGGCAGACTGTGATTAGGAATAAATACTAAAACACACTAAGCTTTGAGGGAAAAGTGTGGGACTTCAGTTTCCAAAGCTACCTTAGATGGTTCAGATTCCATACAGAAAATTCCACTCTGTAAATTTCCTTCCAGCTGTTAGACTCTATAGTCCCCAAGAATAAATCTGTTCCTATTTCAAAAGGATTCTGGAAAGAGTAAGGATGTAGTTGGAACAAACCAATTTTCCCTTAGGTTTTTTTCCTTTCAGTTTCCCAAGTCAGTAACCTTGACTTCTGTTACCTTCCAGAGGATGCTGTTAAGATGTTCTTTTTCCTTTTAAAATACACTCCGTGTAGTTGTCCGTTCAGGCAGTCAATTACCAGGGACTCTGTGCCCTAGTGTTTTCATTTCTGCTCCAAACTTACTTTCAATGGAAAGTTTGTTCACTGGTGCTTTGATGCTATTATTTGAACTTTTATGAGTAAAAAATTCCTAGGTTTCTTCTGTAAATATTTAATACAATGGAGATATTTAAGTTATATATTAAATTCCACTTCAACTTTGTACTTTAACATACTTCTGTTGGATTAAAAACTGTTCTTACCTCCTGGGGCAGAAATGTAGCACAGTGGATGTAAGGACCATCGTCACTATTAACATTAATAGCATTTTTGATACGAAAGATTATAGATAAATGTCAAAAATCACGGTGAGATATTTTTCAATTTCTCTGATTTATCGTGGCTGGAAAAGGGACGCCTTAGGATGAGTTTGGTTGAATTTTAGAACCCAGAGAACAAAAGTTTTCATCTCAGTTATTTCAAAATGAAATCATGCAAGCACCCACAGTTCCCCAAACACAAATCACATGCATCACAGGGAAAACTGTCCTTGAATAAATGGCAGTGAAAACCTTGTTTGTGGTGTGTATAATCGTATATATATATATATATACACACACATATATGTACACACAGACATTGCATTGTTATATAAGGACTGTGAAAGAATTATCTTAAGGTAATGATAATCTGAATTTTAAAAAGTGCGAACATTAGCATGGAAAAAATATTTATAGATCTTTACTAGGAACTGAGAAATTCTAGAAAAAGTTCAAAGTTCATATGCATTAAATACAGACTACTTAATTATTAACTTCTGATAATATTATTTAAAATATATTATGTATTTATA
>SJYQ01094280.1:771856-914388 GCA_006410935.1 Redunca redunca | reverse complement strand
GGGATCTTGGCTCTAAATGGGAAAAAAGCTCAGGGAAGAAGAGACCTAGAGAAAAACAGGTCTCTTTCACCTAGGTAGGACCACATTGATAGTCCATCCCATGTAATTTTAAAAGGGAAGCTTTATGTCTTAACTATAGAACTAAAACTTTAGTTATAGCCACATAGGCGGCTTCTCTGGTGGCTCAGACGGTAAAGAATCCAGCTGCAATGCAGGAGACCCAGGTTTGATCCTTGGGTCAGGAAGATCCCCCTGAAGAAGGGCATGACAACCCACTCCAATGTTCTTGCCTGGAGAATCCCCATGGACAGAGGAGCCTGGCAGGCTACTGTCCATGGGGTTGCAAAGAATCAGACACAACTGAGCAACTAAACCATAACACATGTTGTAAATCATTTCCCCCGTATTCAGGGCAGCATCAGGGTGGCCCCGTGCAGAAGGGAGACAGGCACGGACTCTGGAAAACCTGGGTTCAGATCCCAGCTTTACCCTTGAAGCTCTGTGGCCTTGGACAAATTTCTTCACCTCTCTGAGCCTCTATTTTCTTAACTGTAAATGTGTTTTTGTGAAGCTAGCAGAGCAGGTAAAGCACCCGGCATGAGGCCTGGCACATTTTAATGTCGTGAAAAACAGTACTCATTATGATCGTTATAATTACTCTCAGAGATATGAAAATGGCAAACACTATTTCTACAAAAACACCATTTTTTGCTTTCAAACCTCTTTGTGGATATTTCCCAGCCCACGTCGAAACCAAGTTACCTTAGTCACTTCTCCCATGGAGATGCAATTAACTTTCAACTGACGAAAAACAGGCTCACCACATTCAACCTACCAACTCTGTCACATGTTGATGAATTTTTAAAGGCTAAGATGGGTCATCCAGTGATGTGTATTGAAAATCCTTTCCCATTTCTGCAGTGTTTCCACCCCTCTCCTTTACATGGACTCACGCAGGATTGATCCACACCTGGGCTGCATTAGAAGGGGCCCTGGAGAGATGGTATCAGCCCTGCAGGCTGCCAGAAGGGCCTCAGGCCACTGTGAACATAACATTTGGGACAGACCAAATAGGTTAATTTACTACAAATGATTCCCCAGGGACCCTGAAATACTGGTCTTCCACCATCTGAATGGGCTACATTGATGGGCTGTCCAGAAATTCTCCTACTGGTTGTACAGCCACAGCTATAAACACACTGGAGGCAAGGTTTTCTGTGTCCAAAGTATCCTCTGTGCTAACAGAAGACAGTCAAACACAACGGTTTTACAATATATTTAAAATGAATCTTTCTGTGTCGTTTCCTGGACTAAATCCTGGCTCTTTGAAAACAGGCAATATAGTTTTTATTGAATTTAAGTTGTTTTTTGGTGAAAAGAAAAGGAATTCAAATTCAGCTTTCCATAAACAGCCACATGGTCATTCTGCTTGTAAATGTACAGAATATAGCTGATACACATCACAATCAGATATGTATGTTATTTATTCACAAGCTTAACTGGTAAAATAGAAGACCATCTGTTTCAAATGCACTGACACCACAGACAGTATATGAATCAGAAATACTTGGTCTACCGTATTTCATTCTATTTGGTTCAACCAAGAAAACCTATTAATACATTCTTAGACAGGAAAAGTGATGCTTTTTATATTTTGTGATAGCTTCGCATTGATTCATTTTTTCAGAATATACTAAAATCAATTTAATCTAATTTGAACATTTTACTAATTTTTTTCTTTTGTTTCCTGAACACAGACTGTAGCTTAGGAAACCACCGTGTTATACCTAATCAATCCTACTTTGTAGGTAAATCACAACACATTTCTTATTTCATTTTAGAAGATCATATTGAAAAACTGTATTGAAAAGTGACTCCTCTGGTTCTGGATTTACATGGCAACATTTGAAACTAGTGGTCTAGCTGACATAGGCAGCCATGCAGAAAGAGTTAACAACAGTCTTAGAAATACCAAAATAATTCTTGTGAACGGCAACTGCTGAAAGTAAAGAAAGAATGAATAAAAATGAGTTTATAGTTCCAGTGTTGGTAACTCATTACTGAGTTCACGTGAATAAAATCAGTTTGTGTTAATAAAATCCATAACATAATCACATAGACTATTGGCTTCAGAGTGATTGTATTCTGTTAGATACATGCAGTATTTAAAAAAATCTACCTTGACATTTTAAAAAAGGTCTGGAAAAAGTACTTTCTCCAATTTCCTCAATAATTCAGTTTTATTCTAAAGTCCAGGTAAAAACTCTGGGACCAGTTTACCTTTTATAATTTCATGGCCATGTCACACCCCTTCCTTTCCCCTGACAATATTAATCCTCCAAACAATAAAAAAGCATAAGCCCCGCCTTCAAATAAAATACTTAAAAAAAAAAAAAACCACCCCAAATAAAACAAAATAATATTGAGCAAAGAACTCAATTGCTTTTAAAAAGGTGAAAACACTGGTGACATTATTTTCACTTCAATCACTTAACTCATCTAAGTGAATGCTTCAAAGTGCTCCTGTGGCTTGAGAGAGACTCCAGCAGAAAGGATGGAAGGAGTGCATCTCAACGGTCCGGCCAGGCAGTGGGAGTGCTTGGTAAATTCCTGCAGGCTCTCCTAGTGGGAGAGCCAGCTACACGTCGCTGGGCGACCGAGCTCTCTGGGACAGGCCGGGCGGGACGCAGCCACAGCACACGAGGCAGAGGGCCTTCTGGATCTCCTGGTTTCTGAAAGCATATATGACCGGGTTGATGATGGAGTTGTAGGTGGCAGGCAGGAGGGTGGCGTAGGTGTAGATGGAGGGGTAGGTGTAATCGGCGATCAAGGAGTAGAGGGTGAAAGGCATCCAGCAAGCAGCGAAGGTCCCCAGGATGATGGCCAGGGTGGAGACCCCCTTCCGGGTGGTCACGTAGTGAGAGGTGGCCAGGAAGTGGTGCTGCAGGGCGATCTGATGGGCGTGCCGCATGACGATCTTACAGATCTGGATGTAGAGCTGCAGCATGAGGGCGAAGGTGAAGAGGAAGGAGACGGACAGGATGGCAGCGTTGTTCTTGGTGAGAGGCCTGACCACGCTGCAGGTGGACTCGTCCCGCAGGCAGTTCCAGCCCAGGACCGGCAGCAGGCCCAGGCAGATGGAGGTCCCCCAGAGCATGAAGAGCATGACGTAGGTAAACGTGACCGTCCTCTCTGAGTGGTAGGTCAGGGCGTAATAGAGGGAGAGGTAGCGGTCAACCGTGATGGCCAGCAAGCTGCAGACGGAGGCAGAGAAAGAGGCCACAATGAGTCCGATGGTGACCAGCTTGGTGGCCTCTGACTGAAGCAGGTAGGCAAACACGAAATTGACAATGAGTCCAATGCCGGCCAGCAGGTCTGCAAGTGCCAGGCTGCCTATCAGCAGAAACATGGGTGCCCGCAGGCTGGGGTTATGGAAGATGATAAGGACCACGATGGCATTTTCGCAGGAAATGAGGGTTCCCGAGGTACATAAGACAATGTCCCAGGGGTTAACCACCAGCTCTGGCTCCGGCTGCAGGACAGGGACCTGGGAGGAGACCTCCGCTGAGATGTTCCCAGAGGCACCGGCATCTACAAACTCCCGAGGCAGCCCGCTTACATTGACCTTCGGGTCTTCATTCATTTTAACCCCTGTCCTCTTCAACGAAAAGACAGGCTGTTTAGTGTAGAGATACGGCAGGGCGACAATCCCACATCACGCAAAAACCGCACCAACAGCGAGCCAGCCCTACTTAGACACTGCCCCCAAATGCCACAAGCTTCCCAAATCACAACCTGGTAAGAAATACGACAAAAGCCAAAGTCTCCGTGGCTTAAAACCCACCACCACCACAACAACAGAAATGCCGTTTTGGCGCTGGGGGAACCAGGGATGGGACTTGCACACAGGCGCGCGAGCGGGGCAGGCACACGCGGGACCGCGGCGGTCTGTTTGCTCAAGTGCTGGGGACACACGTGAAAATGTGTCTCGCGTGCCGCCAACGAGCGGCCGCCTGGCACCAGGGCTATCGCGGGGGAGGGTGGGGACCGCGCCGCGGCGGCAGCTCCCCAGCCGGGCCGGGCTGCCATCCTCGCCGGAACGTTCAAAACTCCCACCCGCCAGGCGCCCGGCGCGCGCGCACACTCACACCCCAGCCAGAACAAAGGGGGTCCCGGCCGCTCCCCCTCACACCGCCCCGCAGCCCCGTGCGCACGGGGCAGTCGCCGCAGAGCCACGAAAGGAGGGCGCGCGCGATGGAGGTGTGGACACGGACGGACAGACGGATGCCCAGGCACCGCGGCGGATGGGAGGGGACGCGAGGGGACCCACAGGGCGCGGGTACATCGCGGGGGTCACCTTGGCGCGCCCAGGCCGGGGGGGAGGGCTCCTCCGCTGCTCGCGAAGCGCTACCCGGGTCGCATGTCGGCGCCGGACCCGCGGGGCGAGGGGCGGCGGCCGCGCGCGGGGCCTGGCCGGGAGGGCGGGGGCGCGCTCCGCGCCAGGTGAGCAGCGGCGGCAGGTGAGCGGCGGGCTCGGCTCGCGCGCCCGGCTCTCCCCGCCCTGCCGCTCGCTCTCCCCGCCCGCGCGCGCTGCCGCCCCCGCGCGCGCCGCCGCCGGAGCCCCGGGAGGCCGGCGCGCGCCCCACGGGTCGGGGCTGCGCTGGGCGCGCGGGCGGGGAGAGCCCCCCACCGCCGGGTGCGAGCGAGAGGAGCCGGACGCCGGGAACTGCAGCGTCACGGTGGCCGCCGCCGCCCCGCATCCCACCCGGGGCTCGCACGGCGCGGGGGCGGGACAGCGCCGCCCCGGAGCCCCGTGACCCATTTCGTTCCCGAGGTCCCCCTGGGGCGGCCCGGTCTCCAGGGCCCGCTTCTCCACGCCTTTCCCTAAACTGCTACCTTCACGCCCAAAAGAACTGCCTAGGGTGGTACTCAGGATGGTCAGGTGGGATGGGGCGGGGGTGAGCAGGTTTAGGGAAGCAGGGTCTTTGATACAGCCAGCTGTTTTCGGAATTGCAGTTGACCACACTTCAGTCCTGATCCCCAAGGGACCCCCTTCCTTGGGTGCGTCCTGGACCTAGCTTTTTTTTTTTTTTTTTTAATCACTATTCCCTGGGAATATTTGCTTCACTGGATATAGGGTGCTGCTACGTGAATCATCATTATTATCATCAAATTGCACTTATTAAGTGTTCCCCGAGCTGCGTTTTCCAATGGAAATCATTTACAGACTTCCTGCGGAAGCAGCTGCCGGCCAAAACCCAATTCATTGGTGCACTGAAGTGGCAATGTTAGTTTATCTTTCCATTTGAACACATTCAATAGTTTCTAAGATTGAGAACCTGATGGCTATCTGCTTTTATGAGCCTGTCTCCTCTGGATGCAAAATTCAGAGCACCTGGGAGATCCTAAGTTTAAAGATGGTCTCTCTTTCAAGATGGGAGAAGGAAAAGGCGGTACTCTGGTCTTTCCCCCATCAGCAGTGAAGGTTTTCCCAGCTACCTTTCTCCACCCTGAGGTGGGGGAAATAGTTTCTGTGTGAATAAAGGTGGTCTGCAGGGCGTAGGACCCTAGAACTAACTCCTTCCTGCAGACTCATCCTCCTCCAGCGGGCCCCATCTTCCCTCTGAACTCACTGTCACTCCTCAATCCCGCCCTTCAGGCTCACCCACCAGGATTCCTCCTCCTCCCCGCTCCTCCCCTCTCCTGTCAATCAGCCCCTGCCTCTGCAAGATCACCCCAGATCTCTCTGCACCCCAGGTCTCAACTGCAAACCAGTGGTTCTGGGGTGGAGCCCAGATTCTACATTGGCAGTCCTCTTTTCCAGTGATCCGGATGCTGCTGCCCCACGGACCAAGAAGCAAGCTTCCATGGCATTTTAAGAATGGCTTGTACCTCATGGAGAAGCACGATGAGGGCTGGGCATGCAAATCCAGTAAGCCGTGGTCTCTGCTCACAGGCAGGTACAGTCTGGTGGTGACAGAAACATAAAAAGCAGAAGTAATACCAGGTAGCAAATGCAGTAATGTAGGGATATGCATCTTCCTCTCAACTGTTAGGCGGTGAATCAAAGCATTTTTAGAATAAGGCGAGGAAAAACAGTCACTTCAACATACAGATAGCTGTTTCAGTATGACACAGTTCAAACCACCTGCCAACATTTTAGGAGCCTCGTTTCAGCAGACGGAGAAGGCAATGGCAAGCCACTCCAGTACTCTTGCCTGGAAGATCCCATGGATGGAGGAGCCTGGTAAGCTGCAGTCCATGGGGTCTCGAAGTCGGGCACGACTGAGCAACTTCACTTTCACTTTTCACTTTCATACATTGGAGAAGGAAGTGGCAACCCACTCCATTGTTCTTGCCTGGAGAATCCCAGAGACGGGGGAGCCTGGTGGGCTGCCGTCTCTGGGGTCGCACAGAGTCGGACACGACTGAAGCGACTTAGCAGCAGCAGCAGCAGCAGCTTCAGCAGAACGGTTTAGGGAAAGTGAGTGACAGCACCAGCCAGACACTGCTCTCGCCAATAACACAGAGCCGGGCCCTGACCTACAGGGCTTACAGCCATGGGATTTCACGCCCTTTTTAATGGGGCTTCCCTGGTGGCTCAGAGGTTAAAGCGTCTGCCTCCAACGCGGGAGACCCGGGTTCGATCCCTGGGTCAGGAAGATCCCCTGGAGAAGGAAATGGCAATCCACTCCAGTATTCCTGCTTGGAGAATCCCATGGATGGAGAAGCCTAGTAGGTTACAGTCCATGGGGTCGCAAAGAGTCGGACACGACTGAGCAACTTCACCTTACCTTAACGTGTTTAGGAAATAAGAAAAAAGAATAGAGGTTTGCAGGACTTCCCTGGCGGTCCAGTGGTTAAGATTCCATGCTCCCAATGCAGTGGATGTGGGTTCGATTCCTGGTGGGGGAACTAGGATCCAGGATGCCACATAGTGCAGCAAAAAAGAAAAGATAAAAAGTTTTTAAATAAATTAAAGAATGGAAGATTTAGAAGAGAAAGGGTAATAGATGGATGGCAGAGATGTGCAGGTTTATGCAGTTTTGAAATCTGGAAAGCATTAAAGGAAGAAACTGAGAAAACTCATGAGGGGCTTGGATACAGCTCAGTGGTGAAACCTGGGCACCAGGGGCCAGGGCAGCTCCTCCAATGACCAAGGTTGGCTGTGCATTCACCGTCCTGCTGTTTCTCCTTCCCCTTGAAAGGCTGCTTGTAACACAAAGAAGAATTTAAACGTGACTCCATACTTTTTTGTTTATCGGTGTATTTGGCAGGACTTCTGTTGCCAGGGGGCAGACATGCAATTCAGACCAACTTGATTTAAAATGGATTCTGCTGTCTGGCATGGCTGGGGAAGGTCCTGGAGAGACTCAGGGTGGAGGAGAAGCTCCAGAACAGGATCCGACCTGTGTGCCAAGGCCCTTCATCAGCCTGTCTCTGCCAGCCTCGAACTGTCCTTTCCTAGACCAGCATCTCCCGCACAGCCATGGACATGGCTTCAGGCAGCCCCGGGCTGGCACACTGAGACAGTCTTCCCAGCTGGCAAGAGAAATTGCCACGCACTCTGGCCCAGCCTTCAGTAATGCTCAAGGCTGTGTTCTCAGTTCGTCTCACCCCCGTTACGGGACACTGCAGCAGACACCCTCAGTGTGCGATGTTTGCTTTCCTTATCTTCTTGGTCATTTTTTTCCCTATAACTTTGGCGAGAGATTGTGTAGGAGGTAAAGCACCCTTGCCTCTGCTTGACTCCTTCAGCAAGTCAAAGAGAGGGGGGATGCTCATTTACACCCCAAATTCTGCAAGGTGTGGACACGGGATGTGACAACATGTGGCTGGAAGTGCTCTAGCAGTGGTCTTGGTAACAGTGAAGGAGGATGACCAGCTCTATGTTTTCATCCCTGGACGATGCCTGCCTAACACATAGGCATATATGGGCAGGCAATCAATGCTTACTTTGCTTGGCAGTAGACTTGACCTGTCCTAACCCTTGATTATCTGAAGCTCACATTTCTGATTGCGTCATAGTTAACCGAGTTTACATCAATTATATAAAATCAGTGACACCCAGAAACTGGCATTTCGTGGGTTGGTAAATTTCCCCACCGGGTGAAGCAACAACAAAAAGGAGTGACTGACCTGGGGACTTTTATTTTGTTCCATAAGTTCATTTAGGCAAGCACACTTCTAACTACTTTCATTATTATTTCAAAAGGAAAGAGAGACAATTTTAGGCATTCAGAAAAGGACATATCTCAAACAAAAGGGTAGTGCTTTTTTTTTTCTTTTTAAGGACTGTGCTTTACATGAAATACATCTTGTTTTATGAAAACTCAACACAGTGTTCTAACTTTTCTCATTTCCATCAGCTGGGAGGAAACTGCCAGAGCACAGATTTGGTTGGAGGATGACTCTTTTTAAAAAACACTTATTTATTTATTTGGCTATGCTGGGTCTTCACTGCAGGCATGGGATCTTTGATCTTCCTTGCAGCATGTAAAATCTTTTAGTTGAGGCCTGCGAACTCAGTTGCAGCATGTGAACTCAGTTGCAGCATGTGGAATCTAGTTCCCTGACCAGGGATCGAACCCAGGCCCCCTGCATTGGGAGTGCAGAGTCTTAGCCACTGGATCACCAAGGAAGTCTCCTGAGGATAACTCTTGAGAGCCACTGAGATATGCCATGATTTTGTATCCACTCAAAGGGAGCCTAGAAGAGATTGAATACTTTTTGTCAACTCAGTAGGGAAAATGTACAGGTCAAGTTTCAGAAGGTACAAGTTTTTGTTTAGGCACCCAGGCTACCAAGCTTTGTTACTCACCTCTCCAGGCTGATGGCCTGTGCTTATGGAATACCCACTCTGTGCCTGGCTCTGAACCACGAGCTTTTCACAGGAAGTAGAGAACCCTGCTGCCAGCATGTTGGAGCTTTTCTTCAGGGGAAATGACCAGCCAGCCATGAATCCTCACAGAGTGACAGTCACTCTTGCAGATGCACCCTGGTTTGGGGAGATTTATGTTAACCAGGGGGCTTCCCCGGTGGCTCAGCAGAAAAGAATATGCCGGCAGTGGAGGAGCTGCAGGAGACACAGGTTCGATCCCTGGGTCAGAAGATCCCCTGGAGCAGGGCATGGCAACCCACTCCGGTATTCTTGCTTGGAGAAAGAATCCCATGGACAAAGGAGCCTGGTGGGCTACAATCCATGGGGTTGCAAAAAATCGGACATGACTGAAGCAAATTAGCATGCATGTACATAATAACCAGGCCGATACATTCAAGTCAAAAGGCCAACTATCATATAATAAATATTTACAGTCTCAGAAGCCAGGTGTGAGCAGACTTGTGCACCCTCGAGCAGTAAACAACTTGCCTTTGTTCCCTATTTGTAAAACTGAGGGTGTTAACAGCAGCTTTTCCTAGGGCTGGTGTAAACTGCACGGTATGCTTATCCCAGCCTGGCAGAAAGCTACGGTCTGTCAGTGACAGCTACCGTTACTAACAGTTGTGGCCACTGTTTTCCATCGTCTCCCTGACGCCCTTTGTGAATGGGGATCCACGGGAATCCTGTTCTTGCAGCCGGATTGGCCAAGTGCCTCAGCATCCTCTTTGGGGCCATCACTCACAAACACCCGGACTGTCAGGAAATTCTGTTGACTCTCCCATCAAAATATACTCAGAATCCATAACTGCCCAAACTTGGAAGTAGCCAAGATCCCCTACCATGTATGAATGGAAAAATAAACTGTGGACTATCCAGTTAATGGAGTACCATCAGTGCTAAAATGAAAGACACTCTCATGCTTCCCTGATGGTCTAGTGGTTAAGAGTCCGCCTGTCAATGCAGGGGGCACAGGTTCGACCCCTAGCTGGGGAAGATCCCACATGCCTCACGGCAGCTAAGCCAGTGAGCCTCAACTACTGAGCCCCTGCACCTGTGCTCTGCAACAAGAAAAGCCCGAGCACCACAACTAGAGAGTAGTGCCTGCTCGCTGGAACTAGAGAAAGCCAATGAGTAGTGGCAGAGACCCAGTGCATCCAAAAATAAATAAATGATTTTTTTAAAAATGAGGTTATTAGGGTGGACTCTAATCCAGTACAGCTAGTGTCCTTATAAGAAGAGGAGATGAGGGCACAGACTCACACAGCAAGAGGAAAACCCATGTGACAGCTGGGAGAAGGCGGGAATTGCTCTGGCCACGCCGCCCACTCAGTTCCAGACATGCCGAGCCCTGCGGCACGCAAAGCTGGCTCTATATCCTCTTAATGTTCAGAGGTGACAAACTCAGCCTCCCAAGTTTGTCTCCTTGTGGTTTATCTCCCCTGCATGTCTGTCTCTGAGTCTCAGCAGATTTAAGCTCAGTACTCTCAGTGGGAATGTAATACTATTAGCTCAGGTGGCCATGGACCAGGGACTGAAACCGCAAAATGTTATCTCTTCTCACCATAGTTCTGGAGGCTGGAAGATCAAGGTTCTGGCAGAGCTCACTTTCTGGTGAGGACCCTCTTTCTGTTTTGTGTGACCTTCTTACTAAACCCCCCATGGCTTTCCTCACTGGGTGCACCTGTGCAAGGGGAAAGAGCAAGCAGGCTCTCTGCTCTCTTCTTTATTTTTGTTTTAAATACTGTTCTCCACAGTGGCTGTACCAATTTACATTCCTACCAACAATGCAAAAGGGTTCACTTGTCTCCATACCTCCTCGAGCATTTATTGTTTAGACTTTTTGATGATGGCCATTCCGACTGGTGTGAAAGGTGATACCTAATGGTAGTTTTGATTTGCATTTCTCTTATAATTAGTGATGGTGAGTATCTTTTCACGTGCTTTCTGGTCATCTGTCTGTTGTCTTTGAAGAGATGTGTATTCAGGTCTTCTGTACATCTGATGTCTCTTCTTATAAGGACACTAATTCTACTGGATCAGGACCCCACCCTTGCGACCTCATTTAACCTTAATTACTTCCATAAAGTGGAGAAGGAAATGGCAACCCACTCCAGTATTCTTGCCTGGAAAATCCCATGGACCGAAGAGCCTGGTAGGCTACAGTCCATGGGCTCACAAAGAGTCAGACACAACTGAGCGACTTCACTTTCACTTCCATAAAGGTCCTATCTCCTAACACAGCCACACAGGGGCTAGGGCTTCAAAAAATACATTGTGGGATACAGACATTCAGTTCATTACAGGTAACTTGCTTTGTTTTGTTATTTTAGGATTAACTTGACTTTATTTCTTTCTTTAGTTGTGTCAGGTCTTAGTTGCAGTATGCTGGAGCTTTCATTGCTGCGGCATGTGGAATAGTAGTTCCCCAACCAGGGATTGAACCCATGCCCCCTGCACGAGTGCTAAGTCGCTTCAGTCATGTCCAACTCTTTGTGACCCCATGGACTGTAGCCCATGAGGCTCCTCTGTCCATGGGACTCTCCAGGCAAGAGTACTGGAGTGGGGTACCATTGCCTTCTCTGTTCCCACCAGGGAAGTCCTATTTTCACTGCCTTCCTCTCTCTCCTATCTTGACTTCTCTATCCCCACCAATGTTCCCTGGGATCACATCCAGAATGAATTACCATATCTTTGTCTCAGAAAATCTTTGTCTGTTTCCGGGGAACCCAAACTAGGACAGAAAAGCTGAATGCCTTAAGTCCTTCTAGGAAAATTACAGCACTTAGTAGCATGTTAGAGGCTCCTAGAAGTCTTCCCTAAAGAAACATTTCACTGAGTTTAACCCAGGACTTCATAAACTTTCTTAACTGCCTTGGAATGCCCTAGAACACTTCCCAGATTTTATTTGGAAATGCTGTGTAGGGTTGGTGAAAGCTGGGTGTGCGTGTAGTTGGTTTATGTATGATTGTTGCTTGGGGCAGGAAGGTTGCAGGTAAGGTCTGGGCAGACCTGCAGGTTGATGGAGACTCTGGTGGAGGAATGTGTGTGAGGGCAGAGGCAGGGGCTACACGTGGCAATACTGGCCATCAGCATTAATAATTCATCCAAAGGCATTGGATGAGGGGCTACAAGACACCAGAGGATGTGGGGACGTGACTCCTGCCCTCACAGGGATCATGGGGTAGTGAGGGAGAAAGCAGAGTGAGCTGTAATAGCAGCAAGGTGACCTATGGCAAGAACCCCATTATACATGCTCTGTGTCTGGTCCTGGGGACATTAATGATGTGAAAGAGAAGGGGTCACATGCCTGCCTTGGGCTGAGCCTCTAGACACTTCAGAGATGCTTAAGTTCTGATTGCTGGTTTCTGGACAGTGTTTTATTCATCCGTCCCCATGTTTATTAGACTTCCAGTCACCCACCTCTGTGACTACTAAAAATGCCTTCTTCATTTTCCCTGAGATGAATCAGATTAAATGATGTTAAAATAATATCACCAGTTCAACATCGAATTGCACATATTCACAGTCCAGCCACTTAAAAGTGTTATTGATGGGCTAATATTCATCCTATTAAAATTAAATGGCATAAAATCTGAATTAGCGCAATTGAATTCATTTCCTTCTGGAATATATTTATCCATGACTCGAAGGAGTCTGGGCAAAGGCCATCTTGGTTTCCTTCAGTGAGATGCATCCAGTTCCAGGCTCCCTAACTTGGAATTTGAACGTCCCTCTGGGCCTGGAGGAACTGAAGACATGCCCCCTGCCACCTCTTGCTATCTTTAATCAATTCAGGTGGAAACAGGGATAAAATGGTACCAGTTTCATAGAATTTGTTTTCTGAAATGAAGCTAATGAATGCACGTGAAGCCCTTGGCGCAGGTACACAGCAGATGCTCAAGACGTACTCAGTACTAAGATGTTGTCATCATGCCTGTAAGGCTCCTTCACCCAGACATGAGGATGAAGTACCAGAGAGCTGTGCCAGGAACAAACCAGAAGACCCAGATTCTTGTCCCTCACTTGAAAGTGGAAGTGAAAATGTTAGTTGCTCAGTTGTGTCCAACTCTGCGACCCCAAGGACCGTAGCTGTCCATGGGATTCTCCAGGCAAGAATACTGGAGTGGGTTGTCATGCCCTCCTTCAGGGGATCTTCCCCACCCAGGGATCAAACCCATGTCTTCTGAGTCTCCTGCATTGTAGGCAGATTCTTTACCGCTGAGCTACGCAGGAAGCCCCTTATGGGGCTTCACTGAGTCTTAAATAATCTCAATCAACCAGAATTACCACCATGCCAGAATTCTCTCTTACTCAGAAAGCATTTTTTTCCCTTTGAATTTTGATAAGAATGAGGCAAATGACAAAAATAAGATGACATTTAATATTCAAAGCAGCAAATACAGGGCTTTCCTGGTGGCTCGGTGGTAAAGAATCTGCCTGCCACTGTAGGAGACACAGGTTTGATCCCTGGTCCAGGAAGACCCCACATGCCATGGGGCAACTAAGCCCGTGCACCACAGCCACTGAGCCTGTGCTCCAGAGCCCGGGAGAAACCACCGCAATGCGAAGCCTGCACACTGCAACTAGAGAAAAGCCTGCAGAACAGCGGAGACGCAGCACAGCCAAAAATAAATAAACAAACAGATAAAGCCATTTAAAACAACACAACAACAAATACATCCCAGTGTATGCTCAAGGTTTATCTTTACTCAGCTAGTTCATTGTTGCTGCTGCTGCTGCTAAGTCACTTCAGCCGTGTCCGACTCTGTGCGGCCCCATAGACGGCAGCCCACCAGGCTCCCCTGTCCCTGGGACTCTCCAGGCAAGAACACTGGAGTGGGTTGCCATTTCCTTCTCCAAGTCATGAAAGTGGAAAGTGAAAGTGAAGTCACTCAGTCGTGTCTGACTCTTCGCGACCCCATGGACTGCAGCCTACCAGGCTTCTCTGTCCATGGGATTTTCCAGGCAAGAGGACTGGAGTGGGGTGCCATTGCCTTCTCCATTGTTGAGAATCATAAATCTGGGTTTGGGATGGTGGTTTCCAAACTGTCCTTGCAATTCCTTCAGTTCAGTTCAGTTCAGTTCAGTCCTCAGTCATGTCAAACCCTTTGTGACCCCATGGACTGCAGCATGCCTTAGCAAGTCCTGAAGTCAGTGAGCAAAATTTCTTAGCAAATAAAATAGAATAAAAATTTTAAATGTATCTCAAAAGAGTAGGTGTTTTTCATTAAACTTTGTTTTCATGCTGTATAAGTGCACATATGTACGTTGTGTGTGAATGCTCCACATAACAATCATCTTGATTGCAGGATGCAGTCAAACCACATGATGGGCACTGACGTGGTCCATCACCATCAGTTTTCAGATGAAGACACACAGATCTGCGTGGATTAATTTCCCTGCTCCCGCTCCCCAGCTACCTGTTAGGGAGAGGCTGGGCTCGTCCTCAGCTCACTGACCCAGAGCACTCTCTTCTGCAGACCTGGCTCTCTCCATCTCACTGTTGGGCAGAGATGTTGTCTCAGTGACTGCAAGGGATTCTCTCATCACTAAAAGATGAGATCTCATTTAGTAACTAGTATTTATTATTGCAGGAAAGTGGACTAATCCATTTTAGAAAGATTTGCCATCAGGGTTGAAATAAAAAGGGCCTTCTAGTAAATACTTCATCCATGAGAAAACACCTCATCAATTAAAGCCAGCCTATCTCAGTCTTGGGGTTCCCTGGTGGCTCAGCGGTAAAGAGTTTGCCTGCCAATCCAGGAGACGCAGGTTTGAGCCCTGGGTCAGGAAGATGCCCAGGAGAAGGAAATGGCAACCCACTCCAGTATTCTTGCCTGGGAATCCCACGGACAGAGGAGCCTGGTGGGCTACAGTCCATGGGGTCGTAAAGAGTCGGACAGGACTGAGCAACTAAATAGCAACAACATCGGGAGACTATATGTTTCTCTCGCCTCCTGTCTTCCCCATCACACCCCTGTTCTTTAGCCCCACATTGGAACCTGCTTTAGAATTGTCTGGGTAAAGGGAACATTATCACTCCCCTGCCGTTCGGCAGGAACCTGAGTTTTAATCCAGCTCCCAGGAAGACTTCCTGAGTTCTGACTGGACTGGTCCAGATATTACTGACAAGTTGGATGGTGCAGCCCACCCGACTTCAGTCAGCAATTGATGACGTATTTTGATCTCTGGAGTCAAACAGTCCTGGATTCACACCCCCAGCTCTACAACAAAATGACCTGAACTCTTGGGACAAACCAGAATCTCATTAGCCTCATTCAGCAAGTATTTCTTGAGAGCTTATTATGTGCCAAGCACCGCGCTGGGGTCAAAACTGGAGCAAGGAGTACCTGCTCTCCTGGTGCTTAAACATACCAGGGAAGAGATTCCTCACACAAATAGTCATTTAACTATAATTGTACTGAACCATCAAAGAGATACTACTGGCTTAACCAGAAAGAAATATTACATATCATGGTGGTGGTGGTGGTGGTTTAGTCGCTAAGTTGTGTCCAATGCTTGTGACCCCGTGGACTGTAGCCCGCCAGGCTCCTCCATCCATGGGATTTCCCAGGCAAGAATACTGGAGTGGGTAGCCATTGCCTACTCCAAGGGATCTTCCTGACCCAGGGATTGAACCCACATCTCCTGTATTGTAGGCAGATTCTTTATCAACTGAACCAGCAGGGAAGCCTCATTAAATATCATAGGGCTATTCAATAAAGGGAAACCGTAGAGTTAATCAATAAAAGAATGTGTTAGGGTACCGTGAAATCAGGACAATCTGGTTTCATTAACCTCGGAGGACAAGAGAAGCTGCACTAAGGAAGTAATACCTGAAGAAGGTCACAGCCAGAAGGGTGGGAGAGGGGGAGGGAGGGGACTCCAGGTGGAGAGCAGCACATGCAAAGGGCCTGAGGTCACGGAATATTTGATGCAAAGAAGGGAGAGGTCAGTGCAGCCTGTTGATCAGAGCTGGAGGGAGAGAAGGGTGCCATGCAAAGATCTGAGGGATTTCAGGAACAGGAAAATAAAACCCACACTCTGTCGCTGCTGTGAGAATTAAATGAGTTAAGATACTGAATGTATCTAAACTGCTTAGAGCACAAAAAACTAATAGTTATTATGAGGGAAATGTTTAATAATTTACAAACTGTAGTTGGAAGACCTCATTTTTGGCAAGTGTTTCTCCTCAAAGAGTCTCAGGAAATTGTCAGCATCACCTGCCCAGTTTCTCTGGCTCCAAAACCAAGAGGATCCTTGATGCCTTTTCTCCCCACTCTCGTTTAATCCATCACCAAGTCTCATAGCTCTGCCTCCAACATCTTCAACCTCTCCTCCTGGCCCACCTCCACAACTGCCACCCTCACATGCATCACAGCCTTAGGGAGAGTTCCCTGGGAAACTGTCTACGATGTGGGTTTGCATGCAGAAAGGTTATTGGGATCAGTTGCCGGAAGGCAGACAAACAGGCAGGGTGGGACAGAGGGTTAGTGGTAACAGAAGCCTCTGCCAATCCCATGGGGCACTCTGGAATGGCCTGGATTGCCCCAAATGGAGGCAAGGGGACCATGTCCACTCTTCGTGGACCACTCACTGGAGGCAGGCTGCCCCGGGCAAGGCAGCACCCTAAGAGGCCCCAGCTGTGAGTTCTCTAACTGGAAGCTTTTGGCCCCAAGGGGTCTGCCTGCCTCCTCTAGAAGCTGATTTCCCAGGAGGACTGGCAAGTTGTCTTGTCCACCACCATGTCCTGAATACTAGGTCTTAATAAGTAGTTATTTACTGGAAACCCATTATTAGTTTATAATTCAACTGATTATTTTAAGACGTGAGGCAGGTTGGAAGTGGATATGAAATTCTCAAAGGATTACTGGTGATATTTCTAAAGGAAGGAGCATAAAAGAGGACAGAAATAGATAATATATTTTTGAGGGAAAATGTATATAATTGTTATTGCTCTTCAAGATCCCATGTAAAGGATTATAGAGTTAATTTATAACAGTGGTCTCAGCTTTTAGATGTTTAACGTGTAAGAGATTTTAAAATATTTTGATCAGAAAGAAGAATTCTTATTTCAAAAACTATACTGAATTTTCAAAACGCTTTTGGGACCATAAATGTCACATTTATATCCGCCTGCAATTCAAGAGACACAGGTTTGATCCCTGGAGATGGGAATGGCAACCCACTCCAGTATTCTTGCCTGGGAAATCTCATGGACAGAGGAGCCTGATGTGCTGCAGTCCATGGAGGCACAAAGAGTTGGACATGACTGAGCGACTAACTCTCACTTTCACTGGGACAGAAACCAGTGGTCTCAACTGAGGGACTCTGCCCTACAGATTCTAATTTCTTTGGACTGGGGTGTGGGCTGAGCACTGGGATTTAAAAAATCTTCCAGATGATTCTGTGCATGGCCAAGGTTCAGAATCAGAGCTCCAGATGGTGAAAAGGGCATGACAATGGCCTTGGACCCCGCGGAGACTGGTGCACTGTGGTACCCGGCCTCAATCTGACTGAGCGTGGATGCAGTTGCTGGAGCCAAATGTGTTCACAGGGCTGGGAAGTCGGGGTGCTCGGGCATCGGAGGTGAACTTGATTTTCATGGAATTTAGCAATTTGCCAGCAGCTGTGAGCAGTTTCCCAGTTCATGTGACATGGTGTCTGCTTTTATTTATCATGAAGATAGTTGAGAAAACATTCCAAATAAGACCCGTTGCACCTGTTTCTATAAATGAGCCTGTGTCCTAGTTTTCTTAAAGCTGAGATTCACTTCGCTCCCCCTTTTCAGAGTCATGGCTGCCGCAAATTCAAAATGTTCACGCACAGAAACAAACTGTGCAAGGCTGTACTGAAGATTTTCTTAGTGGAGGTTTTCGGTTCTGTTTGTTTCTCTTGCCTTTTAGGTTTATGTGACTGCCTTGTTCAAGCTTTACGGGCTCATGTTAGTACTTAAAGCAGAAAGCTTTTCTACAAAGCAAGAGTCATCTTTGTTAAACACTAGTGATTCTCTTTTTCATTGTGGTAAAAAAATATATATATACAATGTACCACTTAAATGCTACTTAAGTGTGCACTTCAGTGGCATTATGAGCATCCATGTGGTTGTACAACCATTACCACCATCCATCTCCAGGATCTTTTCATCTTGCAAAGCTGAAACCTGTTCCCATCAAATGCATGTGTGTGTGCTAAGTCATGTCCAACTCTGTGTGACCCCATGGACTGCAGCCTGCCAAGCTCCTCTGTCCATGGGACTCTCCAGGCAAGAATACTGGAGTGGGTTGCCGTGCCCTCCTCTGGGGTCTTCCTGACCTGGGGATTGAACCTGCGTCTCTTATGTCTCCTGCATTGGCAGGCAGGTTCTGTACCACTAGAGCCACCTGGGAAGCCTGTTCCCATCAGATAGCATCTCCGTATATGTCTCCAGGTGGCAGTACCCATTGCTATGGCCTTGCCTTTTAGACAAGGACAGATGGCTGGTATTTTGGTCATGCAGATCCAAATTCATTTTAGCATCAGGCCACAGAGTTCAACCTAAGCTCCTCTAGATGGACGTGGATTGAAAGCGGTGAGAAGACCCTGTGACAGCTGTGTCTCACCTTGCCCGTGTAAGCATTTGTGTGACCCCAAGCATGGAGACGGGGTAGGAGCCACGATGATCAGATAAACTCCTGGCTCTCAGCTGTCACTTGCTTCCGATGGTGAATGGTCTTCTCGAGCTAAATCTGGGGTGAATTTAGAAAAAGAGAAGAAGAGTATCTTGTGGCCCTGGGAATGGGGGACAGTGTATGCCTGTTACCCCAGCTCTTCCCCACCTGCTCAAGGCCTCTACCACCACATGTGGCCTGAAACACTTCCAGCAACTCCCTTGCCGGCCTGGCACTCACATACCCACAGCACCTTCCCAAGCTGTAGCCAGAGTTTTCTAGTTCAGAGGTGATCAGCTCACCAGCCTGTGCTCCTTTCCAGTAAAACCCTCATCAGTGGCTCCCGTGGCTCAGAGCGCAAAGCCTTGGATCCACCATGTGTTCACAGGGTCTCATTCAGGGCTTCGCTTGCTCCACCATCCACCTCACTCTCTGAGCTCCATCCTGTGACTTTCTTCCTTTCTCTTGGAAATGCCCAGATCCCCTCCATCTTGAGCCTTCTGCACACACCCGCTCCCACAAACACCCACTCCTTCCAACTAAGTCAACTCATCCTCAGGCCTCTGCCTTTCCAGCACCTCCTGGCCGGTCAGATTCCATGTTTACTCAACGTTCTCCTGGGAGGTGCATCTCTCCTCTGTGCCTGGGTCTCGTGGTTAGACATTTGTATCTGTGACATGATTTCATGGATGTCCTTTCACAGAGACGTTAGACACCACGTGGCCCAGGAGCTCCCAGCAATGCTGGGACCTCCGCCTTTCTGCTCAGGGCCATATCTTTCAGTACTGCTTCCCTGGTGGCTCAGGTGGTAAAGAATCTGCCTGCAAGGTAGGAGACACTGGTTCGATCCCTGGGTCAGGAAGATCCCCTGGAGCAGGGAATGGCAACCCGCTTCAGTATTCTTGCCTGGGAAATCCCATGGACAGAGGAGCCTGGAGGGCTACAGTCTCTGGGGTCACAGAGTCAAACACGACTGAGGCAACTTAACACGCATGCATACACCCAGATCGTCAATGCCTGATGCTGTGGCTAGAACAAGCAGGTCTTTATGAGTTCAGGACCAAGGGGCACTTGTCAACAGATGACCCAAAGGCACTGCCAAAAGACTTAGGATCCAGGCAGTCTGAAAACAAAAGGGCTCTGAGATTCCCGTAGGGACCTGTAAGGTCATAAAATTGTATGATGACGAGGGAAGGTTTCTTGGCATAGAAGCAGGAACAGACGGAACAGAGGACACGGGGAAAGGGCCATCAGAAGGGAAGGAACCTCCATACTATTCTCCATAGTGGTTGCCCCAGCTTACATTCGCACCCACAGTGTAGGAGGGGGCACAGGGAAATATATTCAATATCCTGAGATAAACCATAATGGCAAAGAATATTAAAAATTGTATGCATGTATGACCAATTCACTTTCCTGCACAGCAGAAATTAACATAACATTGTAAGTGAATGTTAATTCTTCAATTAAAATTAAAAAAGGGAAGGAAACGGAGCACATGGCCAAAAGGTATTCTTTTCTCCCTGAGCTCTTTGCAATGATTTCTGCCTTATCCATTGAAGTCCAGGACTGTGTCCCTATTTATCTTTCTGTCCCCAGTGTTCAGCCTCTCGTGTGCTGGAAATAATAAGCACTCAATAAATGCTACTTGAAGAGAGAGAGTCATACATCAACCGGGAAGGGAAGAACACAGTGATATTATTCTCCATCATCTAATCAGATTTAACATTCATAATTGATTGTGGCCATTGAATTCTTTTATTGTGATTTCATTAACTGTTCAGCAATCCGTGTGCTTGTATTAACCTCCCAGCCTCGTTCCTGTAATTGAATGTAATGGTTTGAAAGGGTTCGTGATAACGAGGTTAGGGAGGGTCCATGCCTTTGAGTGGACCGTCTACAGTCTCCAGATCTTGAGTCTGCTCCCCTCTAGGGGACAGGTCTTCCTGCACCTTCCCCAGGACTCCCCCCAGCTCAGCTCCTGTCCCTGCCAAGTCATGATGCAGCAGCAGCCTCAGGAGAGAGGCACATAGAAGCTTTGGAAGCGACCAGCTCTGCTTCTGTGAAAACATGTTTCTTTAACTTAAGGGTTTATCTCAATTCAGTTCAATCCATTTTGTTCAGAAAGGTCACCACTTTCTGGATGGTTCTTTAAAAGGGTTTCAGTAGAACTTATTAACTGACCTGTAACCCAGAGACTGTGCAAGGGGTTTGAATCCACACATTTGTGGGGCAGATATTTGCTGGGTAGTAGGCCATTCGCTTGGGCTTCCCTGGTGGCTCGGATGGTAAAGGATCTGCTGGTAATGTGAGAGACCTGGATTTGATCCCTGGTTCAAGAAGATCCCCTGGAGAAGGAAATAGCAACCCACTCCAGTATTCTCGCCTGGAGAATCCATGGGCAGAGGAGCCTGACGGGCTACAGTCCATGGGCTCGCAGAGTCTGACACAACTGAGCGACTAACACACACGCATGCATACACACGCATGCATGCACGCATGCTCACACACACACACACACACACACACACACGGAGGCCATTTGCTCATGCTATTCCCTCTGCCTGGAGATGTTCGGCTCATCCTTGAGTCCTCAGTGTCTAGAAACGGTCTCAGGTCCTCTGACCTGACTGAGTTCCCAGGATCAGTTTTCAAGATACCTTATTTCTCTATTTCTACCCCTACTAGACCTAAAGCTGAGTGAGAGCAGGGGCTGTGTCCAACTGCTGCCAAGTTCCCTAGCACCTAAAAGAATGCCTGGCACACAGTAGGGACTTAATAGATATCTACTGACTGTCAGATGAGCCAGCTCATGGGAATAAGAAAGGCGCCTGAGACACAGGACACGGATGGAGCCAGGCTGTTCCCTTGGGGTCAGAGGTTTGGGACCAGCCTGGAATCAGAGGCTGGACTGGCATTCTGCCTACCAGTGTGTACATGATCAGTTAGGTAAAAAATGACCTTTTTGTTTATTATTTCATTAGAAATTTCCTTTATAACAACGTTCTAATTTTGCCATATACCTTGATGACTATCATAATGCTTCTTCTCATTAATCATAATGAAAAGAACAAATAAAGTCAATGGTGGAACGTCATATCAATTTGATTAATGCAGCCCTATATTGAGACAGCCTTTCTTGTTAGCTGTAACCTAGATTTTTCCAAGGAGACTAACTCTCATGGTTGCTGCTTAATTTAAATATATTTCTGGAGATAATTTAGGTCAGAGTTTGTATGTTTTTTCAAGCAAACTCCATTCACATTCAGTGTTTAAGCAAAACCTCTTAGCAGTTGATTCCATCATATTTGGGGCTCATCACAGTCTCCTGATACTTTACAATTCAAATAACTTGCCTGGAGGCTGGATAAGACCATTTTCATAATCTTAGAGAAAAAAGGAATTTCTGTTCTTTATGTGTTCTGCTTGGGTGCTCAGCTTTCAGGAGGATGCCGAGACTCAGATTAATCCTGCAAATGGCATTGACACAGACATGTGGGCCAACCCAAGGCCATGCTCTGGCGAAGGCTGTGCTCCAAGCCCCCAGTCCCCTGCCAGCAGTCTACGGTTTTCAGGACATAGGACACATAGTGTTCATAACAGTGTCCTGGGACTTCACTGGTGGTCCAGTTGCTAAGACTCTGTGTTCCCGATACAGGGAGTCTGGGTTCCATCCCAGGTGAGGGAACTGGGTCCCACATAATGCAGCTAACGATCCTGAATGCCACAACTAAGACCTGGTGCAACCAAATAAATAAATGAATAAAAATATACTAAAAAGAGAACATAAACAGTGTCCTCACCGTAAAAAAGCTGACTGCCGAAGAACTGATGCTTTTGAACTGTGGTGTTGGAGGAGACACTTGAGAGTCCTTTGGACAGCAGGGAGATCCAACCAGTCCATCCCTAAAGGAAATTAACCCTGAATATTCATTGGAAGGACTGATGCTGAAGTTGAAACTCCAATCCTTTGGCCACCTGATGCAAAGAGCTGACTCATTGGAAAAGACGCTGATGCTGGGAAAGATTGAAGGCAGGAGGAGAAGGGGTCGACAGAGGATGAGATGGTTGGATGGCATCATCGACCCAATGGACATGAGTTTGAGCAAGCTCTGGGAGATGGTGAAGGACAGGCAAGCCTGGTGTGCTGCAGTCCATGGGGTCACAAAGAGTTGGACGACCGAGTGACGGAACAAAAACAACACCCTTTTCATGCCAACAGATGGTGACAATAAGCCTTTGGGTTTCTTTTACATAAGTTCTCTATTTCCCATCATCTGTAAACACCTTCGAACATCTGGAGAGCCCTGCGCACAGGCACAGGCAGGACTCAGGCGTCAGCCTGGAGAGCAAGCTCTGGTCTTCCTACAACAGACGAGGCCGGATCACCTCCCAGACTTGCTCCTTTCACCTGCACTGCTCCAGCGGAAGGTGTGCACTGGGCTGGTCTTAGGTCTTAGACTATTTTCTGTGCTTTTCATGCCTACTGTATTTTGATTTGTTTTTTATTTTCCCAGCTCCAGTGTGTCTGACATAATTTATTTCAAAATTCTGGAGGGTTGAATTTTTAAGACTGGAAGAAAATTTTCAGACATAGGTTTCCTAGCTCTTTGACAAAGGCTGCCTATATGCACATGTCACTGTGGTTATATGATTGGGTAGGGTTTTTTTTAAGTTCTGAATGTGAGTTTTCTGGGTTCACCTTTTTTTGAAGCCAAACTAAATAAATTTCTGCCTGCTCGCAACTGCTGTGAGCTCAGGGCCCGCCTCTGGGTCCCAACGTTTTCGTGGGCAGAAGGCATGGATGTCAGCATCATCTTGCCCCTGACCCCTCTGCTGAGCCTAAGTGCCCCATTTTCCCATCCGTGTCACCTTAAAATATGACAGTCGCTCAGACTCCTGCATTTAACAACCTCCCTCTGGCGACTCGGCGGCAAAGCATCCATCCGCCTGCAATGCAGGAGACTTGGGTTGGATCCCTGGGTCGGGAAGATTCCCCTGGAGTAAGAAATGGCAACCTACTCCAGGATTCTTGCCTGGAAAATCCCATGGACCGAGGAGCCTGGTGGGCTAAAGTCCATGGGGTCATTGAGAGTCTGACACGACTGAGCACGCCCGAATAGATGGCTCATTGGGACGGCAGCATTTTACTAAAGTTTCAGAGAGTTTGGAGATAATCAAGAATTACAACCAATAAACAAGTGAAACAAACAAAACAAGAAGAAAACAAGCCCTACCAGGAAACAAGAGCATGTGAGCCAAGGCTTTGGCCTGGTGAATTTTAGTAGTAACTTTCCCTCCCGATGCGCCAAACGATGGTACAAACTAGCAGCCTAATTTTGCACAGAATTTAGTACTGATTTGCGTTGTTTCCCCCACCACAGAAGAGATCTTAAGATGTGCACAGCCCGAGGCAGGGTCTCTGGCCCTAAGCCCCTCGTTCTGTGTTCCCCACCCATCTTCCCACAGGCCCTGGGAAGTTCTCGGGTGGTCATGGGCTGGGATGAAGCGTGCCCCCCTATACAGGACATGAAGAAGGTCCGCTAAGCCTAGACGGTACTGCCTCCCACTAAAAGTCTCTTTTTCCATCTCAGAACAATTCAGAGAGCAAGGTAGGTCACAGGGAGAACACCACCAAACTCCATCTCATGGCTCCTTGGCTGGGCGTGCGGGGGTCTGCCTACACCACCTGTGTTTATCAGGAGTTTCAGGCAAGTCCAGGCATGCGTGGTCGTTTATAGCTCAGGCTGCGGGAACCTATTTATGCCACAGAGCCAGGGCCCTCCTGGGACACGGCAAACCCACGGGAAGGGGTTTGGTGCACAAGGACAAACACAGCTAATTGTGGGTGGCTCAGCAGGGTCCTGTCCCTACTTTATCCTCCTGTCTGGCCCCAGGAGGGGCTTTCCAGGTGGCTCAGTGGTAAAGAATCCACCTGTCAATGCAGGAGATACAGAGGCACAGGTTCAATCCCTGGGTCAGGAAGATCCCCTGGAGAAGAGACTGGCTACCCACTCCAGTATTCTTGCCTGGAGCCTGGCGGGCTAGAGTCCATGGGGCTGCAAAGAGTCGGCTACGACGGAGCAACCAAGCACGCAAGACGTATAGATGCCCTGGGAAAGGGGGTAATTGAGCAGACTCGGTCTGGGTCATCTATCACAAGAACATGAATTTTTGTATCCAATCTGCAGAAACAGCCAGAGTGGCTTCTGTTTTCTGCAGCTGCATCCTGATTGGCAGACACACACTGAGCAACAAAACACATCGTGTGGAGTCTGGGTTCCTGGGCCTCACGGAGGCCACAGCTGCAAGGAGCACCCTGAAAGTCTTTCCCGCCCAAGCTTGGTTGGTGGGAATTGTCCCTAAGACTGAACAAAATCTAGTTTTTGAATCTGAAAGGGAAACCAAACCCTTTCCTGGGGGGCCTAAGTGAGGCCCTGGTGAGCTGTCTTCTGGAATGACATCCTGTTTTTCTCATCGCAAATGGGTTTATTGTGTGTCACAGATAACACGGTGTAACAGGTGATGCCTGCTGTTTTTCCCCATCCCCAGGTGAGACTTTACTGAGAGTGTCAGTGGCTAGTAACCATCCAGTCTCAAAGCTCGGACCCACCACAGTCTACTGACACTCAGGGCTTCTAGCTACCCTGTCAGTTACGACTGTGCTTTGAACAGCATTGTATTCCTTGTTCTAGGAACGCTGCTTGTCTATTTTTATATCTGCGTCTGCAAGTTTGACAAGTGTCAAAACAAAACAAAAAACTCACAAAGAGGAGTATATTTGAGAGCGAGGGAAAAAAATCAAATCATGGTAGAGACAGAACTGACATTACATTTTCATTATTGGCTTTAAATACAGTATTAAACTCCACAGTTCCTTTTAGAATAGTCATGTGTTGGAATGAGGAGAAAATTTGTTTACCATCTGTGACGCTTTCTTACTCGGCACCTTATGAAATGTCACTTTTCAAGAGAAGAGCTGCCACCAATTTCAAGTCAAAAAAATAATGGATCACTAACTTTACTTTTCAAAGAGACTAGAATTTTTGCTTATCATATTATACTCACTAATAAATGGGTGTATCCTTAAAAGCAGAATTAAGAAGATACTTAAGGCTGTGGGTTTCCATTTCTTATAAAGTACCTGCAGTGTTTCAGTATTCTGTTAGGAAAAGGTTTATATCCTGCCACCCCCTCCGGTCAGAGCAGTCTCTCTTCCTGCAGGGGAGCAGGCTCTGGGTCTGGCTGGGCAGATACAGGCCGCCAGGTGTACCTCGGCCTCCGGCCCCCCCTCACTGATGAATGAAGCTCTGCAGCTGTCCAGCTCTGGGTCAGCTGGGTTGAACATTTCAGGACATAATCAGTTTTCTTTGTGGGTTTCTCTGCTTTGTTGTCGTTCAGTCACTCAGTCGTGTCCGACTGTTTGCAATCCCATGGACTGTAGCACGCCAGGTTTCCCTGTCCTTCACTATCTTCTGGAGCTTGCTCAAATTCATGTCCATTGAGTCAGTGATGCCATCCAACCATCTCATCCTCCGTCACCCCCTTCTGCTCCTGCCCTCAGTCTTTCCCAGCATCAGAGTCTTTTCCAAAGAATTGGCTCTTCGCATCAGGTGGCCAAAGTGTTGGAGTTTCAGCTTCAGCATCAGTCCTTCCAGTGAATATTCAGGGCTGATTTCCTTTAGGACTGACTGGTTTAATCTCTGTTTTATCTCATTACAAACTTTCTTCTCTAAACCTCACTTTACATCGTAATCAGGCAGGAGACTTGATCGTTCATCACTCACTCCCTCTGCAGTAACTTTTATCCTGTGGCCTGTGGTCCAGCCTGAGATCTGTGCTCTAATCATCACATGGATGCCTGAAGCCGCAGAAAACACAGGAGGTGCAGGTGGGGGGACATTCAGACCTAGACCACCTGCATATTTTCTTCGGCAAATAAGCAATTTGCTTCTCTTACTCATAGCTGTTCTTTTTAGTTGATTTACAATGTTGTGTTAGCTTCTGGTATACAGTACAGTGATTCAGTTATATATATATATATATATATACACACACACACACATTCTTTTCCATTATGGTTTACTACAGAATATTGAATATAGTTCCCTGTAATGTACGGTAGGATCTTATTGTTTATCAATTCTATGCATAATAGTTTGCATCTGCTAGGCCAGACTCCTAATGTATCCCTTCCCCCTCCCCATTAATAGCTACTTTTAAGTGAGGGTGTGAGATAATAGTAAGTATATGTTTCTATTAGAAAGATAATAGAAAGTGTAATAGAAGGTCTCTGTCTCAGATTCTGCCCCAGAATTCCTTCAGTGCAGTCGCTCAGTCATGTCCGACTCTTTGAAACCCCACGAACCACAGCACGCCAGGCCTCCCTGTCCAGCACCAACTCCCGGAATTCACCCAAACCCATGTCCATTGAGTCGGTGATGCCATCCAACCATCTCATCCTCTGTCGTCCCCTTCTCCTCCTGCCCTCAATCTTTCCCAGCATCAGGGTCTTTTCAAATGAGTCAGCTCTTCGCATCAGGTGGCCAAAGTATTGGAGTTTCAGCAGAGCTCCTTAAGCCCTGATAATTCCTAGGTGAAAAGAACACTAGGGGAGTGACTTCCCTGGTGGTCCAGTCAGTGGTTAAGATTTCACCTTCTACTGTAAGAGGTGTGGGTTCGATCCCTGATCTGGGAGTTAAGATACCACTGCCTCACAGCCAAAAAAAAAACAAACAAACCCAAACGTAAAAAACATAAAACAGAAGTAATATTATAACACACTCAAGAAAGACTTTAAAAATTGTCCACATCAAGAAAAAAAATCTTTAAAAAAAAATCCCACCAATGGCATTTCTTGTTCTAACATTGGTCTCAGGCCCCAGTTCCTGACACAGGGCTCCTGAAACCCTTATAATTTCCTGGGGGAATATGAGGGTCTTTTGTTCTAGTGAGACAACTCTGGGTGGGCTCCTGGATGGCTCCTGGATGAGGGCTGATCACTGGAAAGAAAAAGCCATGATCGGAAGCTTGGAGTTTTAGCCCCACCTCATTCTCTTGAGCAGGGAGAAAGGCTGAGGATGGCGCTGATGACCTTGCCTTGGGGTCCCCAGGTGGTGCCTGTGGTAAAGAACCTGGCTGCCAATGCAAGAGACATAAAAGACGTGGGTTCGATCCCTGGCTCAGGAAGATCGCCTGAAGGAGGGCATGGCAACCCACTCTAGTATTCTTACCAAGAATCCCATGGACAGAGAAGCCTGACAGACTACGATCCATAGGGTTGCAGAGAGTCGGACACAACTGAGCGACTAAACCACCACACACAGACACCAGCCACACCTGCGCCAGTGTGTCTCATCTAATGAATATCTCACCTAATGAACGTCTAATGAATGACTCTATTTCCAGTTAAGGTTCCACTCTGCGGTACTGGGGGTGAGGATTTCAACCTCTAAAGTTTTGGGGGGACAAAGTTAGCCCATAACAATGTGCACCGCTGAAGAGAAAAATGTGCGAGTCCAAAGGTGTGAGGCCCTGCAGCAAATTAGGGCTGAACTGGGTCAGAAAGATGGCTCAGGAACACGGTAAACTTTTTAGAGGGAGTTGGAGGGCCATGGCTCTGCAGTACTGGCTGCAGGGTCCAGGGAGACTTCAGCGAGGGGTCTCAGGCAGTCCCGGAGGACGGAGTGCAGACTGGGTGTGCTGAGTGACCTTGAAAAGCCCTTCAGTTCAGTGTCATTGAGCAAGCATTTGCCAAGCCCTCTCTGCTAAGAGCTGGGTACGCTGCTGCTGCCCACGGAGAGCTCACAGGTTTATGGTCAATGTCTACATTTTTTTCCCTAGAGTTCAAAAACACTTGAGACTTCCCTGGTGGTCCAGTGGTTAAGACTCCAAGCTCCCAATGCAGGGGGCCCAGGGTTGCTTCCTGGTTCAGGGAACTAGATCCCGTATGCCACAACTAAGAGTTTGTACGGTGCAACTAAAGATCTCAGGTGTGGCAACTAAGGTCAAAAAACCTGAGTGCCACAACTGAGACCCGGTGCAGCCAAATAAGTAAATAAATAATTTTAAAACAGGAAACAAACCAAAAATCCCCAAACAGTTAAGTTCCTTTTTGAACCACATTTTCATTTGTCTTCAGCTAGACAGAGAGATAAAAAGCAGCGAAACCATCAGCCAGGTGCTAAAATTACAGAACAAAGCAGTGAGGTGTCAGTTTTCTATTGGTTTGGAAACAAACAGTAATGGGCTGGTGGGATAAAGGAGTCGGGGGTGGGGGATGGGCGGGTGGCGAGGGTCACACAAGAGGTAGGAACGAGGCTCATGGTCTCACCTCCGCATGTCCTGTTCTGACAAAAAGAGTCGCCTTTATGAGACTCTGCAGATGTCAAGTGTGTCTTGCCTGAGATTCAAGACAGGGTGTCTCTGCTGGAGGCATGCCAAATTTGCAAGTGTTAACAATACAGTCTCTTAATAGCAGAGTTAAATTTAATAGAGCACATCTTGCATCCTGTTGAGATTTGGGAACTTACACATGCTTGTCTCCTGTCTGCCATCACTCTGCCACCACGCCACCTGGTTCAGGAAGCTGGACCTGCTGTTTCTTGTTGGCAAAATGGGGATAATAATAATTTTCTAGCATGATGATGAGACCTGGACAAGAGAGTACATTACAGACCCTGGCCCGATCCTGGCACACAGTGACATGTATAAGAGCGTCCTCCAGGCTTGCTCAAACAGCCACAGCTGTTCCCATTGTGGCTTCAGGAGTTTGGAGGAGCCAGCACCGGGACGTGGTTCGGGGGGAGCCCCAGGGGCCGGGCAGGAGACTGGTAAAGAGGGGGATGGACTCGGAAGCAGAGGCCCAGGGAAGCTCAGGGGAGGAGGGCTTCAGGAATGTTGGCACCACGTCTGAGCGAGGCCTGGGTGGGCAGGTGCACTCCTTCCCCACACCTGTGCATCCCTCTGCCCATGGCTGCTGTCTGGGATCTGGGCTCTTCAAGGGCTCCTAACTCACCTCTCTACCTCCTTCCCATCTGCCCATAGAAAGATCCCATGGGTTCAAATCCCTTCCCACCCGCCTGGGCTTACAGCCCTTCACCACTGCCGGTACCTTTAGTACAAAGTTACATCCCCTGCCGTGGTTCACAATGCCCACCAGATGTGGTCCCTCAGACTCTGCCAACTCGCTGCCTTGCTGACAACTACATGGAAGAAACTCTGTCCTCCCTCATCCTCACCATGTTCCCTGTGCTCTGTGGGCCTTTGCACCTCCTGTTTCCTTGACCTAGACTGCACGTACCCTTGCCCTCCTTTGCATCCTCTGTCAGACTCCTGACATAATGTTTCCTCCTCCAGGAAGCCCTCCTTGCCTACCACCCAGCCCAAGACTGAGTTGATATTCACACGAATCCTTAAGTTGCCTGGAGGCACCTCACAGGGTGGCCAGCAGATAGGACATTTAGTAAACATCTGCTGATTGAATAGACCTAGGGGGCTCACTGCGGGCTCAGCTGGCAGATAACTGAGATAACTCACTGGCAGCTCACTGCATGCATCAGTCAGGGGTCCAGCAGGAAACATGTGGCTCAATCAACCGGGGTCCTCAGGAGCGTGCGACCAAGGGACTTTCAATAAAGGTGTAAACAGGGTCAAGGTCATCCAACAAGGGAGGATGAAGCACCTGCTCTGGGACTGAGGACTGGGATAGGGGGAAACCGCTGCCACCCTCGGCCTGATTGGACAAGAGGAGGGGGTCTCAGATCCTCAGAGCTGCAGCCGGAGGAGGGGCTGCTGGCCCTGCAGCCTCTCTAGTGGAGCAACAAGGGGCTGGTCCATGTGGTCACAGCCCTGTGGGCTCCAAGCAGTGAAGAAGGGTGGTGACGCAGGATTGACGGAGGTTCAATCCCCGGGTCTGGAAGATCCCTGGAGAAGGAAATGGCAGCCCACCCCAGGATTCTTGTCTGGGAAATCCCATGGACAGAGGAGCTTGGGAGGGCTATGGTCCATGGGGTCGCAGAGTGGGACATGACTGAGCAACTAAGCACATGTGTGCATGCGTGCACACACACAGTGTCAGAGTGGTGGACTCCAGCTGCTGGTGTTACCATTTCCATTCCTCAGAACAGAACAGATTAATCTGCCAACTGTATAGAGAACAAAACTATTTTCATTAAATTAAAAAGATTAAGACTTAAAAAAAAAACTTAATTTAGTCTCTGGGTTTTATTGTAATTTAATAAAGGTAGTTTTTAACTTTTAAAAAATCTGCTTGGAGATTTGTCCTGAACTAGACGTGATTCAGCCTCAATCTGTGAGTGGATCTGCCCACTCATTGCCAGACGGCATGAGGTCTGAGCAAGTGCCTCTTGTCTGGCCAGGGACATCCCTTCCCAAGGCGTGGGCATCTCCACAGAGACAGGTGTGACCGTCTCCCCACTGTCTGCCCACCAGTCTGGAAGTTAGATACTGGCCCCAGGGAGAACTGGCAATTCGAGGGTTAACAGGTTGTCACCTGGATGACGTCAGTGTGCAGACAGGAAGCTTCCTGCCTGAACAGACACACTTCTTAACTTGCAAATCCACACACAGCCTCCTGTCTGGGGCACGCAAAGACCCCTGTATGTGTGAAGGGCTCAAGGCCATCTGTTTTGTCTGGATTTAGGTGGCTTCTTGGCTCAGGCCAGAAGCCCCTTCTTGGCTTCTGAGCTTCTTGGCTCAGAGTGCCAGCAAGTGGAGGCTGCAGGGGCCAGATGTGAGCCCAGCCTCGGGGCCCCGCAAGGAAACCTAAAGTTAAAACAGCATCAGAGGAACCACAGCTGAGAGTTTTGCACCTGCATCTCCGTCTTCCTGAACCCAAGCTCCAGGCTTCTCCTCGGGGAACCTAGCTCTGGTGGCCGCGTGTCTGTCACACAGTCTTTGCTATTTCAAGACCACTTGGGGTGGGGGGCAGAGCTGGGGCAGTGGAGGGAGGAAAAAAGGGTTCTATATGGGTGCTCTCAGGGGTCCCTCAGGGTGGCTGGCGCTGAGAGGAAGGCAGCACCCTGGACAGCAGCCAGGGTCCAGAGCACGAGTATGGAGCAGAGTGGAGTCTGGACAAGGATGGAACTCAGTTTCCTCAATCGATGGGGCTCTGACTAAGCTAAGCAAGTGTGGGACCCCCAAGAGTAGGGGGATCTGTCATCAGAACCCACAGAGGTGCCAGGGGAGGGCAGGGCCTGGGGAGCTCATGGGCCATACCTTATCCTGGGCTGCAGCTTCCAGTGAAGGCAGGACATTGTCAACCACCACAACCAGTCAATCATCTCTGGACCTGGAATCTCAGAGTCTGGACTCCCATCCCACTCCTACACTGACCAGCTGTGCCTGACTCCAGTTACGGGTCCTCCCTGAACCGCCGTTTCTTCCTCTGAGAGGCAGGGTATAATCGTGGCTGCCTGGTGAGGCTTTGGTGAGGACTGAGGGTGATGTGGGCTTTCAGTGATGGTGGCAGCCATTGCTAATGTACAAATGAGTTTCATAGGGTAGCTCTTCCAGAATCCAGTGTTTGCTGCCGGCCCTGTACTCTGCCAACATTTCCTAGGAAGCATTGCTGTGTCTGAGGAGCTGTGAACACAAACATGACCAAGCCCAGGGCTTCCCAGGAGAAGCTCCACAGGCAGGTGGAGGGTCGTGGGGTATACTGATAACCCTGCGCTTCTCTTTCTCCCTAGAGTCCAGTAGTGTCTGCAGACGAGCTATGGAAGGCTGTAAATAGCTAAGCAATAAATAAATAATGCACCCAATTACGTGTGTGCCCGACTCTTTGTGACCCTGTGGACTGTAGCCCGCCAGGCTCCTCTGTCCATGGGATTCTCCAGGCAAGAATACTGGAGTGGGCTGCCATTTCCTCCTCCAGGGGATCTTCCCAACCCAGGGATTGAACCCAGGTCTCCTCTGGCTCCTGCATCAGAAAGTGGATTCTTCACTGCCGAGCTACCTGGGAAGCCTGATTACAGATGGTTTTAATTCTGTGAGCCTGCCTGACTGCCAGACACTGGAGTCAGAGTGAATGTAATTTCCTTTAACCATACCTTCCCGAGGGTGGAGACAGTGGGTAATCTCTGCCTCCCCCACACACTGGAAAGCATGTGTCAGGCCAGTGCAGCCTGCTGCCTGCTGTCCCCTGGGTCTCAGGAAAGCTTGGAATCTAGAGCAGTGGAGTATCTCAGAGGCAAATCCTGTCCCCCGCCCCAGGGTAAAGTGATTGGTGAGTCACTCCCGATGGACTGAAACTCCAAGAGGAAACAAGCAGGACAATTAAGGGAAGAGGCTGGGCCTGTCCAGACAACATGTTTCTCATTCCTGAAGTCAGGAGACCTCCCAGACCACAAGTGCTCAGAAAAGGCTTCTTGGAGGCCAAAGGGGAGTCATGTCAAGGGGTGTTCTACCCAGATGCCTTTGCGGTAAGATCCATCTTGGCTAAGAGATTCATGTGCACACATAGGAGGACCCTGAGATATACCAAATATGGACTGTGAATCAGGCAAATCAAAACGATTGGCCAAAGGAAACCTGGAAGAAATACGCCACAAAAGTAATTCAAATTACCACGAGGGCGCAACTCAACTATCTCTTTCTCTGAGTCTGCCCACAAGCCATCCACATGTCCTGTACTCTTTTCCTCTTAATAAATAGTTTGTTTTGCCGCTTTTCATCTTTGTGGGAACTTTTTCTGCAAAACCCAAAGGGCCAGCGCCCTCATCACTGACCACTGGTCTAGTGGCTAGGATCTGGTACTCTCATCACCATGATCAGGCCTCAATCTCTGGGGATTTCAGTCCTGCAAGCACAGCAGACAAGGATGCCCAGGCCTGGAAAGCCCCTTCCGCCCAGCTCTTCTCTGGGACCAGCCAATACCATGCTATTCTGAGCTGTGGGCGGGAGGGTCCCTGCCATGGCCCCGAACACACAGAAAACCAGCTCCTCAAAGAACACAGGCTCCTCTTGCTCATGACCAGTCACCGGACTGGCCCAGGGCTCTTCTGGTTCCAGATGCTTCTCGGGCCCCACGGAGGACCCCCTATCACCTGCCCAGGGCCCCAAACTGCAGATTCACAGGAGCTGCAGACACCAGGGAAGGGCGCTTCCCCGGAGCACAGGCAGGGCTTGAGCTGTGGAAGCTTCTACAGGAGAGAAGGACAAATCAATTAACTTGTCAGGTCCTTCCTCTTGGCAGAAATGCAATTGATTCTTGCAGAGAGGAGGCCTGGTGCCCGTTCCCGTGCTCCTCTGTGGTCTGAGCTCTGGCCCCAGCTGTGCCAGCCAGGGTAGGGTTCACAGCAGGGGTTGGGGATTCCTCTACTGGGTAGACCCGAAGCTGGAAACTTCCATGTGCCAGACTGTGATGCAGAATCTCACCCTTGGCACGGAGACAAGCGCTGAGGGCTGGAGTTGTTTGTGGTACAATTTCTATGAAAACATTTGATAAAACGTAATCACTTTTTATCTTACCTTGGAAGTGGGGTATCTCTTCACGGCTGCTCCAGTAAAGTGCAGCCGCTGCTCCTTACCTTGGATGAGAGGTATCTCCTCACGGCCACCCCTCCTGATCTTGAACGTGGAGTAGCTCCTCCCGGCCCTCCTGCGCATGCACAGCCACCGCTCCCTTGACGTGGGGTTGCTCAAGTAAGTAAATAAGGCATAAGTAACCCAAGTAAGATGGTGGATGTTGTGAGAGGACATCAGAGGGCAGACACACTGAAACCATAATCACAGAAAACTAGCCAATCTGATCACATGGACCACAGCCTTGTCTAACTCAATGAAACTAAGGCATGCCATGTAGGGCCACCCAAGATGGACGGATCATGGTGGAGAGGTCTGACAGACAGAATGTGGTCCACTGGAGAAGGGAATGGCAAACCACTTCAGTATTCTTGCCTTGAGAACCCCATGAACAGTATGAAAAGGCAAAATGATAGGATACTGAAAGAGGAACTCCCCAGGTCGGTAGGTGCCCAATATGCTACTGGAGATCAGTGGAGAAATAACTCCAGAAAGAATGAAGGGATGGAGCCAAAGCAAAAACAATACCCAGTTGTGGATGTGACTGGTGATAGAAGCAAGGTCTGATGCTGTAAAGAGCAACATTGCATAGGAACCTGGAATGTTAGGTCCATGAATCAAGGCAAATTGGAAGTGGTCAAACAGGAGATGGCAAGAGTGAACATCGACGTTCGAGGAATCAGCGAACTAAAATGGACTGGAATGGGTGAAGTTTACTCAGATGACCATTATATCTACTACTGTGGGCAGGAATCCCTTAGAAGAAATGGAGTAGCCATCATGGTCAACAAAAGAGTCTGAAATGCAGTACTTGGATGCGATCTCAATAATGACAGAATGATCTCTGCTCATTTCCATGGCAAACCATTTAATATTATGGTAATCCAAGCCTATGCTCCAACCAGTAATGATGAAGAAGCTGAAGTTGAAAGGTTCTATGAAGACCTACAAGACCTTTTAGAACTAACACCCAAAAAAGATGTCCTTTTCTTTATAGGGGACTGGAATGCAAAAGTAGGAAGTCAAGAAACACCTAGAGTAACAGGCAAATTTGGCCTTGGAATACAGAATGAAGCAGGACAAAGGCTAATAGAGTTTTGCCAAGAGAACACACTGGTCATAACAAACACCCTCTTTCAACAACACAAGAGAAGACTCTACACATGGACATCACCAGATGGTCAACACTGAAATCAGATTGATTATATTCTTTGCAGCCAAAGATGGAGAAGCTCTATACAGTCAGCAAAAATAAGACTGGGAGCTGACCGTGGCTCAGATCATGAACTCCTTATTGCCAAATTCAGACTTAAATTGAAGAAAGTAGGGAAAACCACTAGACCATTCAGGTATGATCTAAATCAAATCCCTTATGATTATACAGTAAGAGTGAGAAATAGATTTAAGGGACTAGATCTGATAGAGTGCCTGATGAACTATGGGCGGAGGTTCGTAACATTGTACAGGAGACAGGGATCAAGACCATCCCCATGGAAAAGAAATGCAAAAAAGCAAAATGGCTGTCTGGGGAGGCCTTAAAAATAGCTGTGAAAAGAAGGGAAGTGAAAAGCAAAGGAGAAAAGGAAAGATATAAGCATCTGTAGGCAAAGTTCCAAAGAATAGCAAGGAGAGATAAGAAAGCCTTCCTCAGTGATCAATGCAAAGAAATAGAGGAAAAAAAACAGAATGGGGAAGACTAGAGATCTCATCAAGAAAATTAGAGATACCAAGGGAACATTTCATGCAAAGATGGGCTCGATAAAGGACAGAAATGGTATGGACCTAACAGAAGCAGAAGATATTAAGAAGAGGTGGCAAGCATACACAGAAGAACTGTACAAAAAAGATCTTCATGACCCAGGTAATCATGACCGTGTGATCACTCACCTAGAGCCAAACATCCTGGAATGTGAAGTCAAGTGGGCCTTAGAAAGCATCACTACGAACAAAGCTAGCAGAGGTGATGAAATTCCAGTTGAGCTCTTTCAAATCCTGAAAGATGATGCTGTGAAAGTGCTGCACTCAAGATGCCAGCAAATTTGGAAAACTCAGCAGTGGCCACAGGACTGGAAAAGGGCAGTTTGCATTCCAATCCCAAAGGAAGGCAATGCCCAAAATGCTCAAACTACCGTACAACTGCACTCATCTCACATGCTAGTGAAGTAATGCTCAAAATTCTCTAAGCCAGGCTTCAGCAATACATGAACCATGAACTTCCAGATGCTCAAGCTGGTTTTAGAAAAGGCAGAGGAATCAGAAGTCAAATTGCCAACATCCGCTAGATCATCGAAAAAGCAAGAGAGTTCCAGAAAAGCATCTATTTCTGCTTTATTGACTATGCCAAAGCCTTTGACTGTGTGGATCACAATAAACTGTGGAAAATCCTTCAAGAGATGGGAATACCAGACCACCTGACCTGCCTCTTGAGAAATCTACATGCAGATCAGGAAGCAATAGTTAGAACTGGACATGGAACAACAGACTGGTTCCAAATAGGAAAAGGAGTACGTCAAGCCTGTATATTGTCACCCTGCTTATTTAACTTATATGCAGAATACATCATGAGAAACATGGGGCTGGAAGAAGCACAAGCTGGAATCAAGATTGCCGGGAGAAGTATGAACAACCTCAGATATGCAGATGACACCACCCTTATGGCAGAAAGTGAAAGAGGAGAGTGAAAAAGTTGGCTTAACGCTCAGCATTCAGAAAACGAAGATCATTGCATCTGGTTCCATCACTTCATGGGAAATAAATGGGGAAACAGTGGAAACAGTGTCAGACTTTATTTTGGGGGGTTCCAAAATCACTGCAGATGGTGACTGCAGCCATGAAATTAAAAGATGCTTATTCCTTGAAAGGAAAGTTATGCCCAACCTACATAGCATATTAAAAAGCAGAGATATTACTTTGGTAATGGTCCGTCTAGTCAAGGCTATGGTTTTTCCAGTGGTCATGTATGGATGTGAGAGTTGGACTGTGGAAAGCTGAGCGCTGAAGAATTTATGCCTTTGAACTGTGGTGTTGGAGAAGACTCTTGAGAGTCCCTTGGACTGCAAGGAGATCCAACCAGTCCATTCTGAAGGAGATCAGCTCTGGGATTTCTTTGGAAGGAATGATGCTGAAGCTGAAACTCCAGTACTTTGGCCACCTCATGTGAAGAGTTGATTCATTGGAAAAGACTCTGATGCTGGGAGGAATTGGGGGCAGGAGGAGAAGGGGACGACAGAGGATGAGATGGCTGGGTGGCATCACCGACTCAATGGACATGAGTTTGAGTAGAGTCTGGGATTTAGTAATGGACAGGGAGGGCTGGTGTGCTGCGATTCATGGGGTTGCAAAGAGTCAGACTCGTCTGAGCGACTGAACTGAACTGAACTGAATCACTTTTTCAAAATAGAAACAAAAATGAATCTTATTGAAATAATTTTGACTGATGCTTTGGATATTCATGAATTGTAACCTATTTGTATTCAAAGTTTTCATAGATGACTTTGCATATTTTCATAAGAAAAATGGGAGAGAGTCTGCTTACATTTTGAAAAAATGGGAAGGAGTGACATTTAGCCCACATCTGGTGAGCAGGGACCATGTAATGCTTACAAACAGGATGTAACCCATTCTTCATTTAATGAAGATTGGATTAAAACAATGGAATTGGAAATAAGAAAGAAAACTATTCGAACTGAACCAATGGCCTGAATAGATCAAACAAGATCTCTGAAACTTCCTATTCTATAGTACATGAAGATTTAATTACTAATTAAAACAGCGAGAGTGTGAGTGGGCCTTCTTTCTGCTCTGGATGAGGCTCCAGCACATAAGGAGAGCTGTGGGCCATTGAGATTCTCTTTACAAAACCTGCCCTGCAGGACCCCTGTGCAGAGATGGTGTGTGTGTGCTCGGTTCAGTTCAGTCGTGTCCGACTCTCTGCGACTCCATGAATCGCAGCACGCCAGGCCTCCCTGTCCATCACCAACTCCCAGAGTTCACTCAAACTCATGTCTATCGAGTCGGTGATGCCATCTAGCCATCTCATCCTCTGTCTCAGCCAACTCTTTGTGACTCCATGGACTGTAGCCCGCCAGGCTTCTCTGTCTCTGGGATTTTCCAGGAAAGAATACTGGAGTGGTAGGTTGCCATTTCCTACTCCGGGGGATCTTCCTGACCCAGGGATCAAACCCTCATCTCCTGCATTGGCAGGTGGATTCTTTACAACTGAGCCACCAGGGAATTACCATGGTCTGAACTTGGAACCTCCACCAGGCCACAGTTCATCGGATCAGATCTTTTCTCCTAGAAAAAAAATTTTTTTAAACCAAGATTTACAGAACAGCAGTTAGCCAACAGCACCATCTGAAAAGAACAAGAAATGGTATGTAATTTCAAAGGTCGTAGCACTGTGGCTCCCACAAAATAGATTTTAAAATTTACCTGAAAAGCATTACCAGCTCACCCTCCTCTGGGCACGACGAGTCACCTCAGTTCAGTTCAGTTCAGTTGCTCAGTCGTTTCTGACTCTTTGCGACCCCATGAATCGCAGCACGCCAGGCCTCCCTGTCCATCACCATCTCCTGGAGTTCACTCAGACTCGCGTCCATCAAGTCAGTGATGCCATCCAGCCATCTCATCCTGGGTCATCCCCTTCTCCTCCTGCCCCCAATCCCTCCCAGCATCAGAGTCTTTTCCAATGAATCAACTCTTCACATGAGGTGGCCAAAGTACTGGAGTTTCAGCTTCAGCATCATTCCTTCCAAAGAAATCCCAGGGCTGATCTCCTTCAGAATGGAATGGTTGGATCTCCTTGCAGTCCAAGGGACTCTCAAGAGTCTTCTCCAACACCACAGTTCAAAAGCATCATTTTTTCAGCGCTCAGCTTTCTTCACAGTCCAACTCTCACATCCATACATGACCACTGGAAAAACCATAGCCTTGACTAGACGGACCTTAGCTGGCAAGGTAATGTCTCTGCTTTTGAATATACTATCTAGGTTGGTCATAACTTTTCTTCCAAGGAGTAAGCATCTTTTAATTTCATGGCTTCACTCACTATCTGCAGTGATTTTGGAGCCCCCAAAAATAAAGTCTGACACTTTCTACCATTTCCCCATCTATTTCCCATGAAGTGATGGGACCGGATGCCATGATCTTTGTTTTCTGAATGTTGAGCTTTAAGCCAACTTTTTCGCTCTCTTCTTTCACCTTCATCAAGAGGCTTTTTAGCTCCTCTTCACTTTCTGCCATAAGGGTGGTGTCATCTGCATATCTGAGGTTATTGATATTTCTCCCTAGTCTTTAAATAAATACGCGTTGCGTGTCAGTGCTGAAAGGACCTGGAGGTGAAGATGGAGACCCTGGCCTCGTGGAGCTTTTACTCCAGTGGAGAAGGTGGTGTGACTCAGAGTCAGGCACAGCGACCCCGGAGAAGACATGCCTGCCAGTCACCTGTGAAAGCCGTCTGGAGGGAGGGCTAGGTGTTGGCACGTCACCCTGCCCCCCGGCCAACCATCAAAGGATGGTTCTAGCTCTCCCCCTGACCCCGGGGCCGGCTGCCTTCCTCCTCTCCCCCTCCCTTCTGTAAGTAGCCTCTGTGGTTTTAGGTGGGATAACACAGTGAATTTATTTTTAGGAAGCAGCAGCATTCAAATGAATGGAAATCCAGAGAAGGGAGACGCATGCGTGAAGCTGATGTTTCAAAAAAAAAACTAAACCCTTCATGATGATGAATATGTCCTTTCCTGGGGTAAATGGCCGCCTGAGGCCTCTGGGCTGTAAACTCGGGTTCCTGAGATGTTAATTGGAGCTGTTTAAAAAAAATAAAATAACAGGCTGTGAGTTGAGAGTTAGAAAAAAAAAAATAGGAAGCTGGAGCCGCAGATGGGTGGAAGTCTCACTGATTCCTATAGAAATAGAGCTTTTAAAATTAGCTCAGTATAAAAATAGTCCAGGACGTGGGGTTGATTTACTATCTATATTTCCCACTGTTGATTCCATTTCTGTTTTGAGAAATCTATCATGTTGGCGGGTTCCTCAAAGAGGCAATCTGGGCTCTGGCCTCAGTAACTATGACAACGGCTGATTGCTGGGGTTCACACGTGGGCTGGCAGGCGAGACCTTGGACATTTTCACAGCCTGGCCTTTGACTTGTCATTCTGTTGTTGCTACCTGTCCAGGAAAAATTCTTGGCTTCTTCCTTCATAATATGTTGTCACATTCCTACACGTGCATGCTCAGCTGTTTCAAGTCGTGTCCAACTCTGTGTGACCCCTTGGACTGTAGCCCACCAGGCTCCTCTGTCCATGGGATTCTCCAGGGAAGAATACTGGAGTAGGTTGCCATTTCCTCCTCCAGGGGATCTTCCCGACCCAGGGATCGAACTCACATCCCCTGTATTGCAGGCAGACTCAGTGCTCCATAAACAGTGTCCATGGTCATTTTTACCATAAGAAAGATGGAGTCTCTCCATTGGGCTCCAGCTCCCAGCTGGCTGGATGCCTGGCCCCTCCAAGGAGGACATGCCTCCTTCCCTGTGTTCATCGTGCACTCTCCTGTGTCCCCATATCCTGCTGCAAGGAGGGGGCCACAGTGTCTAAGAAGCAAGCGCACAGGTAGCCCCCAGACCCAAATAGGGACCCCAGTCTCAGCTCCTGTAAGGAGACTGCTGCCCCCTCCCAGCATTGCAGGTCAGCACCACAGTGGGCTGGGCTGCTAGCACCCTGCCACCTCCTCCAGGCAGCCTGCCCAGAGAACCCAGGCACCTGTCCATATTCTCTGACCTCATCATTTCTCCACAAGGGGCCCTAGCTCATCTACTGCACCTCTTGGGTGGGATTTCTTAAAATTTGCTTTTCGGTTATTTTTATGCTTCTGAAATGTTTGCTATCACACTGTATGTGGCTTGAACTGCTCGGAGTGGGGACTTCTGATTTGTGCCAGCATCCCTGCCAAGCCTTGATGTGTGCGTCCCCCAGGACTTCCTTCAGACTTCTGTACATGCAGAAAATGCCCCTCCCAAAAGGCTTCCTACAAGGGCTTCAGAAGCCTGGGTTCCCAGAGCAAGAGGATGTGCTGTGACCTTGGGCTGGCCGTGCCTCTCTGAACACAGGTGGGTGTAGAGGCTCTGAACACAGGTGGTCTTTAGAGCTCCAAGACTGGGGTGACCACGCAGCTTACTGCCCGGCCAGGACACGCTGCGAGTAAGACCAGGGCACTGTCCAGAGCTGGCCTGGACAGTGGACACAGGCTTGGCGCCTCACACTGGACTGGTGTCATTCCTCCAGCCTCGGCCACCCCCACACACTCCAGCAAACAGGACTCGAACGGCAGGTGAGGTCTTAGAATTGCTCCAGAACTACGCTCGCTTCCAAAACAGTGTGCTGTTCCTGAGAAACATACTGTAGACCTGGAAGGAATCTTAAACAACATCTAATCATGTCCCTTTTCAGAGGAGTAATGGGGAGGCTGAACTTAGCCACAGCTACCTAGTGGCAGAGTCAAGATAAGACCTTATTTCCCTAGAACCTCAGGGCACATGTTTATTCCTTGATGCCATTTTAAAATGCCTTTCCACCCAGTGAGTCCTCCTCCACTCATTTGTCTGCTAAGTTGGTGTCCATTCATTTATTCATTCATTCGTCAGCCTTAAAATCACAAACTCTTGTGGGCAGTTAAGCTCAGGACAGGATGACGGACAGAAAGAGCAGGGATGGCTCTCAGGGGATTGTCACAGACGGGGACCTGTGAGCAGAATCCTAAATCAGGAGCAGGTTTTCTGTCTGCTTTGGTTACAGCTTCCAGAGTGCATTTCAGAGCCATTCTCTGAAATGATGGGGAAAGGGAGGGGGTTCAGTTCAGTTCAGTCACTCAGTTGTGTCCGACTCTTTGCGACACCGTGGACTGCAGCACGCCAGGCCTCCCTGTCGGTTACCAACTCCTGGAGCTTGCCCAGACTCATGTCCATCAAGTCAGTGATGCTATCCGACCATCTCATCCTCTGTCACCCCCTTCTCCTCCTGCCATCAATCTTTCCCAGCATCAGGGTCTTTTCAAATGGGTCAGTTCTTCACATCAGGTGGCCAAAGTATCGGAGCTTCCAAAGTATGCTGAGCTTCAGCTTCAGCATCAGTCCTTCAGTGAATATTCAGGACTCATTTCCTTTAGGATGGACTGGTTGGATCTCCTTGCAGTCCAAGCGACTCTCAAGAGTCTTCTCCAACACCACAATTCAAAAGCATCAATTCTTTGGTGCTCAGCTTTCTTTATAGTTCAACTCTCACATCCATACATGACTACTGGAAAAACCAGACCTTTGACTAGACAGAACTTTGTTGGCAAAGTAATGTCTCTGCTTTTTAATATGCTATCTAGGTTGGTCATAACTTCCCTTCCAAGGAGAAAGCGTCTTTGAATTTCATGGCTGCAGTCACCATCTGCAGTGATTTTGGAGCCCTAGAAAATAAAGTCTGTCACTGTGTCCATTGTTTCCCCATCTATTTGCCGTGAAGTGGTGGGACTGGATGCCATGATCTTCATCTGTTGAATATTGAGTTTTAAGTCAGCTTTTTCACTCTCCTTTTTCACTTTCATCAAGAGGCTCTTTAGTTCCTCTTCACTTTCTGCCATAAGGGTGGTGTCATTTGTGTATCTGAGGTTATTGATATTTTTCCCGGCAATCTTGATTCCAGCTTGTGCTTCATCCAGCCCAGCATCTCTCATGATGTACTCTGCATAGAAGTTAAATAAGCAGGGTGACAATATACAGCCTTGACGTACTCCTTTCCCAATTTGGAACCAGTCTGTTGTTTCATGTCCGGTTCTAACTGTTGCTTCTTGACCTGCATACAGATTTCTCAGGGGAGGGGTTAGCAATCAGGAATTTAAAAATCAAGGGTTATTATTCCAACTTTTCAAAGATCATGTTTTAAGACTCTATGCCATGCTTCCCTGGTGGCTCATTGGTAAAGAATCTGCCTGTCAGTGCATGAGACACAGGTTCGATTCCTGGTTCAGGAAAATCCCACATGCTGCAGGGCAACTAAGCCCGTGTGCCACAACTATTTAGCCTGTGCTCCGGAGCCCAAGAGCCACAACACTGAGCTCGTGTGCCTACAGTCTGTGCTGCACAACAAGAGAAGCCACTCCAATGAGAAGCCTGCACACTGCAACTAGAGAGTAGCCTCTGCTTGCCCAAAAAGCCTGTGCAGCCATGGGGACTCAGCACAGCTGAAAATAAATAAAATTATATAAAAGACCCCAAACTGTATTCCAATTAGTGGTATGGGGGCTGGGCCCCGTGGCCTTCAGATCCACCCTTGCCTGAGGGCTTATAGAAGCCCACAGGCTAACTCCATTCCTCTCTTTTAAGACTGTGATCAGATCCCTGGTTAAAGGCAGCAGTCTTTGGGAAAGGCCACACTTGGAGTAAAAGACACCCTCCATCAGCACGGCTAGGGACTGAGCAGCACAGCCTAAAAAACACCAGAGTCCGCCGCTCAGCTGCAAAACCTAAGATCCTCTCTTCCAGAGGACTGTGAGAGCAGACCCTGGGGGGAAGTGGCCCCAGTGCTCACTGAGGGGCCCACCCAAGGCCTCCCTACAACCTGGCACACACCATCTGTCCCCACGAACTCAGCCCCTGAGGGTTTTCCCTCCAACAAAGCTCTTCCAAGTTGGACCTGAAGCCGTTTCACCGCAGCTGGAGTGAGATGCCAGATCTGGGCCAGAAGAGGGTGCCACAACGTGCCCTCAGGCACGTGCCCTCAGAGATCAACAGGGTGGTCTGGTGGGCAGCTGCCAGCGCCGTCGCTGAGGACAGCACTCCCTCACCTCTCAGGCACATGCACGCCCGCGCCCTCACACACACGCAGCCTAGAACCTTCCACCCCGCCATCCTGGCTGGCACCGGCCCGCCACTGATCTGGTGCGGTGAGAGCGGTGAGCACATGGCAGACGGCGGTTATTTTTAAACACCCTTGCTCCGAGGCAGCAGTGACCTCAAAGTAGGTTGTCTCTTTTTCCGGCATTTCGGTTGTATTGTAAAAGCATTTATTTGTAGAAATAGAGAATGCCAAGCTGCAGAAGCACACACGTTAGGCAAATAGCAGATGGTGTCTGTTCCCGGGAGCAGCTGGGACACGCCTGTGGGGTCAAGGAGTCCACAGGCCGCCCCATCTTGAGAACGACCATCCCCAGGAAACACGCTCCTCCAGAGACCCGGGGCCCTGGGTGGACAGGGATTCCTGAAGACAGGAAGGCAGCCCCAGGCCCTTCCAGGCAGGGGGAGCAGGGTCTGCTGGTGGGATGGCACCTTCCACGATCCACCTGCAGCACCCTTGCTGCCTAGGAAAGTGGGGGCATTTCTCATCTTCCCCAGGCCAAAGTGAATGCGCTTTCCTCTGCCTATCAAGAGACAGGAGACTAACAGGGGGAAGAGAAGGGTGGGATGAGCAGGGAGAGTGGCCCTGACATATACACCCTACCACACGCAAAACAGATAGCCAGTGGGAAGCCGCTGTAGAGCACAGGGAGCCCAGCTCAGGGCTCTGTGATGACCTAGAGGGGTGGGGCAGGGGGTGGGAGGGCTCGTGAGGGAGGGGACATGTATACACACAGCTGATTCATTGTACAGCAGAAAGGAACACTACAGTGTCAAGCAACTATACTCCAATTTCAAAATTAGTTAACTAATTTTTTTTAAGACATAGAAGAGGAAAAGGACTCAACTTCCACTCGGGGAGCCAAGAAATATGATGGACACCTGAAGGTTTGCATGGGTCCTCAGGAATTGGGTCTCTGAATAGTAATAATAGCATAGCAGCATACTAATATACTCTACTATCATATTATTAACATATTAACATGAGTATGGTAGTATATAAAATAAAAGATGATATCTTAATAGAATATCTAATACTGTTATGAATAGATTATCATCACTTCAATGGACTGTTCTGAAAAATTGATTAGATCCTTACATACATCAACGCTATAGGATACTAGGAGTCCAAGACCCTCGGGGGCTTACAGGTTAGGAGAGAAAGATACACAAGCGGAGGCTATCACTAAAGTACAGCAGAGGAGCCACGGAGGAGAGCAGGACAGAGGAGAGTGCTTGGCAAGCCCAGGTGGAGGCACGGACAACCCACGGAGAAGGTTCCCGGCCCGCGTTTGTTGGCGGCCCCGGGTTATTGACAGGGTTAGAGGTCATGTAAACAAAGAGGTCTGGAACATGGAGAGTCCTCTGAAAAATAGCCCCATGGATGTTCTGTGCTGAGCTTGGGCGTGCCTGCTGAAGCTCCTCTGGAGGACTCGGCTCGGTTCTCCCCGTGGCGAAGACCCCCACCCCCTGGCGTGTGCCCCCCACATGGCACACACTGCAGCCTCCTTACCTCTTCATGGCTCTCTGTCTCCCACTGGACCAGGGGCCCCAGACAACGTGCCTGTCACCCCTGCGTCCCTGGTGCTGGGCAGTCACCAGCGGGTCATCGATACACGTGTCTGCAGTAAATGAGTGAGCGATGAACAGCAGGGGAGGAGGTTCACTGAGGAAGCCTGAGTTCCCCAGACGGGGCACAGCCAGCACCCAGATCACCGCCCACCCGCAGCACCCCAACCCTGGCTTTCAGACCCAGTGCCAAGCAAGAGTTTTTGCTTCCAGCGGCAATGTGAGGAGCTCAGGGAGATAAGAAATTTCTTAAGGTGATGGTTAGAGCTCTCCTCTGAAGCAGGAAACCCACGCACCTAAAAAGCTCACTGGCCTCATTTTACACCAGGAAACCTTCAACAGAGAGACCAAAGCCTTCACCTCAAGACAGACTTAAACTCAGTCTATGCCATTCATCCCTGGGCTACCCACAAACTTTGTTGCTCCTTGATTTTTTTTTTTTCCAGTTTTTCTGAGGAAGGAGTGACTATATCCAGGTGATGTTTGTGAACTTTTGTGATACAAAACCGCAGCCTCATCTCAATTCTTCAGAGCTCTGCATTGGCATAAAAAGCCACAAAAGGATGACCATGCCGGTGAGATGAGACGAGGAAAACCCTGGTGTCTCAAAGGAGTGTGCAACAGTGACCCGCTGCCACCAACACTCGCTTCCCAGCAGTGAAGCTTGCTTCTTTCTCATCACCAGGTTTCCTTCTAACCCAGACGTCCAGGGCCTGCTTTAGGGAACCACAAACATAAGGAGGTAATAAAAGCTGCTATGAAAACCCAGTATTTATCCACAAAAGAGCAGTATCTTCCTTTCACTCTAGTGGAATTTTAATTGAGCCAGGAACCTGGCATAGACTGTCAGTCTCCAAAGCATGAACCTGAAGGGTCCTGGAAATGAGCCTTTTCTTTCCTTACAGAGATTTATTAAATAAACTCTGATTCCAGCAATTTAATTCACTCGTCTCTTATTATTTGATGACTTCTTGAGCATTATACTATAGATAGAGCAAAGCCACCTGATGCAAAGAGCCAACTCACTGGAAAAGACCTCGATGCTGGGAAAGACTGAGGGCAGGAGGAGAAGGGGGCAACAGAGGACCAGAGGGTTGGATGACATCACTGACTCAATGGACACGAGTTTGAGCAAGCTCCAGGAGATAGTGAAGGACAGGGAAGTCTGGTGTGCTGCAGTCCATGGGGTTGCAAAGAGTCAGACACGACTGAAAGACTGGACAACAACAAAACTGGATCATGAATATAGAAGTGTATGTGAAATGTACACTCTTTCATCCCCATAAAGAAGAGTCAATAAGCATTTTTATTATACATATCTCTATAGACGACTGCATGCTTTCCTTTCAGAGGTGGAACTTGAATGATTCTCTGAGGATATTAATGATTCTCCTGTACGGATTGCAATGAGCATGTTTTTACTCCTGGAAAACTGAGAAAAGCCTTTTAACACCCATTACTTCGTGCCATTGGGACCCTCAAGGTGAAGGCAAAGAAGGATTTAAAGACCATTTCTTCCCCATTGTTCACTTTATTGCTGTGCATTTGCTATCACATAAATAAGTTGTACACAAATATCTTTCCTCTGTTTTGTTAATATTTATATCCATTATTCCTGTTTCCTGACATGATTCTTTGAGCAGCCGATGTTCAGTAATAGGGGTACTATGAAGGAAAGACGATAGACAGAGCCTACCATTCTGAGTCCTGGAGCCAGTGTTCAAATCCCAGCTCTGGCCTTCCTGGCTGTGCATCACTCAGAGCCCCTCTCTGCTCTGTGCGAAGTGGAGGCGATGCATTCCCTGTAGATCTGTCCTTGGGTACAGATGCACCATTGGGCATGCAGTGGGGTCAGTACATAGAGACAGCCACTTATCTTCATGACTATTCCACCCTCTCTGGGCCATTCCCCTTTAACCACCTCTGTGATTTCACACTAAGCATGATACTGGCTGTCAGGGGTTCTGTGTGAGCTTCCTCACTCCTCCTCCTCACCTCCAGATTTCACGCTAATTGAGAAGCAGATGCAGATCCCAGAGGAAATTGACACACAATATTCACTTAATTGCTCTCATGGTCACACTGGAGAACGCAGTGTACACTGGGTGCTGAGGTGGGTTCTCCTTCTGCCCAGCCTCTCCCTCGCAGTCCAGACCTTGAGACTGATGTGCTGAGAGAGTGAGGTCAGCATTCCCTCCCCCCGCCATGGAGAATCTGCAACTCTCCTCTGATCCCAAGGAGCAGGAAAAACTAAGACTCAGACAGCTGAGCCATGGTTACATGCAACACAAAGAAGGCTGAGCACTGAAGAATTGATGCTTTCAAACCGTGGTGCTGGAGAAGACTCTAGAGAGTCCCTTGGACAGCATGGAGATCCAACCAGTCCAACCCTAAAGGAAATCAACCCTGAATATTCATTGGAAATACTGCAGCTGGAGCTCCAACACTTTGGCCATCTGATGTGAAGAGCTGACTCATTGGAAAAGACCCTAATGTTGGGAAAGATTGAGGGCATGAGGAGAAGAGGGCAACAGAGCATGGGATGGTTGGATGGCATCATCAACACAATGGACGTGAGTCTGAGCAAACTCTGGGAGATAGTGAAGGACAGGGAAGCCTGGCGTGCTGCAGTGCAGGCGGTTGCGAAGAGTCGGACAAGACTGAGCGACTGAATAACAACATCTAATCATTTAGAAACAGAAATCAAAGAATGTCATGGTTTCACCACTCTCTCCTGGGGGAGGGAGAGTAGGGAGGGGAAAGGAAGCAAACAAAAGACATTCCTTAATTCTTCCCCAGTGAGGCAAGGAGTACTGGGAACACACCCGTGTTATAGTCCAAGGAGGAGAGGAAAGAATGATTGGAACAAAAACATAGTTGAAGAAATTCTGGCCTCTGTTTTAGTCTTTCCTGAAGGAACGTGTTATCACAAAGCCCTTCTGTGTGACCACCAGACCCTTTCCAGCTCCAGAGCAGATGATTACACTTCTGGCGCCTAGGACGTCTGTGCCTGGCTCCCCGTGGGTGTAGCCCCTAGCACCCTGGTCCAGCCTTTGCTGCCATCTCAAGAATCTGGGTGCCCTGAAGGCCACTGGTAACAACTGGCTGGCTCTGGTGCCCAGAAGCCAGAGGTTCCCAGTGATGGCCCCACCCACAGCCCCTGATGAGGAAAGGTGCGTGGCACCCCCATTCCATCCTTTGTGTGCCCACTGGGGTGACTGGTTTCCTTCTGGTAATCGACGGTCCAGGCACATCTTTCCCAGGGCAGCTGGGCACACCTAAGGCTTATCATCAGTGAGCAACGGGCCCCTGGATGGAGGAAGCTTCAGTTTGAAGCACATTTTTTTTCTCTCTTATTTTGAGTAGTTCTGTGCTTTTCCAGCAAAAGCATGTCATCTGGCTCGGGACAAAATCCAATCTTCAGCCAGTCTGCTTTCTCCTTTAAGCAAGTTGTTCTCAATTCCCTCCAGATGGATAATTTATTACTGTGTCTTGCAGGGCCCTGCTCTTAATTGCCAGTTTATTCCCCCGTAGGTATCACGGGCTCTCTGGCCTGGCTCTGTGTGGGTGCTGGATCACAGAGTCCAGAGAAAGGCCAGTACTGAGGTTGGCTTCTCCACTGATGACAGCTCCATCCACAGCAGCAAAAGCCCATTAAATAAGCCCATCTGTATTGCCTTTCTGTCATGTATCTTTATTGCACAAAGAAAATTCATGGAGAAGCGGTCCAGAGCTCGCCCATCATCAGGCTTTGGTGGCTGAGCCTGTGTTTACCTTGCAGTTGAGCACATGGATCAGATCATTCATGTTCACCTATTCAGATGGAAGAATAAAGTCAGATGAGGGATATAGACTTATCTCCAAGTGATATAATCTGTTAGAGATGTCGTTTCTATCTCCCACCTTTGGCAGGCCACCCACAACTCTGTGATCAGCTTCCATAATTCATTCGCTTATTTGATTCCTCCTAATACAAGGTCCCAAAATAGACTGTCTTTTTGTCTTGACTGTGGCGTATTTTTTACTAAATGGAACCAGGGGAGCGTCTCGGTGCCTTGGAGAATTATTAACAGGAGGACGGGCCTGTTGACAGGCTTCGCTGGTGGCTCAGACAGTAAAGAATCTGCCTGCAATGCAGGAGACCCCAGTTGGAGAGATTGGGTTCAACAAACCCTGCCTGGAGAAGAAGCAGAAAGGTACTTCTGAATTCTGAAAGAAAGAGGGATTCAAGTCTCCATTCAGTCACAGGACACAAGCTGCTGATTACTGAGGCTCAAACCCAGGGGGAGGAGTTGATAAAAAATGATTGTAAAATACCAAGTTTTAATGTTGTTCTGAAACAAGGAAATCATGGAACAAATCTATGACTTTATTTGAATTTCTAAGAAATGCAGAAAATTTGTCTCTCACCATCTCTTAGAATTCAGTTTTCCTTAAAGGTTTAATACACATATCAGTCTGCTGGGCACAGTGATCACAGGACGGTTTTTCTGTGTCTAGGATTAAACACCAGCCACAGGAGGCTCTGTCCGTGGTGCTTACCCAGCCTGGATGAATCCGGGCTGGTCCCTGAGAAACACAGCAGGTTATGTCAAGACCCTGGGTAGGGACCATCCAGGGCCTGGGTGCTGGTCCCCACTTGGCCTTTTACTTGTGTGAACTCGGATGCATCACTGAGTATCTCTAAGGCCTCATCGCTCCCATCTGCAGTGGGCAGAATACTCCCTCAGGGGAGACAGGATTGAATGAGGCGACCCTTGATGAGGAGAGCAAGGCACCCACAGTCACGGCACACTGGGATTCCTCTGTGGTTATTACTGCTTCCATTTGGGGCATTTGTCTCTGAAGATTCAGGCTTTTTTACTTGATTCTTGAGCTTGCTTATCCTTTCACAAGTGATGATTTGACAGTATGTCTGGTGATTTAAAAATGATTTTTTCTAAAAGGAATTAAGACAGGAGGGGAAAGGAGTCAGAAAGGGAAGACCTGTGGCCCCAGATACTGGAAAGTCATATTTTCTGAGTTCGTATTCTCATTTAGAAAACTAAGATCATGGCATCCAGTCCCATCACTTCATGGCAAATAGATGGTGAAACAATGGAAACAGTGACAGACTTTATTGGAGGGGGAGCTTCAAAATCACTGAAAATGGTGACTGCAGCCATGAAATTGAAAGTTGCTTGCTCCTTGGAAGAAAAGCTATGACCAGCCTAGACAGCATATTAAAAAGCAGAGACATTACTTTGCCAACAAAGGTCTGTCTAGTCGAAGTTATGGTTTTTCCAGTAGTCATGTATGGATGTGAGAGTTGGACTATAAAGAAAGCTGAGCACCGAAGAATTGATGCTTTTGAATTGTGGTGTTGGAGAAGACTCTTGAGTGTCCCTTGGACTGCAAGGAGATCCAACCAGTGCATCCTAAAGGAAATGAGTCCTGAATATTCATTGGAAGGACTGATGTTAAAGCTGAAGCTCCAATACTTTGGCCACCTGATGCGAAGAACTGACTCATTGGAAAAGACCCTGATGCTAGGAAAGATTGAGGGCAGGAGGAGAAGGGAATGACAGAGGATGAGATGGTTGGATGGCATTACCAACTCGATAGACATGAATTTGAGCAAGCTCCAGGAGTTGGTGAAGGTCATGGAAGCCTGGCTTGCTGCAGTCTGTGGGGTCACAAAGAGTTGGACACGACTGAGTGACTGAACTGACTGATTCTTGTTCCACCCCTTGTTGGCTGTGTGACTTTAGGCAAGATACCTAACTGTTCTGGGCTGTTGTTCAACCATACAATCATGATTCTAATGTTACATACTTAATAGGGTGATGGACAGGGAGGCCTGGTGTGCTGCAGTCCATGGGGTCACAAAGAGTTGGACATGACTGAGCAACTGAACTGAACTGAACTGGACTGAGATTTAAACGGAATGGTGTATATAAAGCTCTCAGCACAGTGTCTGACTTTTACAGTAAGACCTCCCAATCTATGCACATCTATGGCCTTAATAAACATTTGATGAATAGGTAAATTCATAAAGTAGTAAATAGAGACTTCCCTGGCCGTCCAGTGGCTTAAGACCCTTCACTTCCACTGCAGGCGGCACAGGTTCAATCTATGGTCGGGGAACTAAGATCCTGCATGCCCCATGGTGCGGCCAAAAAATAAATAAACAAACGAAATAGTAAATAAAAACCAAAATGGAAGAAATTAAAGACTGAATTCCTGAGACTTCCCTGGTGGTCCAGTTGTTAGAAGTCTGCCTTTCTGTGCAGAGGACGTAGGTCTGATCCCTGGTCATGGAACTTAGATCCCACACCCGTGGGGGCTATTGAGCCCATTCACTGCAACTAGAGAAAAGCTCTGGCACCAAGAGGCAAGATCCCACATGCTGCAACTAAGAGCCGATGCCGCCAAAAATAATAAACATTTTTAAAAGAGTTATTAAACAAAAAGGGATGGATTCCTTCCAAAAGTCTTCTCTGAATCCCAATAATGCAGATTACAGGACAAGGATGTACTGACCTGGCCTCCAACGGCCTCTCAGGCGCTGTTGGCTGCCCTCCACCCTGTCTCTTCTCCACCAGGTGGCCCCTCCCCCAGGTCTCTCCCCTCCCCCAGGTCNTATTTTGTTGCTGGAAGAGAACTTTGTCCAGGGGGAAGCCCTGCAGCGCAGGGTGCCAGGTCCTGGCCGGCCTCACCCCGATACCCCTCCCCTCCCCCACCCCATCCAGCCTCACGGGAAGCGCCGAGGCTCTGTGACGTCCGCCCACAGCGCTGCTCTCCCTCTTCTCATCGACTACATCCTAATTCTTCAAGGCTCCAACCAGGTGCCACTTCATCTGCAAGTACTTCCTGAATCTTCCTGGGTCTAAGTGAATTATGCTTTAACACAGGCTAGCAGGATTTTAGCGAGTCGTTACTGATGTTTGTTTCGCCAGCTTCGACATCTCCCTGTCAACTCCTGTTTCTCGGCAGTCCTATGGGCCAGCGTCCTGGCTGTCTCAGATATCACAGGAGCAGCAGCGCCCCCTGCCCACTCCCAGCACCAGGAGAGGCATGCCCACTCCTCCCAGGCCGTGGTTTCCTTCTGGGATCGATGCCCACGAAGTGTGGAGCAGGCGGGTATGTACTTTCTTGTGGGCAGGATGAAGAGGTTGGGGTGGTTGGCTGAGATTCCTCCAGCCTGCAGCCTCAGTGACTAACAAATGAGCGGTGGACATTGGACACAATTCCATACCACAGTTTTTAGCCTTCAAACACACCACAAGAGACAATAAACCCCTAAGAGATGCTTGACTGTCCCCCTGGGATGTCCCGGCCAGGAAACCACAGTAGTTTCCAGGTTTATAAAGGTCTCTGGGACCTCCTGGTATGGCCTTCTCTCCCAGGTTCAGAGTCATCTTTGATAGGATCGTGGGCCTGAAAGGAAACTGCCCTAGAAGAGAGGCTGGGAAAGACAGCAGGCAGGTAACAGCCCATGAGCGCTGAGCTGTCTGCAGCAAGCACATTTAGCGAGCATGGTGGGTTACAAGAGTCACCCTTTGTTCAGCAAAAAATGCATTCCATCTCCCGGTATCGTCCCCCACCTCCACACTACTCAAAAACTGTACCAGGGAATGATCAGTTTTTAATGTCTTTTTGTAGAGAGAGCGCATGATTACGGTTCAGTTCTTTTTCACCCTGCAATTCTTTGTGGAATAAAATGCCATTTTATTATGCTGTGATAGTGGTTATGATTACATGGGGCACTGAGAAGGAGACTGAGCCACAGACTGAAAGGCAATCTCACCATTTTTAGAGGTTCCATTATTCCAGGTCCAAGTGCCGTTCCATCTTTCTACTTAACATTCTATGGCCGTTGCTTCAGACTAATTATAATTCATCCGATTACCTAGTTCTAACGGTCTAATTTTATCATTGTGTAATTAAGCTTCTTCTGGCAGCATGCTATTTAGCCATAAAAGGAAAATATTTCTTTTCCCATTTTCAAAATTAGTTGAGCGAGACAAGGGAAGGGAGTCATAGCCACCTAATTCTAGACCTCTTCTGAGCAATGGTTTTTCTCATTGCCCTAAAGAACTAAGAGGTTAGTCCAAGAGAAAGCTTCTCAGGTATAAGATGTTTGGAGATATTTCTCCCAGAAAGATGGCAGTATATCCACCAATATTATTTGAACACTTTAATCATGCTGTTGTTGCTGTTTAATCACTCAGCCATCTCCAACTCTTTATGACCCCATGGACTGTAGCCCTCCAGGTTCTTCTGTCCATGGGATTTACCAGGCAAGAAAACTGGAGTGGGTTGCCATTTCCTTCTCCAGGAGGTCTTCCCAACCCAGGGATTGAACCTGTGTCTTCTGCTTGGCAGGCAGAGTCTTTGCCATTGCTCAAACTGGGAAGCCCACTTTAATCATGCAGCTAAAGACCCAAAAGGAGAATGGACAAGGTTTCTTTAGCAGTCTGTCCTACAACTGATAATACTGCATATCTGAGAAACTGAGGCTGCTCGTGGCTTATACAGTATACAATATCCTGTGACTGAATTGTGGGTGGAAGGTACCCACAGGCGGCCATCAGGTGGCCAGAGTACTGGATCTTCAGCTTCAGCATCAGTCCTTCAATGAATATTCAGGACTCATTTCCCTTAGGATTGACTGGTTTGATCTCCCTGCTGTCCAAGAGGCTCTCAAGAGTCTTCTCCAACATCACACTTCAAAAGCATCAATTTTTCAGCACTCAGCCTTCTTTATGTTCCAACTTTCACATCTGTACATGACTACTGGAAAACCATAGCTTTGACTAGTCAGACCTTTGTCGGCAAAGTATATCTCTTCTTTTTAATATGCTGTCTAGGTTGGTCATAGCTTTTCTTCCAAGGAGCAAGTGTCTTTCAATTTCATGGCTGCAGTCACCATCTGCAGTGATTTTGAAGCCCAAGAAAATAAAGTCTGCTACTGTTTCCACTGGGAGCCTGGGAGTTGCCCAATTTCACCTTGAAAACCAAGTCTCTTTGAAACAGACCTTTTATGGAAAGTCTTGGTTTACAGAAATCCTTTTCTACCAGAAGGATTCTCTGGATGAAATGTGCCTTCAGTGAGAGATGGTGGAGTTATTTAGAACTCGGCTTTTAGCAGGCAGTGGTTATCACTTTAGTGGACTTAGGCATGGACCTAGGCACTTGGCCATTGTGCTCCATGATCTCCGAGTGGAAAATAAAGCAGGGTCTGCCTGTCTTTCTCTTAAACCTAAACCTTTTGCTCTGACATTCCAAGAAGTGTTTTAGAACAGCAGAAATGAGCTTCTTTTCCCAGCGTGACAAGAATGACCTACAGCTCATTTTCTTTTACATTGTCCTTATGAGCTATGCCCTGAGCACTGCTAGCCAGCTTACTCCAGGCTTTAAGTCACATCATTGCAATGAACTGCCTGGGGCCTGGGGACATAGGGCCCCTCCCACCCTTGGGTTATTCCATTAGATGAAAAGGGACTTGGGAGGTGGCTTCCTTGGCTCTAGGACAAGGTAAACTAAATTCTCTGCCCCCTTTGCATCTTGCCAGCCTAGAGCTGACTTATTGGAAAACACTCTGAGCCTGGGAATGATTGACGGCAGGAGAAGAAGGGGGCAACAGAGGATGAGATGGTTGGATGGCATCACTGACTCAATGGAAATGAGCTCGAGCAACCTCCAGGAGATAATGGAGGACAAGGAAGCCTGGCGTGTTGCACTCCATGGGGTCAAAACGAGTGGGACATGACAGAGCAACCGAACAACAACAGCAAGCCTAGGGAAGCCATCGAGGTGATCATCAGGGTAGCAGATCAGAGCTGGGGAAGTGCCGTTATCAAAAGGGAACACGTGGGCTATTTTATTCTTTGCTTGTATTCAAACATTTCCATAACCAGGAAGAAAATGTCATTGAGACCTAGCTCCTTTCTCTGGGCTTTATGGAATGAGCCACAAGTGACCCACAGGAGCCGTTCTGTGCCAGAGCTTTGGAGATGTGGAAGCACGACAATAACCATGTTTAATAACAGCCTTAGCACTAGACCTCAGGGGATTCCCGGCAGCCTTGGTTACTCTGGTTCTTATTTTCCTTGTCCTGTATGGTCTTCCATCACTTCTGAACGCGGAGAGACTTTTAGCTGGAAAATTTGGAGCTCTTGTTTCAAACCTGCCACAAAAAATGTCGCCCACCCCCACCTTAGAGCCTGCGTATATGGTGCAGCGTCTGCAGATGGAAGGGCTGCGTCTCAGCTCATGTGATGCCGCTTGCTGATTATTGTTTTCTCTCTTAATTGCTAGCAGTAATCTAACTCTAATGTGCTCACTAATAAGCACAGCTGAGAAGCACAGCTTAGAAATTTCATGGACTCCCCAGATGGTGCTAGCCGTAAAGAACCCACATGCCAAAGCAGGAGACGAAAGAGATGCAGGTTTGATCCCTGGGTCAGGCAGATCCTTGGAGGAGAGCATGACAACCCACTCCAGTATTCCTGCCTGGGAAATCTCATGGATAGAGGAGCCTGGAGGGCTACAGTCCATGGGGTCACTAAGAGCTGGACGTGATTGAAGTAACTGACCCTTTGTTTATAAAAGAAGAAACTAAGGCTCAGAAAGACACAGTGCCATTTGCTGGGATTACACAATCACAAAGTGGGACCAGAAGCCAGGCCTCCCCAGCTCCACATCTGCAAAGGTTCGCACTATGGAACCTTCATCCTTAAGGATGGATTTGCAAGTCCTGCTCTTGAACTGAGCTCTCACGTCTACTGCAGTATTAATTATAACAGTGAAAATCTGGAAGCAATCTAGATGGCCAATATGAAGAAAATTATAAAATGAATGGTGACATACTTTCAGTTCAGTTCAGTTCAGTCACTCAGTCGTGTCCGACTCTCTGCAACCCCATGAATCGCAGCACGCCAGGCCTCCCTGTCCATCACCAACTCCCGGAGTTCACTCAGACTCGCGTCCATCAAGTCCGTGATGCCATCCAGCCATCTCATCCTCGGTCATCCCCTTCTCCTCCTGCCCCCAATCCCTCCCAGCATCAAAGTCTTTTCCAATGAGTCAACTCTTCACATGAGGTGGCCAAAGTACTGGAGCTTCAGCTTTAGCATCATTCCTTTCAAAGAAATCCCAGGGTTGATCTCCTTCAGAATGGACTGGTTGGATCTCCTTGCAGTCCAAGGGACTCTCAAGAGTCTTCTCCAACACCACAGTTCAAAAGCATCAATTCTTCGGCACTCAGCCTTCTTCATAGTCCAACTCTCACATCCATACATGACCACAGGAAAAACCATAGCCTTGACTAGACAGACCTTAGTCGGCATAATATCTAAATATTATACAATTATAATTCTATGTTGCATATTATAATTATATGTTGTGTAAACATTACAAACCATTTTTGGAAATTATCTAACGATCTCATAGAATACTTGCAGCATAATGTTGAATGAAAAAATATCAAGCTACAAAACTGAATACATATACTGTGGCAGTAATTTTGTTTCATATATACAGTAAAAGAGTAGAATACATCAAAGAGGGATTTTTTGAGATGGTAGGATTATGAGCTATGTTTGCTCTCTTTCTGAAACCTTTCCATGATTTAGGATTTTCCACAATTTGCATGTCTTAATTAAGTGTATAATTAGAACAAATTTGTGGTTCTTTTAAGAGAAAAGATATCATCAAGCCTCAGCCACTTGAAAGAGATTTTCCTCAAACTGGGAGATGGCGATTACAGAGGATTATGAAGAAATTCCTAGAAGTGAGCAAGCTATTCGCACAATTGTTGTTGAATTATTAAATGGCAAAACTTGAGCCAAAGTAAAGAAGACAAGTCAGCACCTGGCGCTCTTACACTTCCTCCCATCCCGTCTTTCCCCAAGCAATATCTCCTGAGGGCTCAGAAGGGCTGTTGTGAGCCTGAGCGGCTGTGTGTTGGAGGCTGCAATGAAGCAGAGTGTGGCTTCTCTCCATGTGGTGTGAGTGTGTGTGTGTAAGTGATGTGAAACAGGCTGTGCTGAGAGCCAGGAGATCTGCAACCCTCTACCCTTAAATTTCACTTCCCAGAAATAAAATTCAACCCACCTCATCTTTTCTGTATATAAAATAGGAGTTATTTGTTGACACCTAGTGCTTCAGAGGATATAACCACAAGATAGGAAATAATGCCATTAATTTGAAATTCAATTGGCAGTAAGATTCAAGTGCCATAGATTACTTAGCCTTTGATCCAATAATCTTGTCTCTGGGCTTTACATGAAAGAAAAAATGGCTATATGCCTGGAGATATTCATCCTCAGGTTATTTCAACTGGTATAAAACTGGGAGCAACAGAGTTCCCCCAAAAAGGAGGATTTGTAATAAAACTAGAGCACATTTGGAATGATATTATGGAGAAAATCATTACAAAGAAATGCTTGTGGTGTAATACTTTAAAATCAGAACATTAAACCTATATATTATTTTGTCATTATAAATATAATTACATAAGATAAATGCAGAAAAAACTGCGAACTACTTTGTTAGAATGGTGGGATTTTGGATTACTTCTCTATTTTCCAACATTTAAGAAAAATGATGACAGTGGCTCCACTGGTTTTCTTGGGGAGTGCCTCCTGCTGGGCTCGATGGTTTCTCACCGCATCTGTAACACACAGCCCTGGAAAGCGCCTTTCTGGAATCAAGTTGCCGGGGTTCACATGCCTGGCTCTCCCACCTTCTGGTTATGTGAACTCAGTGGTTTACTTGCACTGCTGTTTTCTCATCTGTAAAACGGAAGACCTTGAAAGGAAGTGAGCTTTGGAAAACATTTTTTAAAATATTTATTTATTTGGCTGCACCAGGTCTTAGTTATGGCACACGGGATCTTTCAGTTATGGCTTGTGAGAATCAAGTTCCCTGACCAGAGATCAAGCCCCCAGGACCCTGCCTTGGGAGCACAGAGTCTTAGCCACTGGATGACCAGGGAAGTCCCTGGAAAAGCATTTTTAATGGTTCACATCTCCCAGGGTGAACTGACTGGTAAAGTTTTCACTGCAGACCTTCATGGAGAAACATACTGCACTCAAAGCTGTGAGAGAGGCCGAAATCAAAGGTGCAGGCAAAGCTGCAAGGCGGGCTGAAATCCTAGCTGACACGTTAGAGAAGCAGGTCCAAGGCTTCACCTACTCCAGGGAAAGGACAGACCTTGCCAGAGAGCAGCAGAATGGACAGATTCTGAGAGAGGGCAAGGAGGTAGCCCTGGGGTGAGGGCCTAACACTGATTTTTTTCACCTGTACCTTCATCCATCTATCTGGCGGCTTCCCAGGTGGCACTAGTGGTAAAGAATCTGCCTGCCAATGCAGCTGATGCAAGAGACATGGATTGGATCCCTGGCTTGGGAAGATCCCTGGAGAAGGAAATGACAATCCACTCTCTAGTCTTGCCTGGAGAATCACATGGACAGAGGAGCCTGGTGGGCTACAGTCCATGAGGCCGCAAAGAGTTGGACGTGACTAAGCATGCATCTATCTGTCTATAAACCTACCTATCCATCTATATCCATGTATTTTAAGCTTTTGGATTTCAAACCTATCCTAAGGAGGAAAAATGATATAGCAAGGTATTCACCCAATTACAAGAAAATGAATGTTTTACCTAGTACTCACCTATACCTCTTCCCCGGATGATGCTAAAATAATAATTTTATCCATACATCTGTAGGTACTTTGGGATATATCTCTAAAAGATACTCTTTTATTTAGAATAACCACAATGTGATCATCATACCTCACAAGTGAGCAGTAGTTCTTAAGGGTGTTGTGTGAGGACATCCCACAGGGAGGTGAGTGGGAGACGTGGTGCATTTAAACATGCAGGGGGCAACCAGGAGCCCTGGCCCATTCGTGTGACATCGCCCCTCTCCCCAGCATTTGCAGACAGGGCAGCCTGAGAACCACCCAAGATGCCATCCACCTGGTAGGAGGCTCACAGGTTTGGCTCAGGACTTTCTACTCCAAGTTCTGCAAGGGGCTTCCCTGGTGGCTCAGCTGAAAAAGAATCTGCCTCCAATGCAGGACACCTGCTTTGATTGCTGGGTCAGGAAGAGCCCTTGGAGGAGGGCATGGCAACCCACTCCAGTATTCTTGCCTGAACAATCCCCATGGACAGAGGAGCTGGGTGGGTTACAGTCCTTGGGGTCACAAAGAGTCGGACAGGACTGATGGACTAAGCACAGCACAGGTCCTGCAAGACCGAAGTGAGGGCTGGAACTCTGGAGGAATCTTCAAATAAACCCAAAACAAACAGCCTAAGAGGATGCTAGGGGAGATGGTTTTCAAGCAGGGTTCACAGAGCCCCGGGATCACTGAAAAGGGAGGAAGAAGAGAGGAGGATGAAAAGGCTTTGTTCCTCACAACTCAACTGGGGGTTCACTTCACTTCCACCTACTGAGCTTCTAGAACAGGATCCTGGGGGAGTCCTTTCCACGGCCAAACCAAGCTTTGGCTGGAGAGTTTCCTCTGCTGGTCAGGAAGGTGCCAAGATACCTGTAGGTGGGAGCCAAGACCCCAGCTCCGTGGACCTCAGGCCAGCCTCTGACCCTCGTGCATCACCTGCAAAGTGAGGGCAACGCTGGTCTTTGCACAGATGAGATGAAATTAGGTGTGAAACAATACCTAGCACATATTGGGCATTTAATGCATTTTAATTTTGAGACACGTATAAGATATTACTTTTCAGGAAATTTGGAAAAACATTATATTTCTGCATCTTGGTACATGTTATTAGTAATTTACATAACTTGCTGGGAGGCTCTCCCGATGACTAGTTCTAAGCCTATGGAGTAAGCTAACCTCTGGCGAGCATATTCCAGGCCAGTGAACATGGTTTCTGCATAGCCTGGGGCAGTAACATTCTTCTTTTTAATTTTTGGTTGCACCCCGGGAAACACGGGAGCCTAGATCCCCAATCAGAGATTGAAGCTCCACCTTCTGCATTGGAAGGCAGAGTCTTAACCACTGGACCACCAGGAAGTCCCGATAGCAACGTTAACAAAGGACGGACACCTAAGGAATTGTCTCCTGATCATGACATAGCCGGAGGTAAGGGAAATGAGTGGCAAGCATCCTGAATCCTGGCAACACTGGTGGCCCCAAGGATGCTATTCTTCCCCAGTATGTATCTACTTTTGTTGTTTTATCTTGAGGAGATGAGACTTGAAAACATTTTGAAGTGTGACTCATAATGACTCCATCTACAGAAAATCAGGGCTCAGAGCTTTAGTCTCTCAGGGACAACGTTCTGGGACATTATTTGCTGTGATTCACTGCTGCACATCAAAGGGAAAAAGATGGGCCCCTTTTATGTGGGGGTGGGGGTAGGGGGGGCGATGAGCAGGGAGAGAAGGAATGGGGTTGCCGTGAGGACAGCACCTCGAAGTCCTGGAAGGAGAGTGTGGCCTCTGCTGAAACATAGCTGGTAACCTGAAAACACAAGCAGGAATCTTTGATATTTCCAAGTTTCTCTCCCCTTCTAGCTCCCTGCCACCCTGCAGAGGGGTGGGATTTTCTGGATCCTTCCTGCCCTGCAAGGCCGTTCTCCGCTTCCTTTGGATAATGGGCTGTGACTTTTGCCTGATGAAATAGCCACTGCTTCCCCAGATGACCAGAACAAAATCTGGCTCTTGGCACAAAAATCAACGCTCCCCACCTCCTCACCCACCGTGACAAAAACAGGAACGAAGTGTTTGCCTGGCACTTGTCAGCCCAGAATTCTGACTGAGTGGATTTCTCTAATCCTTTGTTGTCATGGAGATGGGCAGGGGCGGGCGCAGCTGAAGCCTTGGAGATGGGCAGTTGGTTTGAACTGATGGTTTCTTCCCTTCCCCTGACATTAAAATGCAGGCTGGGGAGAGCTCCCCTCCACACACATCACACTCCCCGGCCCCTTGGCCGTGCTGCGGCCGGACCACCGTGCTCTCCAGGCTGAACAGACCCATCCCACATGGTCCTAAATCCTTCCTCCTCTTTCTCTTAGTACTGATCCTCATTTCCTCAAACATAGTCCACTGCAACTGGCTGATTTAATAAAGGTGTTTGAGGTGGGGTCCCTGTCCCCTGAGAGCTGTCTATCCCTGACATCAGCTCCCTAGTTCTCTTTAACCTTTTCTTAAACAAGGGCCAAAAAGAGAATTCCAAGTCCCACACAGAATGTTCTCTTTGGAGAACTGAAATAGTCAAGAAATTCATTCCTGGGGGAAAATATTTGCAAATGAAACAAGCAAGGGCTTAATCTCCAAACTATACAAACAGCTCATACAATTTGACACCAAAAAAAAAAAAAAAAACTACCCAATTGAAAAACGGGCAGAAGACCTTACTTCTCCAAAGAAGACATACAGATGACCAGTAGGCATGCTGAAAAAAATGTTCAACATCACTAATTATCAGAGAAATGCAACTCAAAACTACAAAGAGGTACCACTCCACATCAGTCAGAATGGCTATTGTTAAAAAGTCTAGACCATGAGGAGGAGACATGGCATAAAACAGAGAAAAAATTGTCTAGAAAAAAACAAATGCTGGAGAGGGTGTGGAGAAAAGGGAATCCTCTGCACTTTTGGTGGGACTGTACACTGCTACAGCCCCTATGGAGAGCACTATGGAGGTTCCTCAGAAAACTAAAATTAGAATTACCATATGACCTAGCAATCCCACTCCTGGGCATATACCTGGATGAAGCTCTAATTCAAACAGATATATGCACACCTATGGTCATAGTAGCACTGTTCACAACTGCCAAGGCCTGGAAACAACCTCAATGTCCACTGACAGATGAGTGGATAAAGATGTGGGGCATATATACAATGGAATACTACTCAGCCATAAAAAGAACGAAATAATGGCAATTGCAGCAACATGGATGCAAATAGAGGTTCTCATACTAAGTGAAGTAAGTCAGAAAGAGAAAGACAAACACCATATGATATCACTCACATGTGGACTCTAAGATACAGCGCAAATGAACTTGTCTGCAAAAGAGGAACAAACTCACAGAAAACAGACTTGTGGTTGCCAAGGGGAGGAGTGGGATGGAGAGGGAGGGACTGCAAGTTTGGGATGAGCAGATGCAAACTGTTACATTTAAAAGGGGTAAACAATGAGGTCCTACTGTGTAGCACACTCTGTATCCTGTGATTAACCATATGGAAAAGAATATTTAAGAAGAATGTATATATGTGTATACCTGAATCACTTTGCTGCATGGCAGAGACTGGTACAACATTGTAAACCAACTATACTTCAATTTAAAAATTCATTAAACTATACATTTAAAGTGGGAAAAAAAGAAAAAAAGGAAACCCATTCCTGGAACAAGTGGTGGGAGGAGGATTCTGTCTTGGGGAAAGAGGGCAGATTTATCCCTTCTCGGAGATTATCTCCCAAGGGCAATCCTGTTACAGCTCGACAGGAGGGCGGTGGTGAACAACAGCCATCCTCGGGTGTTGGACCAGGGAACTGAAGACAGTGAGAAGCATTCACTGAGTCTAAAGGAAGGTATGGAATAGTTCCCTGTGCTCTACAGTAGGTCCTTGCTGTTTAACTGTTATATATGTAGTAGTGTATCTGTTAATCCCAAACTCCTAATTTATCCTTCACCCCGTTCTTTCCCCCTTGGTAACCACACATTTCTTTCTATGTCTATGAGCCTGTTTTTGTTATGTAGACAAATTCATTTGTATCATTTTTTAGATTGTACACACTAGGTCTGTCATAGAGGTCTATCATAGATGTTCGTCTTTCTTTGTAAATTTAAGCTGACATTTGTACTCTGATATTCCTGAGTTCTTGCTTCCAGCTCGGATCACTGTCTGGTCCTACACCCTACTCTGCACCTTCTTCTGAATGTCTGCATTCACTCCACTCGTCTGTAGACACTGGACTGGATTTGGGGGAATGAAAGTGTGCTTGCTTCTCAGTCGTGTCCAACTCTTTGCCACCCCATGGGCTGTAGCCCATCGGGCTCTTCTCTCCATGGGATTCTCCAGGCAAGAATCCTGGAGTGGGTTGCCATTTCCTTCTCCAAGGAACCTTCCCGACCTAGGTATCGAACCCGCTTCTCCTGCATTGCAAGAGGATTCTTTACTGTCTGAGCCACCAGGGAAGCCTGTCTCTGAATTATGGGGTCCTTAGAGACTGAGATCCTAAGGTTTGTGATCTTTGTTAGCTACACTCATTTGATAGGCTTTGCCTTTAGTTAACAGATCCTGTTTTAAGTCCACCATTTTATTCAACCAAGAAAGAAACAAGAAGCCTGGATCCAGCACCAGAACACGCCTTCTGGGATACTAACCTCGCATTATAGGCTGTGATAAACCAGTTGGCTGCATTTCTACCGGGCTTCCTAGGTGGCGCTAGTGGTAAAGAACCTGCCTTCCAACGCAGTCGGGCAGATTCCCTGGAGGAGGGCATGGCAACCCACTCCAGTATTCTTGCCTGGAGAATCCCATGGACAGATTGACGAAGCGGCAATCTGGCCCAGACTTAGCAAAGCTCTATGAATTGACAAAAAGTAAACAAGATTAAACCCTGCGGTGCGTGAGCCCAATGAGGAGGGATTCTATAGGAATCTGCAGACATGAATCCTAATACATCGGACACAGAAAAGTTATCTCTCCTGGAGATTATCCAAGGATGCTCTGAGGCTTTCAGCTACCAGGGTCTCTGTCCAGCCACCAAAGATGCCAGGCAGGGGATGCTTTGTCTGGTTTGTAATTCTAAACACGGTGGCCATGTGCTCCCCAACTTGGTGAAGAGGAATGAGTTTCCACAGTAAGAAAAAATGATGTGAAAAACCAATTTTTCAGTTGAGTGCGGATAAAAAGATGAAGGTAATTTTTTTAATTAGGGAAGAATTTGAAATTCTCTTACTCGAATGTTAATTTCAGTATGAAAAATAACTCTGAAACAGAAAGACACTATTTTAAGCAGAGTGTTTTTTTCTCACTGACTTTTTAAAAAATCTCAAGCCTACAGAAAAATGAATAGAACTGTTTGATGAATAACTGAATCACCTTCACCAAATTTCACTAATTTTTAACATTTTATCATTGTCTGAGTTTTTAATTTGTGTTTCTTTTTCTTTCATTTTTTAATTGCCTAAAACTTTGTTTTTATTTTATGTATTTATTTTTTATTGAAATATAGTTGATTTGCAATATTACTTTTCAGGTGTATAGCAAAGTGGTTTAGGGGTGTGTGTGTGTGTATATATACTATATGTATATACTCTTTTTTTCTATTCTTTTCCATTATAGTTCACAAGATGTTGAATACAGGTCCCTGCACTATGCAGCAAATCCTTGTTGTTTAATCTGTATGTTTCTTGACAGTACTGACAATTTGGGGGTTCATTCAAGGAGAACGAACCCACAGAGGCCAGGTCCAGAGAAACATGGCTGGTGGTGATGGTGATTTAGTCCCTAAGTCATGCCATCTCTTTGTAACCCCATGGACTGTAGCTCATGAGGCTCCTCTGTCCATGGGACTTCCCAGGCAAGAATACTGGAGTGGGTTGCCACTTCCTTCTCCAGGGGATCTTCCTGACCCAGGGATGGAACCTTTGTCTCCTGCATTGGCAGGTGGATTCTTTACCAACTGAGCCACCAGGGAAGCCCATGGGTGGTGGAAACACACAAAATTCCTGTCCTTGTGAGGCTTAGTCCAATCTAGTAGGGAAGACAGACAGGCAGAAAATAAATATATATAATATCAATGCCATATAATTTGAGGAGGAAAAAGGACTTCACAGATTCAGTTTTCGATGTCTGTAAGCCAACTGGCCAAGCTATGAAATTGGATCACATTATTTGAGAAATCCGTGAAGTCATCTTTAGGGCCAGAGGCTCACCTTTGGAAAGTACAAATCCCCATGCTGTACCCTGCCACGCCCCCCAGCCTGGCCCACGAGCCCTGGAAGACTCCTTTAAGAAATCTGCTTGCAAAGGGCAGGCCGGGCCCAGGCTGGTAGCTGGAGGGGGACTTGGCTCCTCTAGTTCAAGGCTGGGCTGGGCCGGGCCTATGGAAATGCAGTGGTGGGGAAGCTCTGCAGGAAAGAGGGGGAGAGTCTCCAGCAAGGCCTCCAGGTCCCTGAGAAAGTGCAAGGACTGGGAACCAGAGCCAGGGAGGGAATCGATCTTCTTTTATTAATTTTTGCAACTGAATGGAAGGTTCTTTAAATTCTATAGCGCTTTACAAGTCTCACACCCATGACTTCATATAACCCCATAAGAACACTTTCTCCCCACCCTGACCCCTTTGTTGCCCCTCCTCCTTCCCTCTCCCCACTGGCAGCCACTAGTTTGCTCTCTATATCTGTAAGTCTGTTCTCTTTTTTTTGGTTATATTCACTATTTCACTGTATTTTTTAGATTCCACGTGTAAGTGATATCATCCAGCATCTGTCTTTCTCTGTCTGACTTATTGCACTTTGCATAATACCCTCCAAGTCCATCCATGCTGCTGCCAATGGCAAGCCTCCATTCTTTTTTAATGGCTGAATAAAGGGGCTTCCCATGGCTGAATAAAGGCACTGGCGGTAAAGAACCCACCTGCCAATGCAGGAGACATAAGAGACACAGGTTCAATCCCTGGGTCAGGAAGTTTCCCTGGAACATGGCAACCCACTCCAGTATTCTTGCCTGGGAAATCCCGTGGACAGAAGAGCCAGAAGGTCGCAGAGTCAGACACAACCAAAGTGACTCAGCGCCCATGCAGGCAGAGGGGATTCAGCTTTCCCAGAAGAATGTCCACATCCCCCGCTGGAAGGAGGAGAGAGGGACAGGCTGGGAGTGGCCAGCAGCTCCCAGAAGCTCTGCATCCCCTGTGAACCAGGAGTGAAGATGGCAGGGCGGGGAGGGGCAGAGGAAGGAGAGCGGGACACTTGGAGCATTCTCCGGAGCATCTGAGAGTGAGCTGGCCCTGCTTGGGCTCAGAAAGTCTTTCCTGACTGGATCTGCACGTGTCATTTGGGAAACTCCCACCTGCATTTTAACTGAAGGGAATTAAAAGTAAAAGCCCCGTACCCATCTCCCTCAGAAGCTGCGAAGGCAGGAGCACTTGTTCTTGTTAGAAATGTGAACGGTGACTGTGCAGCCCTGCCCTGCACTTTGCTTGCCTGTCAGGCTCTGTATCTGGCAGAAAGGGGGCAGGGAGGGCTAAGGGGCTGAGCTCGAGAACAAAAGGCCAGCCCTGGTCCTGGATGTGGGGCGGGGAGTGGACATGTGGCCAGAGACCGGCGTCTGTTTTCAAATAGAAGTGGGGTCCCTGGAGCCTTCTGCCCGGCAGCAGTGAAAACTGTAGCTTATTAGAAAGGGAAAGCCCTGAATGAACACACAGTATAGACTGTAAATGCTTAATTAGAGGGAGCATTTAAAAAATCTTTTTGTGGCTGGTTGATTCAAAGGTGTGAGAAAGGCTATATTTATCACCCCTTCCAGTCCCGGGGAGCTCATTAACAAGAAAATGAAAGGTTCTAAATTTTAACAACCTCTCCTCTGCAAAGCTCTGTGGATTGATCACTAAAGACATTTCCATTTAATTGATAGTGAAGTCTTTCCTTTGACCCATGCGGAGGGGGCTGAGGAGAAGGTAGCTGAGCTGATGGTTAATGGCTTTTATGGATGAGGAAGGAAGAGAGAGAAGGCAACTGGGCTCTTTTCTGGGACCTACAGTTGGCAGACATTCTATTTCTCCAGCGCATTTTATCCATGTGATGCCCATCTACAGTAGGAGTCCTTTCCCACCACACTCCTCACCCTTGGTCCATTGGAAATGACCTACTCCACACGGGGGTCAGACCACCATGCCTGCAGATTCAGAGATAGTAAGAGAAGGACCTTCCTGCCCCCGGAGCTGATTTAGCTCTTAACTAACTGTGCCACATGGAGTCCCAGAGTTGGAAAGGTAGTCTTAAGGAAAAAACAGTACGTGTTTTGGGTTCAGTATGAGCTTTGAGTTCAGGTGGACGGGAAATTCTCTCCTTCAGTAAAGATGAATGAGGTGCCTGCTGTGCCCCAGGCTGGGTTGGTCAGTATTTCAGAGAAGAATAAGATAAGTTCTCACCTTCAGGAGCTCAGAGAGTCACATATATACGTGGCGTTCCCTTCGTGGAGCTAGCACTGTGCTATGGAGGATGCAGAAGAAGGGTGAGAGTCCCTGCCTTCAAGAAGCTTTGCTGGGAAGAGAAGATAGGATGTCCAGGAACAGGCTGACACTCAATATCCCTATCAGTTAGGTATTAGTGTGTATGAGTTACAGAGTGCTCCCAGGGTGACACGTGAGGAAGCAGCTTTGGGAAGCCAGTCATGACCAGATGATGTATCTAGAAGGGCCATGGAGGGCCCCCACTAAAGCCTCTCTCCCTCTGGGGTCACTCCCCATGACATCATGTTAAAATAACCAGGCCATGTAGCCTGACTTCTCGTGGCTGGTTGACCGTGACTAAGGAGCTAGGCTTCATTGTGTAATCTGTCATCCACAATAAGGAAGAGGGGTGTGAGAAGCCTTTTTAATCCCATGGTCATCTGGCCCACAAGGAAGGGTAGATTCGTCCTCTAAGGTTATCTTGGAAGACAGAAGTTCATTTGACTTGATGATACTGTCACATGTAAAGGCAAGGAAGTCTCCCAGGATATAAGGCAGGAAGATAAAACACAGGATGAAAATAGGAGAAAAGTTAGAAGAGGATGAATTCCAGATACCCAGCATCTGTCTGATGGACGTTTCCAAAGGAAATGGAGATGAAGAAGGAAGTTAGTAACTGCAAGAAGAAAACTCCCTCATCTGAAGGAAGATAGCAGTTTTCACACTGAAAGGATGCTCTGATAACCAGGCAATTTTAATGAAACAATATACCAACCACACCTCTAACATCATGGTAAAACATAGGACTCCAACCATAGACAAAGGGCTTAAAAACCACCAGAGGGAGGAAAGCAAGTGGCTTACATAAAAACAGGAATAAAACTGTCCACGGTCACCTTGTCAATGACAACAAAGCAATTCCTTTAAAGTATGGAAAGTTATTTTGAACCTGAAATTGTATCTCCAGACAAATTATCAACCAAAGGATATCCGAGTGGCCTGTAAACACTTGAATATGTATTCAACATCATTACTTATCAGAGAAACACAAACTAAACCCACACTGAGATACCCACTAGGATGACTAAATTAAATGGTTGACCATTACAAGATCACCAAAAGGGGTAGACTACAGCTCTCATCCTTTGCTGGTAAGAATGTGAATGGCTCAATCACTTTGGAAAACTGTTTGACTATATCTACTATATATCCAAGAGATATTCACAAAAAGACATGTACAAGATGTTCATAGCAACTTACCTGTAATAGCCAAAACATGGAAACAATCCAAATGTCTACATATAAGACAGTGGAGGAACGCCTTGAGGTGGTGGTGGTGGTTTAGTCGCTAAGTCGTGTCTGACTCTGCAACCTCAAGGTTTATAGCCAGCCAGGCTCTTCTGTCCATAGGATTTCCCAGGCAAGAATACTGGAGTGGCTTGCCATTTCCTTCTCCAGGGGATCTTCCCGATCAAAGGATCAAATGTGTGTCTCCTGCATTGCAGGCAGACTCTTTACCACAAAGCCCCCAGGGAAGGCCCAAGGAGAAACTCCTTACTACACAGCAATTTTAAAAGGACAAACTGCTGATATACACAATGATGTGGAATCTTACGGTTAATAAGAAGCAAACATGCAGTAGAAAGTGAGTGATTTACTGTTTATGAAGCTCCAGAACAGGTAAACAAATCTGTGGTGTAGAGACCACAATAGTTGCCTGAGTTGTTCTGTGTTGGAGCCACTGTCCCAGAAAGAACGCGAGGGAACTCTCTGGGTAATGGAATTCATGTTCTTTATCTTAAGATGGGTGGTGGTGAGATGTTGAGAACAAACTTATGGTTACCAAGTGGGGAAGGGGAAGATGGGATAAATTAGGAGATTGGGCCTGACATATACACACAACTATGTATAACTAACGAGAACCTACGGTATAGCACAGGGAACTCTGCTCAATGGTGACCTAATAGGAAGGAAACCCAAAAAAGAGGGGATATATGTACACATAGAGCTGATTCACTTTGCTATACAGCAGAAACTAACAACATTGCAAAGCAACTATACACCAATAAAAACTAATTTTAAAAAATGGGTGGTGATTACATACAAAAATTCATCCTGCTGTACACTTGAGATTTGTTTCCTTTACAAACAAAAAATTATATCTCAACAACTATTTTAAATAAAAGCAAAAGTTGTCAAACAAATGGAAGAAAGATATTTGAGGGACTGCAAAAACTCAGAAAAAAATTGTACATCTTTACCAACTTTATTGAATCAGAATTATTCCTGAATCCACACCAGCAAAATATTGAAAAGAAATCAGTGAAGGAGAATGTAGTGGGAAAAATAAGTGGTAGTCACTGAGTAAGTTATGGGTCAAAGATTAAAACCATTTTAACTTTGTTTTAGAAAAGGCAGAGGAACCAGAGATCAAATTGCCAACATCCACTGGATCATCGAACAAGCAAGAGAGTTCCAGAAAAACATCTATTTCTGCTTTATTGACTATGCCAAAGCCTTTGACTGTGTGGATCACAATAAACTGTGGAAAATTCTGAAAGAGATGGGAATACCAGACCACCTGACTTGCCTCTTGAGAAACCTATATGCAGGTCAAGAAGCAACAGTTAGAACTGGACATGGAACAACAGACTGGTTCCAAATAGGAAAAGGAGTACATCAAGGCTGTATATTGTCACCCTGCTTATTTAACTTCTATGCAGAGTACATCATGAGAAATGCTGGGCTGGAGGAAGCACAAGCTGGAGTCAAGATTGCCAGGAGAAATACCAATAACTTCAAATATGCAGATGACACCACCCTTATGGCAAAAAGTGAAGGGGAAATAAAAAGCCTCTTGATAAAAGTAAAAGAGGAGAGTGAAAAAGTTGGCTTAAAGCTCGACATTCAGAAAACGAAGATCATGGCATCTGGTCCCATCATTTCATGGGAAATAAATGGGGAAACAGTGGAAATAGTGTCAGACTTTATTTTGGGGGGCTCCAAAATCACTGCAGATCATGACTGTAGCCATGAAATTAAAAGATGCTTACTCCTTGGAAGGAAAGTTATGACCAACCTAGATAGCATATTGAAAAGCAGAGATATTACTTTGCCAACAAAGGTCTGTCTAGTCAAGGCTATGATTTTTCCAGTGGTCATGTATGGATGTGAGAGTTGGACTGTGAAGAAAGCTGAGCACCGAAGAATTGATGCTTTTGAACTGTGGTGTTGTAGAAGGCTCTTGAGAGTCCCTTGGACTGCAAGGAGATCCAACCAGTCCATCCTAAAGGAGATCAGTCCTGGGTGTTCATTGGAGGGACTGATGCTGAAGGTGAAACTCCAATATTTTGGCCACCTCATGCGAAGAGTTGACTCATTGGAAAAGATCCTGATGCTGGGAGGGACTGGGGGCAGGAGGAGAAGGGGACGACAGAGAATGAGATGGCTGGATGGCATCACTGACTCGATGGACGTGAGTTTGAGTGAACTCCGGGATTTGGTGATGGACAGGGAGACCTGGAGTGCTGTGATTCATGGGGTCGCAAAGAGTCGGACACGACTGGGCGACTGAACTGAGCTGAACTGGATGATTCTCCTTTGAGAGGCAAGATTCTGAAGACAAAAGATATATTTATTTTTCTAGAGATTCAATAACACTCTTGTCTGTGCAACTTTAGAATTTTTATAATTATATTAGAATTTTTATATATAATTGTCATTTAAAATAATTTTTGCAATGATACTATTATTGATCAATTTATGCAATTTCAATGTTGAAAATCAAGACTAAGTACAGAACACATATTTAGTCATAAAACCAAAAGTGTACAAGCCAAGGCAATGTCAAATTGATATAACTAACTGAAACTAGGGGTGGGGGAGTGTGGTGATTTAGTCACTAAGTTATGCCCAACTATTTGGGACCCCATGGACTGTAGCCCACCAGGCTCCTCTGTCCATGAGATTCTCCAGGCAAGAATACTGGAATGGCTTGCCATTTCCTTCTCCACGTAATCTTCCCCATCCAAGGATTAAACCCGCATCTCCTGCATTAGCAGGCAAATTCTTTACCACTGAGTCCCTTGGGAAGCCATCTTTTGACTAAGAGTCCAGAAACACAATCCGATGTGGGTGAATCAAAAATTGAGGTTTATGTATATTATTTAACATCCTAGTGGTAACTAGGAAACAGAAGAAAGTAAAAGAATACTACAACAAAAATTGGGAAGGGAAGGTGGAGGGGAGATCGTGAGAGATTATCCATAGATACTACCTCTCCATCTATGGACCATCTGCTCTGAAAAATAAGACACAGAATTACAAGTCATCATTGTAAGAGCTTTAAAAAAGAAAGAAAAGCATTAGCTTCCTAAGGAGTCCAGAGATGGAATTTCAACGTCAGAGATATTGACATTTTGTTTGCTTATGCCCTCCTGTATGCTAATTATCTTAAGTCTACTCATGAAGTATTTCAGAAAGGAGGAAGGGGGGAGTCACGGAGCTGGAAGACAGACCACACCTTTTCTGCCTGAGGAGCCCTGAGACGAATAGCAAAGGCAACAGAAGTAGGTCAGCTGAGCTGGAAACCAGGGTTCCTTAGAAATGCATTTAAACGGCCCTTATGGCACGAAGACAGAAACATATTCTCCTGCATTTCTTGATCCACCATGTGGGGAGAAGAAGAGAGTTGGCTCAGCAGACTTGAGGCCTTGAGACCTGAGGTCTCAGAAGAGCTGGGGTCCTCGGGTGGCATGGTGGGGGGGTGGGGATGATGAAGAGCAGGCTTCCCCAGGAGCACGGTTTTCTGTGGAGGAGGTAACCGTCTCCAGTCTTCTTCCGCTCAGATGATACTTTGGTAAATTAGACACTATCTCAGAAAATAAGGCCCCTTAAGCCCATCACCCACCCACCAAGCCTTACAGAGCCCCCTGGGCTGGGAGGAATTGGCGAGGAGACCAGCGATGTCCACCTGGACCCTACAGCAAGGGGATGGCAGGGCGTGAGGACAGGGAGGCAGGGGGCTTGTGACCAGGACGGGTTAGCATGAGGGACATGGGAGAGCCCATCCATAGGACCCATTTCCAAGCCCAGCTCTGCCTCTTTCTAGTGAGCTGACCTCAGTTTCCAGTCTCTAAAATGGGGACAGTAGCCATAACGTGCTGAAAACAAGGCTCTGGGGCCACAGGAAGTGCTTCCAGGAGTCAAGGGACACACAAGCGGAGCTCTTGCTGGACCCCTCCATCCCCCAGGGAGCCAAGACCAGCCCCGGGATGTCACCACCTCTCGGGGGATCCGGGTAGAAGGCACACAGCCTGCTTCACATTTAACACAGAACATCAGGGACTTCCCTCATGGTCCAGTGGTTAAGAATCCACCTGCCAATGCAGGGGACACAGGTTTGATCCCTGGTTGGGGAACTAAGATCCCACAAGCCTCGGGGAAACTAAGCCTGAGCCACAATTATTGAGCTCATGCCACAACTACAGAGTCTGTGCAATGAAAGGTCCCGCATGACTCAACTGAAACCCAACGCATCCTAATAAACAAATAAATATTAAAAAAAAAAAATACACCAGCTTGGTCTCCCACTCACTTCACCCCTTTCCCCCTTTTCCCCCCAGGACTTTCCAGTCTGACTCCAGTTGGGGTGGGGGGTGGGGTTTGCGGCTCTTTGGCAGGAAGCCAGGTAGAGAGGGAAGGAGGCCCTGGCTGCAAAGGGGAGCTTGGCTGTGTGGGCTAGGGGGAGAGTGCAGCAGAAGGGGCAGGTCCAAGCAAAGAGGCAAATGGTTCAGCTTTACTGGTGGCGGAGGGTCCGAGAGGCTGCACTGGGGCGATGCCCGATCTCCCAGGGGCGTCAGAGTCCAGGGGCCGGGCAGTCATGGGACAGCGCATCCAGCGGATGGGGAAGAGCACGGAGGCAGAGCCACCTGCATAAACACGGGTGGGCTGAGGGTCATCAAGAATGGGTTAAATATTACTGAGTTTCAGCTTTGGTGGTGCCTCAGAGTCACCAAAACAGCTTTAGAAACATGGGCCCCGCCCCCAGAAATTCAGATGCAGTGGGTTTGGGTTGTGACCTGGGCGGGGGTATTTTCTGGAGCTCCCAGGATGCTGGCAGAGAAGGCAAAGGGAAGTAAGCCTGTCCTAGCTGGGGCCGGGGTGGGAGAGGGACAGGTAGACCAGTGGTAGCTGTGCAAGGAAGGGGCACCTGTCCGGATGTGACATCCGTGCACTTCAACACAGGAGTCAGGTTTCGTCAAGTCTATTAAAAGGCCCCTCGGACACTATCAGGAGGTTTGCATTCCTCTGTCATTCATTCATCTCTCTCTCTCTCTCTCTCTCTCTCTCTCTCTCTCTCTCTCTCGCTGAATGGCAGCTGAGTCCCCAGGGTGTAGAACTCTAAGGCTTAGGCTCAGACTCCATTCAGCCCAGCACCTACAGCCCTCAAACTCAGGCACAAAATAAGCTTGTTTGAAATGCAAATTCCCCATCCCAGTGCCTGCTTCCCCATGGTTCTTGGCGGGTCAAGAATCCACCTGCTATGCAGGAGACCAAGAGACCTTTGATCCCTGAGTTGGGAAGATCCCCTGGAGGAGGAAATGGCAAGCCACTCCAGTATTCTTGCCTGGAGAATCCCATGGACAGAGGAGCCTGGAGGGTACAGACCATGGGGTCAGAGTCTCTGAGCAACCTAAGAACGCAGGCCACCTCCCTGCCTAGAGGTCTGAGGGTGGTCATTCTGGATGAGGCCTGGAAAAGGGGTGTCGGCCAAAGGAACAGCCCCCCAGGTAATCACGTGACAGATGACCTGTAGCCCCAGGTTGAGAAAGGCTGATTAGAGGACTTGGGGAGAAGGTTTGAGGTATTTTGTTTCTTAAGGGCACTCTAGTCCACCCAAGCAGCATCCACTGTGAAGACTGTTCAGTTTACTGGAAGGAAGGAAAATCAGCAGGGGAGGCGAAGGCAGGAGGAAAACCAGCTCCTAGGGCTCCAATCTGAGCGTGCATGGAGCGCGAGTCAGAGGGCATCCCGTTAGGCCTGTCCTCACACATGACACACTGATGGGGCGCCTGTGCGTAGCTTCAGCCTGTCGAGAGCTGTCTCACCCTCCATGGCTCCAGGCAGCCCCCATCCCAAGCAGCGTCAGAAATGCCCAGCCCCTTCCCGAGCCTTCTCCACCTGAGATGGGGCAGCCAGTGCCGCTAATCTGGCCTGGGGCCCTGGGTGTCTGAGGAGAAGGGCCTGAAGGCGGAAGGCTGCCCAGCAGACGTGGGGCACGCCACAAACTCTCCCTCGTCGGGTTTCCCGGGCTGTTCATTTCCGGGGGTGTGCTCGCACTCCAGCCTGCATGATGGAAAAGCAGGTCGACACTCAGGTAAACGCAGGGACAGATATGCTCCATGCTGGGAGACCTGACTCCTCCCCTGGCGGGAGTCACCCCCAGCCCCTGTATTTTCCTATACTTATGGGTGAATGTTTCTTTTCACTGCTTCACTGGGGAATCACTTAACCCTAAGCATCAGGAGTGAGCCCACAGCCCACGTTGTCCTGAGCCTAAATCTGTCGGGCTGCAGGGCGGGAAAGAGAACAGGAACAGGACTGAGTAGAGGGCACACAGGTGGCAAGCTCCCAACCCCAGTGAGAGTCTGGGGAACGGCCCCCTGAGGCCCCTCACTTTCCCTCACTGAAAGGACTCGTGATGCCTGTCTCTCCTCCAGCCAGGGTAGAGAGGACGCTGACCTCCAACCAGCCATCACAGCACCAAAGAACGGGGATCAGATAATGAATGAGTTGTACAGTGCAGAAGACCTCTGATGATCCTAAAACACTTGTTGAAAAATTGATAAACAGCGAAATCCTACTGCTCAGCACAGGGAACTATATTCAGTCTCCTAGGATAAACCATGAAAGGAAAGAATATGAAAAAGAATGACTGAAAACCAAAATCACAGAAAACTAACCAATCTGATCCCATGGACCACAGCCTTGTCTAACTCAATGAAACTATGAGCCATGCCATGTAGGGCCACCCAAGACGGATGGGTCATGGTGGAGAGTTCTGACAAAATGCGGTCCACTGGAGAGGGGAATGGCAAACCACTTCAGTATTCTTCTCAAAAGGCAAAAAGACATGACACTGAGAGAGGAACTCCCCAGGTCGGTAGGTGCCCAATATGCTACTGGAGATCAGTGGAGAAATAACTCCAGAAAGAATGAAGGGATGGAACCAAAGCAAAAACAACACACAACTGCGGATGTGACGGGTGATGGAAGTAAAGTCCGATGTTATAAAGAGCAATATTGCATAGGAACCTGGAATCTTAGGTCCATGAATCAAGGCAAATTGGAAGTGGTCAAACAGGAGATGGCAAGGAACGCCAACATTTTAGGAATCAGTGAACTAAAATGGACTGGAATGGGTGAATTTAACTCAGATGACCATTATATCTACTACTGTGGGTAGGAGTCCCTTAGAAGAAATGGAGTAGCCATCTTAGTCAACAGAAGAGTCCAAATGCAGTACTTGGATGCAATCTCAAAAACAACAGAATGATCTCTGTTCATTTCCAAGGCAAACCATTCAATATCATAGTAATCCAAGTCCATGCCCAACCAGTAATGCTGAAGAAGCTGAAGTTGAACGGTTCTATGAAGACCTACAAGACCTTCTAGAACTAACACCCAAAAAAAGATGTCCTTTTCATTACTGGGGACTAGAACGCAAAAGTAGGAAGTCAAGAGATACCTGGAGTAACAGGCAAATTTGGCCTTGGAGTACAAAACAAAGAGGGGTAAAGGCTAACAGAGTTTGTCAAGAGAACGCACTGGTCATAGCAAACACCCTCTTCCAACAACACAAGAGAAGACTCTACACATGGACATCACCAGATGGTCAATACTGAAATCAGATTGATTCTATTCTTTGCAGCTGAAGATGGAGAAGCTCTATACAGTTAGCAAAAACAAGACTGGGTGCTGACTGTGGCTCAGATCATGAACTCCTTATTGCCAAATTCAGACTTAAATTGAAGAAAGTAGGGAAAACCACCAGACCATTCAGGTATGACCTAAATCAGATCTGTTATGATTATACAGTGGAAGTGAAAAATAGATTTAAGGGACTAGATCTGATAGACAGAGTGCCTGAAAAAGTATGGATGGAGGTTCATGACACTCTACAGGAGGCAGTGATCAAGACCATCCCCAAGAAAAAGAAATGCAAAAAGGCAAAATGGTGTCTGAGGACACCTTACAAATAGCTGAGAAAAGAAGAGAAGAAAAAGGCAAAGGAGAAAAGGAAAGATATACCCATTTGAGTGCAGAGTTACAAAGAATAGCAAGGAGAGATAAGAAAGCCTTCCTCAGTAATCAAAGCAAAAAAGAAAAATAATAGAATGTCAGAGTCTAGAGATCTCTTCAACAAAATTAGAGATACCAAGGGAACATGGCAAATAGATGGGAAAACAGTGGAAACAGTGGCTGACTTTATTCTGGGACCTCCAAAATCACTGCAGATGGTGACTGCAGCCATGAAATTAAAAGATGCTTGCTCCTTGGAAGGAAAGTCATGACCAATCTAGACAGCATATTAAAAAGCAGAGACATTACTTTGCAAACAAAGGTCCATCTAGTCAAGGCCATGGTTTTTCCAGTAGTCATGTATGGATGTGAGAGTTGGACTATAAAGAAAGCTGAGCACTGAAGAATTGATGCTTTTGAACTGTGGTGTTGGAGAAGACTCTTGAGAGTCCCTTGGACTGCAAGGAGATCCAACCAGTCCATCCTAAAGGAGATCAGTCCTGGGTGTTCATTGGAAGGACTGATGTTGAAGCAGAAACTCAAATACTTTGGCCACCTGATGCGAAGAGCTGTCTCATTTGAAAAGACTCTGAGGCTGGGTAAGATTGAGGGCAGGAGGAGAAGGGGACTCAGAATATGAGATGATTGGATGGCATCACCGACTCGATAGACATGGGTTTGGGTAGACTCCGGCAGTTGGTGATGGATAGGGAGGCCTGGCATGCTGCAGTTCATGGGGTCACAAAAAGTCGGACATGACTGAGTGTTTGAACTGAACTGAAGGGAACATTTCACGCAAAAATGGGCACAATAAAGGACAAAAATGGTATGGATCTAACACAAGCAGAAGATATTGAGAAGAGGTGACAAGAATTCACAGAAGAACTATACAGAAAAGATCTTCATGACCCAGATAATCACGATGGTGTGATCACTCACCTAGAGCCAGACATCCTGGAATGCGAAGTTAAGTGGGCCTTAGAAACATCACTATGAACAAAGCTAGTGGAGGTGATGGAATTCCAGTCAAGCTATTTCAAATCCTAAAAGATGATGCTGTGAAAGTGTTGCACTCAGCTCAATTCAGTTCAGTCGCTCAGTCGTGTCCGACTCTTTGCGACCCCATGAACCACAGCATGCCAGGCCTCCCTGTCCATCACCAACTCCTGGAGTCTACCCAAACCCATGTCCATTGAGTCGGTGATGCCATCCAACCATTTCATCCTCTGTCATCCCCTTCTCCTCCTGCCCTCAATCTTTCCCAGCATCAGGGTCTTTTCCAATGAGACAGCTCTTCGCATCAGGTGGCCAAAGTATTGGAGTTTCACCTTCACCACCAGTCCCTCCAATGAACACCCAGGACTGATCTCCTTTAGGATGGACTGGTTGGATCTCCTTGCAGTCCAAGGGACTCTCAAGAGTCTTCTCCAACACCACAGTTGCAAAGCATCAATTCTTCGGCACTCAGCTTTCTTTATAGTCTAACTCTCACATCCATACATGACTACTGGAAAAACCATAGCCTCAACCTGACGGACCTTTGTTGGCAAAGTAATGTCTCTGCTTTTTAATATGCTGTCTAGGTTGGTCATAACTTTTCTTCCAAGGAGCAAGCGTCTTTTAATTTTATGGCTGAAATCACCATCTGCAGTGATTTTGGAGCCCAGAAAAATCAATATGCCAGCAAATTTGGAAAACTCAGCAGTGGCCACAGGACTGGAAAGGGTCAGTTTTCATTCCAATCCCAAACAAAGGCAATGTCAAAGAATGTTCAAACTACCACACAATTACCCTAACGTCACACACTAGTAAAGTATTGCTCAAAATTTTCCAAGCCAGGCTTCAACTGTACATGAACTGTGAACTTCCAGATGCTCAAGCTGGATTTAGAAAAGGCAGAGGAACCAGAGATCAAATTGCCAACATCCGTTGGATTATCAAAAAAGCAAGAGAATTCCAGAAAAAAACATCTACTTCTGCTTTATTGACTATGCCAAAGACTTTGACTGTGTGGACCACAACATACTGTGGAAAATTCTGAAAGAGATGGGAATACCAGACCACCTGACCTGCCTCCTGAGAACTCTGTATCCAGGTCAGGAAGCAACAGTTAGAACTGGACATGGAACAACAGACTGTTTCCAAATAGGAAAGGAGAACATCAAGGCTGTATGTTGTCACCCTGCTTATTTAACTTATATGCAGAGTACATCATGAGAAACGCTGGGCTGGATGAAGCACAAGCAGGAATCAAGATTGACAAGAGGAAAACCAATAATCTCAGATATGCAGATGACACCACCCTTATGGCAGAAAGTGAAGGACTAAAGAGCCTCTTGATGAAAGTGAAAGACGAGAGTGAAAAAGGTAGCTTAAAAATTAACATCCAGAAAACTAAGATGGGCATCCGGTCCCATCACTTCATGGCAAATAGATGGGGAGATAGTGAAAACAGTGTCAGAGTTTATTTTTTGGGCTTCAAAATCACTGCAGATGGTGACTGCAGCCATAAAATTAAAAGACGCTTGCTGCTTGGAAGAAAAGTTATGACCAATCTAGACAGCATATTAAAAAGCAGAGACATTACTTTGCAGACTAAGGTCTGTCTAGTCAAGGCTATGGTTTTTCCTGTGGTCATGTACGGATGTGAGAGACGGACTATAAAGAAAGTTGAGTGCTGAAGAACTGATGCTTTTGAACTGTGGTGTTGGAGGGGACTCTTGAGAGTCCTTGGACTGCAAGGAGATCCAACCAGTCCATCCTAAAGGAAATCAGTCCTGAATAGTCATTGGAAGGACTGATGCTGAGGCTGAAACTCCAATACTTTGGCCACCTGATGCAAAGAACTGAGTCATTTCAAAAGACCCTGATGCTGGGAAAGATTGAAGGTGGGAGGAGAAGGGGACGACAGAGGATGAGATGGTTGGATGGTATCATCAAGTGGATGGATGTAAGTTTGAGTAAACTCTGGGAGTTGGTGATGGATAAGGAGGCCTGGCACGCTGCAGTCCGTGTGGTCGCAGAGTTGGACACGGCTGAGCAACTGAACTGAACTGAGGTGTATAACTGAGCACTTCACTGTAGAGCAGAATTTAACACAACACTGTACATCAACTCCAATATTTAAAATAAAGAAAAGAGATCAAGAGACCATGACAAAGCAGCTAAATCTCTTAAGGAGCAAACCAGGGCTCTCAAGAGGAGTGGAAGTGGTGAGGCTGTGTCAGGAAGAAAGTCAAGAACTGAATGAAGACTCGAGATGTTGGCCAAGGAGCGTAGCAAAGCAGCAGAGAAGTGCAGCCAGGGCCTCACACGTCCCTGAAGGAACATCAGAGACTCAGAGCTTACATCTGCACTGCTGACAGCTAACCAAAAGGATGTTGTTTTTGTCCTTTAGTTGCGAAGTCATGTCCGACTCCTTTGTGACCCCATGGACTGTAGCCCGCCAGGCTCCTCTGTCCATGAGATTTCCCAGGCCAGAATACTGGAGTGGATTGCCATTCCCTTCTCCAGGTAATCTTCCCAACCTGGGGATCAAACCCTTGTCTCCTGCGTTGCAGGTGGATTCATTACTTCTAAGCCACCAGGGAAGCCCTACGTGTTCTGGATACAAGTCCCCTATCAGATAGGTGACTTGTAAATGTTTTCTCCCAGCCTGTCTTTTGTCTTTTCACTTTCTTAGTGGTATAGCTTGAACTGTAAATGTTTTAAATTGTGATGAACTCCAATTTATCTACCTCTTTTTTTGTCACTTGTGCTTTTTAAGGAACCATTCAATTTCTTAAATTTAGTTGTTCCCTTCTTTGTGGAAAAGACTATTCTTTCTCTTCAATAAATTGTCTTGACATCAATAAATTAGCCATTATTGGAAGGGCTTATTTCTGGACTCTTGGTTCTAGTCCCTTGACATGTCTGTCCTTATGCTTGTACAACACTGTCTGCATTACTGTTTTAAAGTAAGTTTTGAAACTGGGGAGTGTAGGTCCTCCAACTCACTCTTCTGATAATTGGGGTCCTCCAGGAATTTTAGGTAGAGAAGGCAATGGCAACCCACTCCAGTACTCTTGCCTGGACAATCCCATGAATGGAGGAGCCTGGTGGGCTGCAATCCATGGGGTCGCTAAGAGTCAGACTCGACTGAGCGACTTCACTTTCACTTTTCACTTTCATGACTTGGAGAAGGAAATGGCAACCCACTCCAATGTCCTTGCCTGGAGAATCCCAGGGACAGGGAAGCCTGGTGGGCTGCCATCTATGGGGTCGCACAGAGTCGGACACGACTGAAGTGACTTAGCAGCAGCAGCAGCAGGAATTTTAGGATAAGTTTGTGGATCTCTATAGGAAAACCCAACTAGGGCTTTGAATCTGTGGATCACTTTGGAGAATACTGCCATGAATATGAAGTCTCTGCATCTCAGTTCCGATGGATTCAGTTAATACACAGATTTATCATCAGCCATCATCTGCCTCAGAAAGGACAATAGAGCTCAGATCTACAACTTTCCTTCCATCTGAATTCAGGTGGCGACACTGAAAAAGCAATAAAGGCATCACTGGATAAAGTAAGCAGATTGTGCTTCAATTTTTAAAAGACATTTAGAAAGACTATTTGAAAATCTCTAACCTTTTAATCATCTCCATCGGGGTGTGTGTATGTTTAGTTCCCACCTGGCCCATACAGTGGTGGTTGCTACAGAAAGCCAGTTTATACTGGATGGATTCCAGCCCTGCTCATAGTTGATATTAAGGAATTGCTGGGGCCCTAACAGGACAAAATCAAGGCAGATATGTGGCTGTCAGCTTCACTTTTTTCTCCTTGTCTCCTGCAAATCAGTGTTTCTGGCTCCAAGAAGAAAATTGCTTTCCCCGAAAACTCACTGGCCCTGGGCACAACGGCCACCCATGGGAGCGCGGTGGATACTCCTTGGAGCTTAAGGGCACGCATCCATCTCACTTGTCCGTGGCTAGCTGCGGCTGCACCTGGCAAAGGGAGACACCCTCTGTTCTTCCCTGCACCTTAATGAAACGAGGCTCTGAGCTATAGGAGGTGCAAATCTGGCTTCAATTGCAGAAAAACCACAGTCACCAAACCTCCAGGAGGCTCTGGGTTTTGTCTGGACTTGCCATCCTCAGCTCACACGGTCTCAGATCTCTCCTCCAGGCACATGCCTCTTCCCCAAGTAGAAAACTCAGACGGGAGCTTCTCACATGGCTCTGGGGGGCCCTTGATCCTCTCGACCCTCAGCCAGGCAGCCCTGTAGGGATGCTTCCCGTTGGAGAGGAACATCCACCATCCTCCCGGGCTGGCACTTGTCTAGTGTGGAAGACAGCAAAGATGAACATGAACATGGGACCCGGTTACAGAGGGCGAGGCTGGGAAGGCTGCGGCAGGGGTGCTAGAGCCCACAGGGGGAGAACCTGTGTTTAACGAGATCCTCGGAAAGGTGGCTTTAAAAAGGTAGACGATTTCACTGAATCCCTTAAAGAGGCATCACGTCCTCAAACACCCACAGTGAAGCTGAGGCTCCGAGAGGTGGGTTCACTGCCTGGGCTGTGGAGGAGTGACCGGCACAGTCGTTTAGTTTCAGGTCGTCCGACTGCAAAGCCTGTTCAGTCTTCATCCTGCTGCCCGTCAGTTCCTTCCTCCCACCCTTTTGTCTGTAGACGGTCCCTGATGAGCTGGAAAGAAGCTGACGTCAGGAGACTCCTCGGGGAGGGGGGTCGTGGGGTGGGGAGCCCACTCTGCGAGTGTCTTCAGAGGATGTCAGTGAAGGTCAGCCGGAGACTGAGGTTCCCAGGAGGAGACAGGGAACAAGACCATGTCCAAGGTCAAGGTCAAGGAGATAGCCCACCTGGTTCTTCAAGACAAGGAGCTCCAGAGCTCCTCCAAGCATGCCTGGCCTGCTCACCTCCCGCCTCTGTGCCAGACAGCGGCCCCCAGGCTGCCAGCTGTCCTCATCACACCCTGAGCATCGTCCCTATTTTTAAACTCCTCTCTTCTGCACCCTTTTCATCTGACAGGTGAGGAATTGCTGTCATTTTCGCACTGAGTAACACTCATTATTCACTCTCTGCAGTGAAGACCTTAATTACTACCTGGTCACTCCCTCCTCCTAAACCAAGGGAGCCTTTTTAATACTGAGGGGGTATCAGTCCAGCTTTCATATAATGCCTGCAGACAGATGACAAGGGATGGAAGACAGGCTACATGTCTAGGGGGAGAAGGGCTCAGCTGGAGGCATTTTAATGTTAGTCTGCTGTTTTGGCCCGAGTCAGTGACCAAGAAGGAAACAGCTTTCAAAAACATCTGCTACTGGGCTTTCCTGGGGGCTCAGTGGTGAAGAATCCACCTGTCAATGCAGGAGATTCGAGTTCGATCCTGGTCCCAGAAGATCCCATGAGCAACAAAGTCCATGCAACACAGCTACTGAGCCTGTGCTCTGCAGGAAGAGTAGTTAGGCCCCGCTCGCTGCAACGAGAGAAAGCCCTCAGCAACAAGACCCAGTACAGTTCAGTTTGGTTTAGTCACTCAGTTGTGTCCAACTCTTTGAGACCCCATGGACTGTAGCACGCCAGGCCTCCCTGTCCATCGCCAGCTCCCAGAGTTTACTCAAACTCATGTCCATTGAGTCAGTGATGCCATCCAACCATCTCATCCTCTGTAGTCCCCTTCTTCTCCTGCCGTCAATCTTTCCCAGCATCACGGTCTTTTCAGATGAGTCAGGCCAAAGTACTGGAGTTTCAGCTTCATCATCAGTCCTTCCAATGACTATTCTGGACTGATTTCCTTAGGATGGACTGGTTAGATCTCCTTGCAGTCAAAGGGACTCTCAAGAGTCTTCTCCAACACCACAGTTCAAAAGCATCAATTCTTCAGCATTCAGCTTTCTTTATGGTCCAACTCGGACATCCATGCATGACTACTGGAAAAACCATAGCTTTGACTAGACGGACTTTTGTTGGCAAAGTAATGTCTCTGCTTTTTAGCTGTCTAGGTTGGTCATAGCTTTTCTTCCAAGAAGCAAGTGTCTCTTAATTGATGCTTTTTTAATTTGACCCAGCACAGCCAAAAAATAAATTAAAAAAAAATCTGAGTCTGTCAAATGGATACCTGGGAATCGTCCCCAGTCTTGAACATCGCATCAAGAATGGGAATGATGTCTCAAGCCAATCAGGGCTGTTTAATTCCGTGTGCAAAGTCCACATGGAACGTGGATATGGAAGGAGCCCCCATCTCTCAGAGGACTCTCTGTTCACATGGATTTCTGAGCACCTTCTCCTGCACAAACTCCAGGGCCATCCTGCGGCAGGTGTGAGAGTGCACCCTGCCATGTGGGCCCTCACAGCAGCCACCTGGGAGGCTGAACCAGCACCAGGGCCGCTTTTCTGGGGACAGGTGTCTGGCTCTCTTAGTTCCCCTGGCTCACCTCTCACCAGCCGGGGCTCAGTGCCTTGTGAGTAAGTGCTGACACCAGCTTCCATCCACCCAGAGCCCAGGGCCGTGTGCCTGGTACTCTGTAGAGTAGCCTATACTTCAAAGTTTGCTTCCAGGCACAGGGGCTCTGTGGTGGGGTCGGGGGGAGGGTGGAGGGGAGGGAGGGCAGGCCCAAAGCTGCTCCCCTGCCTGGGGACAAGTCTGGCTGCAGAGGCTGCAGCCAAGGGGACCCTGGCCTGGCGATCCGTGACCACGCTTCTCCTCTTCACCCTGATCTCAGATCTCCCAGACAGCTTTCATCCATCCGCTCCCCAGGCTTGATCTGACGGTGCAGAAACAGATTTGAACTTCACGCGCTGTGCTCTTATGCTCACCAGCTGCAGAAATAGCGCAGGCGGGAGAGGGCTGGCAGAAGAGACCTAGTTCTTCCGAAATCTGTTTCTCCTTGGCTCCCCACTCCCAGCCCCTCCCTTCTCTGCTGAGGTCCCCGACACTGACTCAAGGCTGCTTCCATCTCCCATGTGCAGGGAGAGCTATGCACAGGCTGGCAGGCAGGGGCGGGGGCGGGAGAAGAGGTGGCTGTCCCCTGTGAAGGTCTTCAGAGCCCTGAACCAGACCAAGGTGAAGGTGCTGGCTCAGAGCTGACCGGAGCGATGAAGACATACCAGCAGGTGGGCAGATCACAGCAAAGGCAATGCTCTGCAGACTGCAGCTCAAGAGCCCATCAAAATATACTGTGTCCATCCTATTGACTTCTGATGATCTACAGGTGCGGGATCAGTGCCGCTGTGCCAACATCAGAGCTTTGGGAATTACAGAAGTCAGGCGGCCTCCACGAGGGTGGCCAGGTGGTGCAGGCTGTGTCTCTTCCCTGTCACACGCCCTGGTCTGGGACATGCAGGAGCCCATTGGGACCCCACAGCTCAGGAACCCATGTCCTCTGCCATCCAGGTTCCTGGTGTCTTTCACTGAACCCCCAGCATCAAAAGTAACCTGAGATGCTTGCTTCCTTAGAACATTAACAAGCTGAGCTTAGCATCTGCACAGAACTGGTCCAGTCTGTCCATGAAACCTGTCAGGGAGTTTGTGTTACATGGGACAGTGTGGTCTCTCCATTCTGAGCTGTGGGAACCCACAGAAGGAAGAAACAAGGGTGTAAGTGAGAACCAAAATGTGAGCAAAGGTGAGCTAAGCTTGCGCACACTCTGTGAGCCACTTTTGCTACGGCTGTTGTTCAGCCTCTCAGTGGTGTCCGACTCTTTGTGACCCCATGGACTGCAGCACAGCAGGCTTCCCTGCCCTTCACCAACTCCCAGACGTTCCTCAAACTCATGTCCATTGAGTCAGTGATGCCATCCAACCATCTCGTCCTCTGTCATCCCCTTCTCCTCCTGCCTTCAATCTTAGAAGCATTATAACTTAATAATTTGTTTTAGCCTTCATCAGGGTTGGCATATCCCCATAAGTGCTAGTCCTGGGTAATTTGGCTTCATATTTCAGAATAATGAGTACTGACTGCAGTTAACACCATGGACTTCTTACCGATATTCATCCTGGGGCCTAATACAGTCAGCAGGTGGCCAGGGACCACAAGGTAATTTTCCAGCTTGTTCCTGTAGGCTGGTGCTTTCTGGAACAAAACACAAAGGCTCCTCCCGCAGGTATCCCCTCTGGTAACTGCTAAAGTCTTCTTCCAAGGAGAAGCCTTAAATGTCACTTCCCACAGTGGCCGGCCCGCACTGCCCACGAGCATCCCACCACCCTGACACTCGGCAGCTCTATGGAGTCTGCCCCTTCCCGGAGAATCAGCAATGCAGTTGTGACTGCGAATCCTAATTAAAGGCTGGAGGAATAGCTGTGTCTTGTGACTAGAGCACCAGCTGCTAATGCAGTCACCAGCCTACACCTGCCATCCTCCTGTTTTTCAAATGTTGAGCATGTAAAGTGTAGCAACAGTGCCCTAGCTGGGGTGGCAGAGGGGTTTCATCTCAGGGACACCTCTGGTGTCTGCCTGGAGAGCTCACGAGAGCGACTTGCAGGACTGAGTCTGGGCTCAGCAGACAAGAGCTCGAGATTGATTAGTCATGTCTGCCATGGAAGCAGGCACAGGACAGTGGGGCCCATGTGTGATGTTTTGCCAGCTTGGTTTATAGTGCTGATTTTATAATGTGTCCTGTGATGGCAGCAACCAATTCTCATTCCCCATCCCTTGTGTGAAAATATTCCAGACTTTTCTTATGAGATGAAACTGAACCCTCACTAACTGTCCCCACAGAGCAAAGAGCAGTCCGAGAAAAGACCCCGCAATCGTGGTTATGTCTGTGATGATGTGAAAATTCCTTTAGTGGGGCTGTGCTGGTCATTCAAGGAGGGCTGTGGTACAGTGAGGGGTGGGCAGAGCTTGGAGTTTGACTCCTGACCCATGGCTGGCCACTGAGTGACCTTGAGCACATTACCTCTCTGAGCCTCAGTTTCTCCAGCCTTACCACGGAGCAAACAATCCCTACCCTGTGGAATAGTTGTGACGATTAGGACTTGTGTATACAAAGTTCTGGGAATTACACTGAGCTCTAGAGGGAAGACAAAGCCATGAATGGTTGAGGATGGAGCATCCCAGTTAACTGGTCTCCGTACCACAACCAAACAATAGCTTTTCTCTGGGTCTTTGCGTGCATAATGGGAGGAACCTGGAAGGACAGGGAAGAAATGGAAGGACAGTCAGAAGACCTGGGTCCACACTCCAGCCAAGCTGAGCGAGCTGCAGGTCCCCTTCAGCGAAACACAGCCGGGAAGGACGTGCCCACTGTTAGGATGACTCTGACCATCAAACCCTTCCTGATTCACAGAAGTGGCTCAAAAGCTTTGTATCAAAACGTTCATTTCTTTTCACTCTTATTTGGTAATAAACTTTCTCTTTTTAGAACAGTTTTAGATTTGCAAGACAGTTCAGAGAGTTCCCATACACCCAGCCCACAGCCTTTCCTATTATTAACATCTCACACTGGTGTGCTACATCTGTTATAATTAATGAGCCAATATGGATATATTATTCTTCAGTAAAGCTCATGATGCATTCGGATTTCCTTCATTTTTACTGTATGTCCTTCTTCTCTCCCAGGATCCCACAGGCCATCTTGTTAGCCTGTCTTATTAGGCTCCTCTGGGCTGTGACGGTCTCTCAGACTTTTCTTTGTTTTTTCAAAGACCTTGATAGTTTTGGACAGTATAGGATAGTTCTCTCCTTAATGAGTGGAGAATCACGCTCTGACTCCTTGAGGCTGGAGGGTCTACATTATTCAGACCTTTAGACTATTTAGACTTTTCCTGGCTTCCCAGGTGGCACTAGTGGTAAAGAACCCGCCTGCCAGTGCAGGAGACATAAGCGATATCGGTTTTATTCCTGGGTCGGGAAGATCCCCTGGAGGAGGGCATGGCAACCCACTCCAGTATTCTTGCCTGGAGAATCCCATGGACAGAGGAGCCTGGTGGGCTACAGTCCATGGGGTCATGAAGAGTCGGACATGACTGAAGCGACTTAGCCTGCATGAAGGCTTTTCCTATGAAGTATATTTGTCTCTTCTCCCCACACTCATTTACTTTTCCTTTATTTACTTACATTAACATGAACTTTGGGATATTTATTTTATATTTTGGGTCGTAATTCAACACTAATTTGTCTTGCTGCTCAAATGATTCCAGCGTTGTCCACCAGGAGCTCTTTCTGTTGGCTTTATGTCCCTTTGACAAGCCCCATCAAAGTGCATATTTTAACACTTCCTTGCTTTCTAACACTACAAGATGTCTTTCAACTTTTTATTTGGAAATAATCATAGATTCACAGGAAATTGCAAAGAAATGTCCAGAGAAGTCCCATACACCTTACTCCCAGCACCGCCCCCCTCACCAAAGTTACCATCCAGCACAACAATAATCAAAGATAAAAACCAAGAATTGACATCAGTGCAATCCACAGACTGTATCTGGATTTCTCCAGCTATACATGCGCTTATTTGTGTGTGTGTGTGTGTGTGTGTGTCTGTGTGTGTGGCTCTATGCAAATTTGGGTGCAGTATAGTATTATCCATCACCGCCATCAAGGACAGTTCAATCACCACCAAGCTTCCTTGTGTTACTCTTTGTAATGGCTCCCCCTCCTTCTCTCTCTCACCCCTGATAATCAGTATTCCCTTCTCCATCTGTGTAGTTCTGTTAATTCAAGAATGTTAGATAACTGGAACTCCCACTCCGGACAGAGCCTCCAGGCTGCCACCTGCCTGACCCTGCAGAATCTCGTTCCGTCCCGCATGAGCCGCTCTATCTTCTGGCAGAAAGAAGGTGCAAGTAACAGACAGCCCCCACCCCCCGCAGGACGTGGCCAGGATTAATTAGACAACACACGGAAAGGACTTTCCCTTCTCAGCAAACCTGGAGCCGGTGTCGGGAGCACCTCGGCTGAGTACAGGACACGTCCTTCCAGAACCCTCTCTCGACCTTGACTGTGCATCACGTTTGTTGAGAACGAGTTCCTTCATTTGGAATATCAGGGTGGTTCAGAGGTGTTGTAAATAACATAAAAGTCAGAGTGACTCAAGAAGAGAAATAACATCATGCATGCGTGAAACATCTGGCTTGTCAAACACACCCATGAAGTCGTGGCTTTCTCTGTTAATGCTGGTGATTCACAGCCTGAAGTGTGATCTCTCCTAGGCGAAGGGGTTTTTTTGAGAAGAAAAGGGCTTTGGGGAAGTGCTCATTGGTGCCCCCTGGTGGCTACTGAGGGTAATGTGCCCCACCCCGTCCCCACTACCCCTGAGCCCCCAGCACACCTACCTCTGCACCCCTGGAGTGCCTGAGCCCCATCCCCAGCGCCCTCACACACAGAAACCAGCATCATGTTATGACCTCTCAGAGGTGAGGAAATGGGGTTCTCTCTGTCTGCAGGTGGCAGAGCCAAGACCCTCACTTGGTAATTTCTGGGTCATGACCCAAGGCCCATCCTTGTACCAGCCTGGCGCTCCCTGTTTGCAGGAGTGGCATTTGATAGCAGTTTGATTTTTTTTTAATAAAATAAAATCATGATTATTGGCTCTTCTATGTACAGCATCACAGAGTCTAACACAATGAAAAGAGGAGTGAGAGGTTGCCGGCTGGCTCAGAGATGGGTCTGGTGGTCTCCTCATGTGGGTTCATTTCTGTTTCCCCGCAGCCCTGAGTCTCCTGCCAAGGGAGAGCCTGGACCTGCTGCAGACCTGGCCTTGACTCCGGGGCTCCCGCCCCTGGTATTCCTGACACCCAGGGTAAAGGGCAGAGCAGTCTCCCACACCCTGGGACACTGAGACCTTTGACAGAGCTGGGGGAGCTGAAGTTTTCTTCCCAGCATACCATGCCTATGCCTTTGGCTCTTGGACCAAGACGATTCATCTGGGTCTGCTCTTATTAACAGCCCCTTTTACCATCCCTCCTGGTACTTTCCAGCTCACCAGGTGGTGGGGAACAGCCCCAGGTAGTGAAGGAAATGGCTTACAGTTACAGTGGAGACCCCTATAAATAGGGACAACCCCCACCTGGGTACTCGGCATCCAGGAGTGGCCCCTGTGGAGACGGTAGTGGCATGTCCCCAGCTGCGGGCCACCCAGAGGATGAAGTGACAGCAAGAAGTTAGGGGGCACTTGCCATGTGCCCCATGGTTATTACATAATTTGAGAGGGCATCTTGCTTGCCCTTGAGGAGAGAAGATTCATATACTCCTCTGTATGGGATTCTCCAGGCAAGAATACTGGAGTGGGTTGCCATTCCTTTCTCCAGGGGGTCTTCCCGACTCAGGGATTGAACCAGGGGTCTCCCGCATTGCAGGCAGAATCTTTATCATCTGAGCCACCTGAGAAGCCCATTCGTATACTTGAAAGTTGGTACAATTTCAGTATAACATGTATACTAGTGCTATATAGTTAGTTAAGTTACAGGATAGGGACCAGAGGAGTGTCTAGAAAGGTCAGAGGTTTTTACCCTGCTCCTGGTTACCTGAGCCTGCATGGTTTCACAGACAGCAGGCAGAAGGCACGAGACTCCTGGGGTCAGAGGCGAGGGACTTGATTACTCATGGCACAATGAGAAGCGTGTTTCTTCCCCCCCGACCCTCCCCACCCCCAGTTCACAGGTGACACGGAGCAGCCCTGGTGGGGATGCGTGGGCAGTGGGTCTCTGGCACCTCTCAGTAGCCCAGTCCTCGAGCAGGGGTCCCCAGCCTCCAAGATCTAATACCCGAAGATCTGAGGTGGAGCTGATGCAATAATAACAGAAATAAAGTGCACAATAAACGTAATGCCCTTGAATCATCCCAGAACCATCTCCCCAACTCTGCTCGGTGGAAAAACTGTCTTCCGTGAAACTGGCCTCTGTGCCAAAAAGGCTGGGGACTGCTGCTCTACAGGGGGCTGCAGCAAAACTGCCCGACCTCCACTGCCCTGGAGGGGAGACACTGTCATTATAACGCGGGTCAGGAAACAAATCTGCCTGCTGTCCCAGAGGGAGACATGATTCTGTCTCTCAGGACTGTCTGCTATACAAACATCTTGAAAACTCCCCCAGAACAAACACCACTGCCTCCGCTCACAAGACTCAGAAATGCAGGAGACCCACAGAAAACGGTCTCCCAAGAAGTCAGAAAAACCTGTAGACGAGAAGTCGTCAACTGAGGAAGACCAATCTGATGAAAAGGATAAGAGGCATTTCCAGCTGACTGAAGACACAAGCTGTGATTTTTCCAGGCATTTCCCCTCTCACTGTGGCCAACATTATGCCCTGAATCCAGAGCTTATCTGGAGAACATGCCCCCAGGCAGGGAGAGGGGGGCGACGGCCCAAAGGATGCTGGGTGAAAGGGGGAATCAGCCTGGAAGGTGTGAGTTTCTTGAAAGTGGTCCAAAAGGAGGCCGACAGTGCAGGGGATGGAGAGCTGGCAGGCAGTCCCACAGGGGTACAGAGCGCAGTCTCCTTCAGCCTCGCTCCCCGGGAAGATGGGGGAGAGATCAGCCAAGAGACACCCCTGCCTGGGGGCGAGCTCCACGCATCTGTTCTGTGGGAAGCCTGCTCGGTGATGAGAACAATCAAGACCCGGTTCTCAGCCATCTGAACCCACAGAAAGACATCCCAGGGAGAAAACAATCTGAAAGTCTTGCTTCTCTTGGTTTGGGAAGCGCTCTGTGTTCTGGAAACTCTTCCCACTCCACAAGGAGCTGCACGATCCCTCGGAGGCTCGGGACTGAGGCTTTCTCGAGTCTGTGCACCAGCGCTGTGCCAGGCAGGCCGAGATGCCACGGGATAGAAATTTCTTGTTCCTTCATTTGCTTATTCAATATTAAATTCGTTCTGGAATCTAACACATGGGATGGTGACTATAATGAACAATAGTGCGTCATATACTTGAAATTTGCAGGGCAGGTCTTTAAAGTTATCACCACACAGGAAAAAAATGTGGTTCTCTGAGATTATGGGTGTATTAATTAACCTTCTGTAGCAGTCATTTTGTAACATGTATGTAGATCAAATCATCAGATCGCATGCTTTAAACTTACAAAATGTCATCTGTCGATCATATCTTAATAAAGCTGGGAGAAACAGAAAAAAAAAATAATGATTTGTTCATTTGCTGGATAACGAATTGACTCCATTTGCCATCCGCTAAGCATTTTCACTCCATAGGCAATTCAAATTATTGTTTTATAGTAAACTAACAAATATTTTCAAGAAGGATGAAACATTCATATTAATTTTTAAAATATATACATACATATACAAATTTAAAAAACATTTCTCATCCTTTTCCTTCATTTATTTATTCCGTAAAGCTTTGCCAAACAACTACACACTGGCTGTGATTCGAGGTGTACCAATAAATGAAGAAGACCATTTTTGGAAAAGATAAGTGTCACGAAGAAAACAAGAGTGAGCCCAGGGACAGACACTGATTGGAGGAGGGCTGGCTAAGGGCCGGTGGGGGGCGGGGGTACAGAGAGCAGGTGACAGCTGAGCTTAGTTCTGAATGACAAGGAGAAGCAACAAGATGTGAATGACCCACGGGTGGAATCCCCACCAGAGAGAAGAGCAAGTGCAAAGGTCCTGAGGTCTGAAGTGTTCAAAGGGTAGGAAGGAGGCTACTGGGGCGGGAGAGACATGAGCCAGCAGGTGAGAGGCAGGAAATGGCCGCAGCGGGGTAGAAAGAGGCCAGTCTCTGCAGACTTTAGTAAAACACTGTGGGGAAGAGCTCCTATGTGATAGGAAGCTGGGACAGCTTTCAACAGTGGAATTGTTTTGTCTGGTTTATGCTTTAAAAAGCTACCTGGGCAGGAGTGAAGGTGAGAAACCAGTTAGAATGCCAATGTTGGTTTGTATAAACTATCCTCCGTCATTTAAGGGGCCTGGATAGAAAAACTGAATAAGAAGCCCAGTTCAGTTCAGTTCAGTCACTCAGTTGTGTCCGACTCTTTCCGACCCCATGAATTGCAGCACGCCGGGCCTCTCTGTGCATTACCAACTCCCGGAGTTCACTCAAACTCACGTCCATCGAGTCGGTGATGCCATCCAGCCATCTCATCCTCTGTCGTCCCCTTCTCTTCCTGCCCCCAATCCCTCCCAGCATCAGAGTCTTTTCCAATGAGTCAACTCTTCCCATGAGGTGGCCAAAGTACTGGAGTTTCAGCTTCAGCATCAGTCCTTCCAATGAACACCAAGGACTGATCTCCTTTAGAATGGACTGGTTGGATCTCCTTGCAGTCCAAGGGACTCTAAGAGTCTTCTACAACACTACAGTTCAAAAGCATCAATTCTTCGGCACTCAGCTTTCTTCACAGTCCAACTCTCACATCCATACATGACTGCTGGAAAAACTATAGCCTTGACTAGACAGACCTTTGTTGGCAAAGTAACGTCTCTGCTTTTGAATATGCTATCTAGGTTGGTCATAACTTTCTTACAAGGAGTAAGCGTCTTTTAATTTCATGGCTGCAGTCACCATCCACAGTGATTTTGGAGCCCAAAAAAATAAAGTCTGACACTGTTTCCACTGTTTCCCCATCTATTTCCCATGAAGTGATGGGACCAGATGCCATGATCTTCGTTTTCTGAATGTTGAGCTTTAAGCCAACTTTTTCACTCTCCTCTTTCACTTTTATCAAGAGGCTTTTGAGTTCCTCTTCACTTTCTGCCATAAGGGTGGTGTCATCTGCATATCTGAGGTTAGTGATATTTCTCCTGGCAATCTTGATTCCAGCTTGTGCTTCTTCCAGCCCAGAGTTTCTCATGATGTACTCTGCATATAAGTTAAACAAACAGGGTGACAATATACAGCCTTGACGCACCCCTTTTCCTATTTGGAACCAATCTGTTGTTCCATGTCCAGTTCTAACTGTTGCTTCCTGACCTGCATATAGGTTTCTCAAGAGGCAGGTCAGGTGGTCTGTTATTCCCATCTCTCTCAGAATTTTCCACAGTTTATTGTGATCCACACAGTCAAAGGCTTTGGCATAGTCAATAAAGCAGAAATAGATGTTTTTCTGGAACTCTCTTGCTTGTTCGATGATCCAGTGGATGTTGGCAATTTGATCTCTGGTTCCTCTGCCTTTTCTAAAACCAGCTTGAGCATCTGGAAGTTCATGGTTCACATATTGCTGAAGCCTGACTTGGAGAATTTTGAGCATTACTTTACTAGTGGGTGAGATGAGTGCAACTGTGTGGCAGTTTGCCCAGGCTCACGTAAATACAGGTGGAGGAATGCCCCCAGCATGGGGAATGCGTGCACACTCAGACGCTTCAGACACGTCTGACTCTTTGTGACCCCATGGACTGTAGCCTGCCAGGCTCCTGTGTCCATGGGATTCTCCAGGCAAGAAAACTGGAGTGGGTTTCCATTTCCTTCTCCAGGGGATCTTCCCAACCCAGGGATTGAACCTGCCTCTCCAGCACTGGCAGGAGGATTCTTTACCACTGAGCCACCTGGGAAGCTTCCATCTGGAGTACATTAGGGCAGAAATGTCCTTGAAATGGAAGAATATGTATGCCCGAATCTGTAAGTACAACATCCACCTTCAGACCAGCAAGAAGACTGCAGCTATGTATGCAGAAGCCTTAAGACTGGCCTTCTAGAAATAAGAGGCACGATTCACTCATCTATCTGCAAAGGTGTCCTTCCTCTCTTGTCCCAGTCCCAGAACTTGTGATGGAAGCGACATTCTAACCCACCTACCTTTTACCACTTGAATCCCCCTGCCCAGCAACGTGGCAGTTTGGGAGCAGAAGTCATTAGCAAACAGGGGAAGAGAAACCAGCCCAGCACATCACTCCCAGAGACCATGTACTGAAAGCTCCCGTGTACACAGTGCACAGAGCGAGGTCAGCACTTGCTGCTCCTGGAACCCACAGGCTGGATAGGACAGGCAGATCCTGGATGCATGTCCCAGGCTCTGATAGTCCTCCACCATTGGAGCGATATAGGCTGAGGCCAGCACCCATCATGGGGCAGCCAGGCCGGTGAAATGCACCTGAAGGTCAGGGTCAGGGTCAGAAGCGGGGGTCCTGGCTGGGAAAGCTGCTAGAGCCTGGCTGTCTACGAAGGCCTTAGAGAAAACCTACAGAAGTCTTCCAGGAGGGAGGCCCTGATGGGCAGACGTCTCCCCCGCCCTCTCCAGGGCTGTCCAGCCACGGCTCACAGCCCACCAGGCAGCCCAGCCTCCACCTCCCGCGCATCCTTCCCTCCTAATCTGCTCCTCATTGTTCTCTCCCTAAGGACGCCTTTCCAGCCTGTGAAAGGGCCTAAATTATTATTTGAACTTTCCAGGAAAATTGCACACACTTTAGTTGTGTGCACGGGGCCATGGGCATGTTCCCTTGTAACTTCCCCCAGAAAGAGACTGCGTCACTCTGGCTTTCCGGATCTGAAGCACAGTCACCTCCCAGCTGAGTTTTCCACCGTGAATGGAGCACCCCTAGGCTCGAGGTCGCGACTGCTGGGTCGTGGGTTACTCGTGAGTTGTGGTTGCAAACAACAAAACCCCTGGTTCGTGTGCAAAGAACAAGCCTGCAGTGAAAGCGTATCAGAGACTCAGAATGGATCGGAAGTTTCAGAGAGAGGCCCAAACCAGGAGGGCCAGGCAGCTACAGCCTCAGCCACGGTCACCCACAAGCGACACTCGGCCATAGAAAAGAATGAAATGATGCCATTTGCAGCAACCTGGATGGACCTAGAGATGGTCACACTGAGTGAAGTAAGTCAGAGAAAGACAAATATCCTATGATGTCACTTATACGTGGAATCTAAAATACAGCACAAATGAACCTACCTATGAAACAGTAACAGACTCACAAACATAGAAGACATACCTGTGGTTGCCAAGGGGGAAGGGGAGGAGAGGTGGGTTGGGAGTTTGGGGTTAGCAGATGCAAACTATTATATATACGGATAGATAAACAGCAAGGCTCTACGGTACAGCACAGGAAACTATATCAATATTCTGTGACAAACCACAGTGGAAAAGAAAATGGAGAAGACTGCATATGTATGTATAACCGAATCACTCTCGCTGTTGCAAAAATTAGCACAGCATCATAAATCAACTTCAATAGAATAATTTTAAAAAGAGAGAGAGAGAGACCCAAGAGACACAGCAAAAAATGCTCTTGTTTGGCTGCTGGTCAGAACAAAGCAAGGGTGAAAGGCATCTTTGAGGATAACCAGGAGATGGGAATATGGGTTGCATATTGGATGATTTCAGAGAATCATTGAATTTCACTTGTTATAAAAATGGTATCGTGATTATGTGGAAATGTTTCATAGTTTTTAGAGATACCTACTGAAGTATCTGGGTTTCCCAGGTGGCTCAATGGTGAAGAATCCACCTGCCAATGCAGGAGACACAGGCTCTATCCTTGGGTCAGGAAGATCCCCTGGAAACAGAAATGGCAACCCACTCCAGTATTCTTGCCTGGGAAATCCCATGGACAGAGGAGCCTGGCAGGCTATATATAGTCCATGGGATCATAGAGTCGGACATTACTGAGCAACTAAACAGCAACAACTATTGAAGTACTGAAGTGTGAATAATGATCATACTTTAAAACACTTCAGCCAAAAAGCAGCAGATGACAAACGTGCCAACATGTGAGCAATTGTTTAAATCTAGGGAATGTCCATGGCCACTAAACTCACCACTTCTCTCTACTTCTCTGTGTAATTACCATTTTTCATAATAAAAAATTATGTTTAGGAATAACAAAGGGAAGAAAACATAACAGCATCGGCCAACAGGGCTGTTGTGGGAATTAGAGCTAATGAATAAAAAGCGCTTATCCCACTGCCTGACACATGGTCCTTAATAATTGCTTCTCAAGCACTTCCCAGTCTTTTCACTGAAGGGCAGAGCACAGCAAGAATATTAACAATTAAGGAATGAAATGGCAGCTCACTCCAGGATTCTTGCCTGGGAAATCCTGTGGACAGAGGAGCCTGGTGGGCTACATACAGTCCATGGAGATGCAAAGAGACATGACTAAGCCTGTATGCGTGCGTTGCCTGAGCCATTGTCGAGGAATGAAAAGCAGACCTCAGAGTCTCAGGCTCTTAAAATGTGCACAGCTGGATGCAGATGGAAGCTTTTATCCTGTTGTAGTAGTACTTTTTTCTTTTCTGTTTTTTAAGGAGTTGGCTTTTTAATTGATCCTTTCTTTTTATTTGTTTATTTGGTTGGTTGCACAAGGCCTTAGCTGTGGCACGAGGGATCTAGTTCCCTGACCAGGGATCGAACCCAGGCCTCCTGCCTTGGGAGTACAAAGTCTTAGCCACTGGGCCACCCCAGAAGTCCCTAATTACTTTTTTCTATGAGGGGGATCAGTCCTGGGTGTTCTTTGGAAGGAATGACTCTAAAGCTGAAACTCCAGTACTTTGGCCACCTCATAGCGGAGTTGACTCATTGGAAAAGACTCTGATGCTGGGAGGGATTGGGGGCAGGAGAAGAAGGGGACGACAGAGGATGAGATGGCTGGATGGCATCACCGACTCGATGGACGTGAGTCTGAGTGAACTCCAGGAGTTGGTGATGGACAGAGAGGCCTGGCGTGCTGCGATTCATGGGCTCGCAAAGAGTCGGACACGACTGAGCAACTGAACTAAGCAAACTGGCTCTCCTCCCTGAGAAAAGGTGGCTCTGGAGCACCCTCTAGTGATGCCATGTAGTAACTGTTCCCTGCTCAGTGGCTGAGCCTGAATTGAAAATAAATCTGCTTAAGAAATGTATTAACACTAGGCTGTCATTTTTCACAGTTTATTTTCCACAGTTTATTGTGATCCATACAGTCAAAGGGTTTGGCATAGTCAATAAAGCAGAAATAGATGTTTTTCTCCAGCTCTCTTGCTTTTTTGATGATCCAACGGATGTTGGCAATTTGATCTCTTGTTCCTCTGCCTTTTCTAAAACCAGCTTGAACATCTGGAAGTTCATGGTTCACATATTGCTGAAGCCTGGCTTGGAGAATTTTGAGCATTACTTTACTAGCATGTGAGATGAGTGCAATTGTGCGGTTGTTTGAACATTCTCTGGCATTGCCTTTCTTTGGGATTGGAATGAAAACTGCCCTTTTCCAGTCCTGTGGCCACTGCTGAGTTTTCCAAATTTGCTGGCATCTTGAGTGCAGCACTTTCACAGCATCATCTTTCAGGATTTGAAATAGCTCAACTGGAATTCCATCACCTCCACTAGCTTTGTTCATAGTGATGCTTTCTAAGGCCCACCTGACTTCACATTCCAGGATGTCTGGCTCTAGGTAAGTGATCACACCATCGTGATTATCTTGGTCATGAAGACCTTTTTTGTATAGTTCTTCTGTGTATTCTTGCCACCTCTTAATATCTTCTGCTTCTGTTAGATCCATACCATTTCTGTCCTTTATCAACCCCATCTTTGCATGTTGACTCATTGGAAAAGACTCTGATGCTGGGAGGGATTGGGGGCAGGAGGAGAAGGGGACAACAGAGGATGAGATGGCTGGATGGCATCACAGACTTGATGGATGTGAGTCTGAGTGAACTCCAGGAGTTGGTGATGGACAGGGAGGCCTGGCGTGCTGCAATTCATGGGGTCACAGAGAGTCGGACACGACTGAGCGACTGAACTGAATTGAACTGTCATTTTCCAGAGTTAGTGGTGGAGCTTTGTGGTTTGATTGGCCTCTTTCCCAAGAGCCGGGGGTGGCCTACCAGCCTCTTGCTGACCACCATTTTGTAAAATAATTTGGAGCAGCACAGGTGGAGGAGAAAGGCCACAGCATTGCTGGGTTGGTGGTAGGCATATGGGGACCTTAGAAGGGTTTCTAGTGAAATTATGTGACTTGAAAATATGCCTGCGATGAGAATTGCTGACCCATTTCTAGAACCTCATCATTAGCTCAGGGCAACGTTTCCATGGAAATCAACCTTGAATACTCATTGGAAGGACTGATGTTGAAGCTGAAGCTCCAGTACTTTGGCCACCTAATGTGAAGAAATGATTCATTTGAAAAGACCCAGATGCTGGGAAAGATTGGCAGGAGGAGAAGGGGATGACAGAGGATGAGTTGGTTGGATGGCATCACTGATTTAATGGACATGAATTGGAGTAAACTCAGGGAGACAGTGGAGGAGCCTGAGTAGCTGCAGGCCGTGGTGTTGCCAAGTGTCAGACACAGTTGTTCAGTCTGAATAACAACAACGTCTCCATCCCCATAGACTGGCAAGCTAGCCACAGTAGCACCACAGGGCATTGGCTGCCCACACAGGCTGCTTGAATTTGAGCAGTGACGGGCTGACACCAGTGGGAGAAGGTTATGCTCATAATAATAACAGCAGCAGCAGCACCAGTTAGCGAGTCTTCACTGTGTCAGCCTGCTGACCCAGAGGAGCACAGAAGCCTCGTGTGAAGATAGAGGAGCTGGGGGCAAAAGGAACCGTAGCCCTGGAACCACCGTGATCTGGAGGAGATCCGCTCTGATCTGGATCACAGCTGTGGGCTCCTCCATTCAGAAATAAACATGCGCTGTTTTTGAGTCACAGCACGCTTGGGGTCACCACACAGATGCTCAGTGCTCTGGAAGAAGGCTGTGTTGCCAGAGACAGAGAAATAGTGACTGTGGAGAAACTCTTATCCCTCTCTGCCCTTGTGGACACGGCCTGCACTCAAGACCTCAAACAAGACTTCAGGTAGTAAGGCTGGAGTCCCACTGATGGGCTTCCCCGGCGGCTCAGCAGTAGAATCCACCTGCACTGCAGGAGCCGCAGGGGACACGGGCTCGATCCCTGGGTTAGGAAGATCCCCTGGAGAAGGGAAAGGCAATCCAGTCCAGCATTCTTGCCTGGAGAACTCCGTGGACAGAGGGACCTGGCGGTCTGCAGTCCATGGGGTCGCAAAGAGTCAGACATGGCTGAAGCGACTGAACACACACACACACACACACTCTGAAAGTCAGGCCCAGCCCGCGGGCAGACATGGAGAACTCCGCCCCACCAGCGCTGGCCCTTTGGGGCCTTTGGACCCCCACCCCCGCCCGACGTCCACACCCCTGATGGGCTGACATGACTGTCCCTCCTTCTCACTTTCTCTCCATTCTCTGTGCAGCTGCTCCAGACGCGTGGGGGCTGTCCATGGGCCACCCGCCCCGCTGACTGCTGCTCGTTCTCAGCAACGGCCTTGCCCTCCAGTGCCCTGCAATGTGGAAGGAGTATCTCCTTTTCCTCATTTCCCATTCGCCCCTCAATGTACTACTGCTGCCTTCCTCCACTGCAGCTCCCTGAGAGTGGAAACGGAACGCCCACTTTCTAGTCCTCATCTCTCTGGATCTTGCTCTGCATTCGGTGCCATGGGGTCCCCTGCCCCCTTTGTGGATGCCACAGTCTTCTGGGCTCCCTCCGTCTCATCCCCTCTGCCACCACTTTAGATACTGATAGAGAGGTCCCTGGGCAGAGCATAACAGGGGCCCTCAGTAATGAGGTGATGACGCTGAGGTTTGTGAAGGAAAGAAGAATGTCTTGGTGAAGAATATCGGGGAGGAGAGACAGGCTTGGTTCTGAGTGTTGAGTCTTTGAGGGTGTTGAAAGCTGCTGCCCGTTTCTTCCTCGCAGTTCCCATACCTCTTTCGTCCTGGGTGCATCCTCTGCTTAGAAAGTGCCTAAGAATCTGAACTATGCCCAGATTGGGACTAAGAAGCAAGGTCCCTGGGGGCTATTCTTTAAGAGAAACAGAGAGATGGTCACATGAACGGCTAGTTATTCAGCCTCGCTTACTGGGGTGGGAAAAAACAGGCCTAAAGGGAAAATTCTATGACCGGGAGGAAAAAGCACTGACCGCGTGGACAGATCATCTCCCTACAGGACCTAAGCTTTGTAGAAGGTCCCAGAGGCTATTTTTAATGAGTTGTGATGGGGACCTAGTGAGGTTGCAGGTTTTTGCTGGGTAACCGGCCCTCCAGCCCACAGCTGACTCCAGCCGCAGCTTCCCTGCGGATAGCAGAGTCTTGGGGTGTGTCAGAGTGAGGGGAGTGTCTGCCACTGTCTCTGTCCCTTGGGGACACGGTTCTGATCTCGACCCTGAGAGCATGGACGACTCGTGACAGAGCAGGACTTTATACCTCCCCTTGATCAGAAATGGAGGGAGACCGTCCTGGGTGCAGAAACTCTTTAGGATCCGAGCTTTAGGCTGAAGTTGCTACAGGTGACCACGGCCACACCGGAGCTTCCCACGAGATGGCGGTGTTGGGACACCCCAGTCCTCACACTTGGCCCTGTTTCAGGTAAGTACCAGACACTTCTTACCAGGCTCGGTAAGAGCCAGAGAAAGAAACGAAGTGGAGTTGGGATTTCTGCAGCTGAAAACTCATGGGCCTGAGCTTTATTTGAATAACTGACTATAAAGTAACGATAAAACTACTAGTTGAAAGGGAGAGAACTATGATTATTTAAGATGCAGCAACTTGGGAGTTCCCTGGTGGCCCACTTTCACTGCTGGGGCCCCGGGTTCGATCCCTGGTCAGAGAACGAAGATCCTGCAAGCCGAGGGGCACAGCCAAAAGAAAACAAAGTTTGATTTAAAAATATAAAGTCAAACCTAGAGGGGTGGGAAGGGGTGGGAGGTGGGAGGGAGGGTCAAGATGGAGGGGACATGTATATCTACGTCTGGTTCATGTCGATGTATGGCAGAAACCAACTCAACATTGTGAAGTCTCCGATTAGAAATAAATAAACTAATAAAATAAAACAACTTCTTTATCAAAGCTCCTTACTAAAAATATGGTGAGAAAAAGATATTCCTTTCAAGAGGAAAGATTTTGTTTTGATATTGTCCTTAGACAGAATGTCTAATTTGATATTGTCCCGGGCTTCCCTGGTGGCTCAGCTGGTAAAGAATCCGCCTGCAATGCAGGAGACTTGGGTTCGATCTCTGGGTTAGGAAGATCTCCTGGAGAAGGGAAAGGCTACCCACTCCAGCATTCTGGCCTGAAGAATTCTATGGACTGTATAGTCTATGGGGTTGCAAAGAGTCAGGCACAACTGAGAGACTTTCACTTCACTTAGGCGGAATGAACCCTGTGCAAATGGGGGCTAGCCTGGAATCCCTGGGCACTTTCACTTCCTGAAGTGGACGGCTCCCTGAATAGTTCACTTGGCCAAGGGCTAGACAGCAAAGTCTGTCTAGAAGTACGGGCTCTGGGGCCCACACATCTGCACTTAAGCTCTCGCCCCACCACCTACGGAACAGTCCTCGCTCACCTCCATGGGCCTGATTTTCTCATCTGCAGGAAGGAGAAGGGGTCCCATCTCGCTGAGCGTTTGTTGGGAAGCGCGTGAACTGGTTATCTGCCTGGCGGATAAATCGTCCTCAGTAGCTGATGGCCAGGTACTTGGTAGTTCTCAACTCTGAGTGCTCACTGGCACCTCCAGGAGGATTTTCTAAATGATTAATCCCCACTGCAAATCCAAGTCATAATGAGATATCACCTCAATCCTTTAGGATGGTTATTATCAAACAACAACAACAACCAAAACACACAAAGAGAAAATAGCAAGTGTTGGCAAGAAATGTGGAGAAACCAGAATCGTGGAGCATTGCTGATGGGAAAGTAAAATGGGGGTGCTGCCATGGGGCACAGACTGGCGAGTCCCCCTCAGTCACACACAGAATAACCATGGGGCCCAGCAATTCCACTCCTAGGGACATAAACAGGACTGAAAGCAGGGACTCCGAGAGGCATGGGCACACCCATCTTCATAGCAGCGTTATCCACAACAGCCAGGAGATGGAGACGACCCAATGTCTGTCCACAGATAAGTGGATAAACAAACGTAGGACAGACATACAATGGAACAGGGTTCATCCTTAAAAAGGCAAGACCTTCTGACACACACAAAGCATGCATCAACTCTGAAGACACGCTGGCAAAAGAAGGGAGACACTAGAGGTCTCTAGACACTGTTGTATGATTCCACCTACAGGTGTCAAGTCATAGAGACAGAAAGAAAGGGGAAGGGTGGGTACAGAAGCTGGGGGAGCGGGGGCAGTTGCTGATGAATGGGGACAGAGATCCAGCTTTGCGAGGTCAGAAGGATTTGAGAGCTGGATGGTGGTAATGGCTGTACCACAGCCTGTGTGTACTTAATGCCACCGAACTCTAGATGTAAGAGTGGTTAAAAGGGGGACTTCCCTGGTCCAGTGGCTAAAATTCTGCACTCCCAGTGCCGGGGGCCCAGGTTCGATCCCTGGGCAGAGAACTAGATCCCACATGCCACAATTAATAGTTTTTGTGCCTTAGCTAAAGATTCTTTGTGCCCTAACTAACACCTGGTACAGCCAAATGGGGGCTTCCCTTGAAGCTCAGTCAGTAAAGAATCTGCCTGCAATCCAGGAGGTCTGGGTTCAGTCCCTGGGTTGGGAGGATCCCCTGGAGAAGGAAATAGTACCCCACACCAGTATTCTTGCCTGGAGAATCCCATGGACAGAGGAGCCTGGCGGGCTACAGTCTATGGAGTCACAAGAGTCAGACACGACTTAGAGACTAAACCACCACAGCCAAATAAATATTTTTTTAAAGATGGTTAATAATGTAAATTTTATGTCAGGTATAGTTCACCACAGTTTTTAAAGCTTATTTTTACAATCGCTCAAAAATATTTTAAAAAGAAGAAAGAACAAACCGGAATGACAGGAGTACACATTTGTAGAGTAGAAGAGGCTAATTAGGTAAACCTCCTGCCTCCAGCCCCGTTAGTTAATTCAATTATCACTTTACGGTGCCTTAAGTGAGCTGTAAGGCTCACCCAAGTGCTGCCAGCTTTATGGGGTCTGCGGGCACTTTACGAGCTGCCTCAGCTCTCAAGTGTCAAATTGGGGCTGTATGGACAGATAAAAGGAAAATCGGCTGCTGGAATCGAGGCCTTTCCCTGCGATATCTTTATACTGCGCTATAAAAGCCTATCACACTTAATTTAAGGAGTGAAAACTGTTGACATCTCTTTCAATTGCTAATCTTTAGGAAACAATGAGTGGAATATTATTTGAAATGAATAACTGCTCGCTTTATTGGCGAGTAGTAAAAATCTAATAGTTGCAAAACAATACGGTGTTTACTCTTCCAGATAGGCGGGTTTATTAGCTGGAGCACCAGGAGCGTGAACAGTCCACTCGGCCCTCACCTCCTTAGGGCTTCACTTGGGTTGTGGCACTGGGTGTTTTGTGTGCTGTTGTTCTTTTTCTTTTTTTCCCCCTCTCTTGTTCTCTTCTTTCTTCACTCCCCCAATATAAGGTGACTTTTTTTTTTAAGTTTTTTTTTTTTTTTTGGCTGCACTGGACCCTTGTTGCTGCGAGGACCTTTCTCTAGTTGTGGCGAGCAGGGGCCGCTCCTCACTGGGGTTCTCTGGCTTCTCCCCGGTGGCTTCTCTGGTTGTGCAGCACAGCCTCTAGGCTCCTGGCTCTCAGTGGCTGCAGCTCCTGGGCTCTGGAGTGCTGGCTCAGTACTTGTGACGCATGGGCTTAGTAGCTCCGCTGAATGTGGGGTTTTCCCGGACCAGGGATTGAACTCACGTCACCTGGATTGGCAGGTGGACTCCTATCCACTGTACCACTAAGGAAGTCTGACACCCAATCAGAGCCGCTGCTGCTGCTTGGTCGCTTCAGTCGTGCCCAGCTCTGTGCGGCGCCATGGCCTGTAGCCCGCCAGGCTCCCCCGTCCATGGGATTCTCCAGGCCAGAACACTGGAGTGGGTTACCATTTCTCCTCCAGGGGATCTTCCCGATGCAGGGATCAGACCTGGATCTCCTGCACTGCAAGCAGATTCTTTACCACCTGAGTCACTCAGGAAGCCCTTTTAATTAGAAATGTCATATCAAATGTGGCATATGGTCATTTAACTGAAAAATAGCCTTTGAGAGGGAGGAAAAAAAAATGTTCATCAGATGTTTATTAAAGGTTGTTGTAGATTCCCAAAGTGAGAACTTTCAGGTCAGGAGGCTAGGAAGTTAGAGACCTGACCAGGGCTGAGAGTAAGTCTGGTGGGTTTGTGTGTCCACGCTGCCCACACATGCAAACCTACGCACCTATACACACACACACTCAGTCCACAGCAGGCCTGGCGGAAACGAGGCTGCTCGGCCCCGCGTGTCTGTCACCACATGCAGTTCCCGTGCTCACTTGTGTGCCTTCTCCACCCTCCCGGAGCCCAGGACTGCTCAGCTCGGTCACTTAATAAGCACAAGATGAGGAGGTTGAGGAGTGGACTCTGAACCAGAGAGACCATTTTTTATTATAACATTTTGAGAACAGACTTCTTGTGTAAATGGCACCTGTCTCCTCTTTCTTGAGGCATCAGCTTGGTTTCCCCCGGAGGCTGGGCTGCACCTGCCTGGTCCAGGACCTCTGTGAGTGAGATGCACTGGGGGCTTCTGTCTTTTAACAGGACACTCACTGCCATGAGCTTGCTGCTGCTGCTGCTGCTGCTGCTAAGTTGCTTCAGTCGTGTCCGACTCTGTGCAACCCCATAGATGGCTGCCCACCAGGCTCCCCTGTCCTTGGGATTCTCCAGGCAAGAACACTGGAGTGGGTTGCCATTTCCTTCTCCAATGCATGAAAGTGAAAAGTGAAAGAAGTCGCTCAGTCGTGTCCAACTCTTATCGAACCCATGGACTGCAGCCTACCAGGCTCCTCTGTCCATGAGATTTTCTAGGCAAGAGTACTGGAGTGGGGTGCCATTGCCTTCTCCAGCAAAACATCCAGACAGGGGAGAAGGGCCGGCTGCTCCTTTATGGGCCCCTGGTGGTGCTTTGGTCAACTCCAGTCAGTCGTTTGGACTTCCCAGGTGGCGCTGACGGTAAAGAGCCCTCCTGCCAATGCTGGAGATACAAGAGACGCGGCGGGTTTGATCCCTGGGTCGGGAAGATCCCCTGGAGAAGAGAATGACAACCCACTCCAGTACTTTTGCCTGGAGAATCTCATGGACAGAGGAGCCTATTGGCCTACAGTCCACGGGGTCTCAAAGAGTCAGATACCAAGTGACTTAGCACATATGCACATCAGTTGTTTACAGCAATAAGCTCTTGCACCTTCATCAGCCTCCCAGGAAACAATGATAAAGAGGATTTTTGCACATGGAGACTGAGGCTGGTCTTCAGACCAGAGTCAGCATCAAGGCCGAGGCCAGTAGTTCCCCGACTTGGGGGTAAAAGTCCCTGCAGAGCAGCCTGGGAGAAACACACGGAACAGAGCAGCACTTTTAACTTCACCCAGAGACATTGCAAGTGCCCAGAATGGCTCATGCGAGGCCACTTCTCTCCAGAAACACCACAAGCAAGACAGGGCCTACGAGGTGGCTGTTAAGCCCCACTGTGGGTTCTGCGCTCCCTGCAGGCAGACCTGGGCACTCTGCCCAGGTGGTCCAGCCTGCCTTGAGTCGAGGACAAAAAAATCACATCCGCGCTTTCCACACAGGTGGGGCCGGGGCACGTGGTCCAGGATCTTCGGTGCTCACACTCCTGCTGCTGAGACAGTGACACAGCTGGGAGCTGGGCCCCGAGTTCAAAGGTGGCGGGGCTCCTGGACCAAGCCCCGCTGCTAGGCCTGCCGATCACTCACGCCAAGAGAGGCGCCTTATCTCCTGAACTTTCAGCCTGCTAATTCCAACCACGGTACATATCACTCAACTTTAGGCAATAAAAGAGGAAAAAAAAAAAGTGTTTATCTGCTATGGCCAAAGCCAGACTCTCCCAGATGACTCTTCTGCAGAACTATTTCCTTGTTCTCCGTGTCCCCGTCTCTCCGGTCAAGGCCAGTCAAAGCTCAAGCCTCGCCCAGTGGCCTGAGAACTTGGCCTTGTCACCAGGCCAGTGAGAAAGCCCTGAGCCCAGTGACTTGACTCAGGGGGTTGCCACCGAGGTCGGGAGCAGGTGCAAAGAGCACCACTGGCCCCCAGGCTCTCTGTCCCATCAACAGTGAGGTACTGGTCAACGGGGATTCCAAAGCCACTGACATTATCTCAGGATCCTGCTGTAGGCCTAATGCCTCGAGAGGCCACCACCTGACCCTGGGTGGTACGCAGAGCCCCACGGTGGCAGCCAGACTGCAATCGGGCCAGGCGATGGCAGGGCCACAAAGCTTACCCAAGCAGCCACACACCCCACCCAGCAATGGCCTGTGGGCTGAGAGGGAAGGCACATGGTCACTTCTTCCCAGTGACCCTGGAGAGAAGGGACAGATGGGGGATGAGGACTCCATGTTTGGGGGGCCGTGCCCCTGACCAGAGTGGTTCCCAGGCCAGCAGGCTCGGCCCAGCTAGCAGACGTGCAGGAGGGCTGAGGTAGGGGCCGGGGGGCCCCACTGGTTACTCCTCAGCACAGCAGCCCCAGGGACACATCCCTCTTGGTGCCACCACTCCCTCGCCAGCCCCCATCCCTTCCCCAGCCTCGTCAAAGGCAGAAAAGGCTTCTCCTGGCCCTTTCTGTGAAGGGAGCCTCCTGGCAAGGACTGAGCTGCTCAGATACAGGCCGACCGGGGATCCCTTCTCAGTGGACACCTTCTAACAGCACGCCCACATGTCAACGCCTCTGCTGAATTGTGGTTTGGCAGCTTCATTTTTCCCAGAAGCAGCATTATTTGGCCAGATGTATATGACATATATCGGAGAAGGCAATGGCACCCCACTCCAGTACTCTTGCCTGGAAAATCCCATGGGTGGAGAGGCCTGGTAGGCTGCAGTCCATGGGGTCCCTAAGAGTCAAACACGACTGAGCAACTTCACTTTCACTTTTCACTTTCATGCATTGGAGAAGGAAATGGCAACCCACTCCAGTGTTCTTGCCTGGGGAATCCCAGGGATGGGGAGCCTGGTGGGCAGCCGTCTATGGGGTCACACAGAGTCAGACACAACTGAAGCGACTTAGCAGCAGCAGCAGCATATGACATATATGAGGCTTCCCAGGTGGCTCAGTGGTAAAGAATCTGCCTACAAGGCAGGAGGTATGAGAGATGCAGGTTCAATCCCTGGGTGGGGAAGATCCTTGGAGGAGGGCATGGCAACCCACTCCAGCATTCTTGCCTGGAGAATCCCATGGACAGAGGAGCCTGGTGGGCTACAGTCCATGGGGTCTCAGAATCAGACACAACTGAGTACAAGCATAAAACATAATATGACATATTATATATATATATATATATGACAGAGTCTCTGAAGAAAGCAGAGACCCCACTGGAGCTTCAAGAAGAGCGTTGTTTCAGGGAAGAGTGCCAGAAATGGCCACCTTTGAAGATGCATAGGGTGCAACCCAAAGAGCTGAGGACCAGAAGGTTGAGGGGCTGGAGGATGCTGGGTGTGTGGGCTGGCTCCTTGGCACCAGCAGCCCCAGTGGGGGGACTCGAGTGACAGCCAGGTCTACCAGACTTGGGGGCACATCAGATACACTTCATGGCAAATAGATGGGCAAAAAGTGGAAATAGTGACAGACTTTATTTTCTTGGGCTTCAAAGTCACTGTGGACAGTGACTGCAGCCACAAAATTAAAAGATATTTGCTGCTTGGGAGAAAAGCTATGACAAACCTAGGCAGTGTATTCAAAAGCAGAGATGTTACTTTGCCGACAAAGGCCCAGTCAAGGCTATGGTTTTTCCAGTAGTCATGTATGGAAGTGAGAGTTGGACCATAAAGAAGGCTGAGTGCCAAAGAATGGATGCTTTTGAACTGTGGTGCTGGAGAAGACTCCTCAGAGTCCCTTGCAAAGAGCCAATTCACTGGAAAAGACCCTGATGCTGGGAGACACTGAGAGCAGGAGGAGAAGGGGACGACAGAGGATGAGATGGTTGGTGGCATCACCGACTTGATGGACATGAGCTTGAGCAGGGCTTCAGGAGATAGTGGAGGACAGGGAAGCCTGGCATGCTGCAGTCCATGGGGTCACAGAGAGTCGGACACGACTGAGCGACTGGACAGCAACAACAACCTATATATCTTGGTGCCTCCTCACTCGGCAGCCAGCAGCATCCACTTCCGGTGCTGATGCTGCCAGAGCATTAATTATGCTGTAAAATAATAAGGCTCGGGACAGCCCGCACGAGAGTGAGCACTTGATAAAAGGGAGATTTACAGCCACATCCATCAATTTAATTATCTTTTACTAGGGTTTAAACTTAGGAGTAATACTAATCTCTATTTAGCACAGTTTACAGGATCTATGGACACTTTACAATCTTCCTCTACTCACAAGTGTCAAATTATGGCAATATTGATAAAACGGAGTAAACAGCGAGTGAGACAACCCCAGAACAGGCTAATACTCTTTTTACTGCACCGTAAAAGCCTATTACTCTCTGATTTCGGGTGAAAATTTGTGGCCAATAATCTGAGTTGATAATGTTTTGGAAACAATCGCACAGATAATAAAAGCTGCCTTCTCCTTCAACATCCCCACCCAGCCCCAATCCCAGCCCAGCCTCCTCCTAAGACTTGTCCATAAAAAGACAGGGCCACAGGGCCCGAGCCAGAGGCTGTCGGGCGATCAGCAGCCTCGGCGCAGGGCCTTAGGGGCCTGGGAGGCCTTGGGGGCCGTTCAGGGACAGAGACGCCTGCATCCCATGGCCCCAGCTGCCCTGCTCTCAAGCTTCCACCCACACCCACCCCTGCCTGCACGGGCCTCCTGCAAGGAAACCACCTTCCAGAGGTCTTCACAGGAATCTGCACTTTTGGGGTCGAGGAGGAAGGAGTAGCCTGCAACATGATCTTGGACACGGCACCCGGGGACCACCTCCAGCCAATGATGTGGCCCCAGCAAAGGGCCCTCAGGCCAACACCCCCAAGGAACCGCTGTGTCACCCGGAGTCTGGTCTCTTTCTCATTCACTCACTTTGCTGTTGGCTCAGGATTCCCCAGTGGCATCTGCTGATATTGTTCAGTCGCTCAGTCATGTCCGCCTCTTTGCCACCCCATGGACTGCAGCACACCAGGCTTCCCTGTCCTCCATTATCTCCTGAAGCCCTGCTCAAACTCATGTCCATCAAGTCGGTGATGCCACCAACCATCTCATCCTCTGTCACCCCCTTCTCCTCCTGCCTTCAGTCTTTCCCAGCATCGGGGTCTTTTCCGATGAGTCAGCTCCTCGCATCAGGTGTACCGGAGCTTCAGCTTCAGCATCCGTGCTCGGCACAGGTTTTCTCCATCTGGATCTCCTGTGCTTCCCAGCCTGACTTGCTTGGAACCAAGACCCACCCCGCCCACCACCACCTCAGCAAGCACAGCAGGGCTTTCAAGCCGAAGCTCCCTACTAGGTGGACGGCACTTATCAGAGATGCTGGCTGGTTCTGAACAGAGAGCAGGAAAGACCTGTGCCCCCCTCTCCACGCTGGGGCTTCCCCAGGGTCCTGCGTCCCTGCCTCAGTCCAGGCCGGTGGCCTTAGGCCTGCACCATCTCCAGGCCGTCTGCATCCTCTGCCCCACGCTTGCCTCGACCACTGGGCCCAGGCTGGAGCTCAGGGAGGGGAAGCCCTGGCTGCAGACTCGAGTTTTTGGCATTGAGTTTGTCCTCCAGACCTGAAACCACGCCTGTCCTCCTTGGTTCTGCTGTTCCGCCCATGTCCTGATCCAAACAGGGCATGGTGGCTGGGGACGTGGGAGAGGGAGTGGGGAGAGAGGGCGCTGGGCCCCACCCATAGCACACAGCCGGCCCCTGAGGATGGCGTGGTGCCCTCACTGTCGCCACAACACTCTAAACACTCTCAGGACTGCTGTGGAAGCAGTACCCGTCCACAAACACGAACCTCAGTCCTTCCAGACATGAGTCCCCGCCAACCACAAGTCAGATGTCACTGTCAGAAACCACTCCTGGTTTGGCGGCCAAAGAAATGAGCTCCTGGAACCTCTCTGAGTCACAGTTAATCGATCAGCACTGTGGAATGACTTGCCTTCTCCACGAGTCTTTATGAAAATCACAGGAACATGTAATATTGATAGAAGCGCCTCGTAAACTGTAAGGTGCTGGAACAACGGCAACAGTGACATCCCCCAGCAGTTACTCACTACGTGCCAGGTGCCAGGATGAGCATCCCGTACAGATTAACTCCTTACAATTTCACCCCCAAATCCCTGCGCCCAGTGTATTACTCACTTAGTCATGTCTGACTCTGTGACTCCATGGACTGCAGCCCGCTGGGCTCCTCTGTCCATGGGATTTTCCAGGCAAGAATACTAGAGTGGGTTGCCATGCCCTCCTCCAGGGGGTCTTCTTGACCCAGGGATTGAACCCACATCTTTTGTATCTCCTGTCTTGGCCTCCCTGATAGCTCAGTTGGTAAAGAATCTACCTGCAAGGCAGGAGACACCAGTTCGATTCCTGGTCGGGAAGATCCACTGGAGAAGGGATAGGCTACCCACACCAGTGTTGTTTTGCTTCCCTTGTGGCTCAGCTGGTAAAGAATCCACCTGCAATGCGGGAGACCTGGATTCCATCCCTGGGTTGGGAAGATCCCCTGGAAAGGGGAACAGCTACCCACTCCAGTATTCTGGCCTAGAGAATTCCATGGACTGTATAGTCCATTGGAGCACAGAGTCAGACACAACTAAGCAACTTTCACTTTCAACTTTTTTTCAATTTTTGTATCTCCTGCATTAGCAGGCAGGTTCTCTGCCGTCTGAGCCACCAGGGAAGCCCCTGTGAGGGAGATCCTCTTACTGTGACCCCATTTTAATGAAGTTGAAGCCAAGGCTAGGAGAGGCAAAGGGACTCAAGGTCACACAGCTGGTGAATGAGAGGTGGCCCAATGCCACTGCTGCCCCTAAAGTGTGGAGGTAGGGCTGCACGGCTTGGTGATGTCATGTGGTCAGCATAGCCACCTGGCCTGGTGGCTGCAGGAACCAGGGTCAGACGGGAGTCAGAGAGCCAGCCTTCTGCCAACATGGCCTTCTGGATCAAAGTATAAAGATACACCCCTCTTCAGAGTTCTGAAGTTCCCCAGAGCTGAGCCAAGCAAAATATCTAGACACTAAGCTGCATGTACGCATGCTCAGTCATGTCTGACTCTTTGCAGCCCTACAGACTGTAACCCATCCGGCTCCTCTGACCTTGGGATTCCCCAGGCAAGAATACTGGAGCATGCTGCCATGCCCTCCTCGATGGGATCTTCCCGACCCAGGGATAGAACCCAAGTCTCCTGCAGCTGTTGCACTGCGGGTGGATGCTTTACATTGAGCCACCGGGGAAGGCCTGGGGACTACCCTAGCTTCCTCCAGTTTTGAAACTGGGGTGGAGGGGGTGCCGTGGGGGCCGTAGGGGCCGGAGGACCTTGTAACCCATCTGGGCAGGGTGACTTGTCCAAGGTCACACAGCAGACGGGAGGCTGGAAGTCAGCTCTCTCCCCTTGTGGCTCAGGGCTCGTCTGGCCAGCCAGGCCAGCCTTCGCCAGGTGAGCCGCATCCCGCATCAGGGCCAGTCAGAGCATCCAGATCAAATGCCAGTTCCAAGGCCACCCTAGCTTTCTGCTGGCCAGGAATCTGCACTTTCAACAGATCTATTCTCCTTGCACACCTTGTTCCCAAGAAGATGAAGTGCACCCAGCGCTGCCTTGGGAGGCCTCCACCGCTGCGTGGACCAGAGGCCGAGGGGCTGGTTTCCAACCAGCTTCTTCCTGAGTTAACTGTAAGTGCAGCAGTGCAGAAGAGGCTGACCCCCCACCCCCACCCCGCGCCCCAGGGAAGTAAACCTACTCCCAGGCACACACTGCTGCTTCTGAAACCTACACACGAGTCTCTTTAAACTGCCTTTCCTTGCTTTATTTTCTGAAGTCCTTTTCCAGATGACTTTTCCTGTCTCTTTTCAAGCCTGACCCAACCCAAGGCTGGTCCTTTAGTCCCTGTGACAATCCCACGCCCCAGAGAAGCATTTAGAGAACATGGGTGTGCTTTTGCCCTCCGAAATGTGATTCAGAAGACAGGGCCCTGGCCTGAGCTTGTACCCAGAGTGGGGAAGGGCCGTGTTTCCATGTTGGAACCACCTCCGCATGAACACCTGTGCCCAGATCCTGGCGCTGGGGGGAGAGCCGAAGGGGTGGCTCAGAAGACACCCGCGTCTCCTAGAGCAGGATCCAGGTGAGTGTGCAGGACAGGGGGCACACGGTGGTGATTGCACCACCACTGCCATCCAGGGCTCTGCAAACCTGAGCACCGAGGGAGAGGAGAGGCACAGTCAATCAGAGGGCTGCCCCACAAGCTCGCTTTCATGGGGGTTCGTTTATCAGCTCGCTTTCCAAGAGCCCTCAGGACACACGGCAGGTGCAGATGTGTTTGAAACAGAGATGAAAAGGAGAAGATGCAGAGCTGTGGAGGGGTGGAGAGGGCACCCCGACAGAGAAAGATTGGGGAGCTCAGGGCAAAGGGAGACCCATGGGCTGGGGAGAAGGGAGCCGGGAAGGATGGAAACCTCCTTCCCAGGGGAGGAGAGCTGTCCTCGCAGGTTCTCTCAGGGTCTGCTTGCCAGCCCTTCTAGAACAAGGTGGATGATAAAGTGGCCCCTTAATAGTCAGCAGAGTAGACTTCGGCAGCTGTAAAGCATCACCCAGATGTGTGTGTCACTACCGGAACACACCAGAACATTCCTGATACTTTTAGAGCCAACCCCGAAACAGGCAGGGCCACCCATCTGGCCGGAGAACCCACTCCAGTACTCGTGCCTGGAAAATCCCATGGATGGAGGAGCCTGGTAGGCTGCAGCCCATGGGGTCGGTAAGTCAGACATGGCTGAGTGACTTCATTTTCACTTTTCGATTTCATGCATTGGAAAAGGAAACAGCAACCCACTCGTGTTCTTGCCTGGAGGATCCCAGGGATGGGGGAGCCTGGTGGGCTGCTGTCTATGGGGTCACACAGAGTCGGACACAACTGAAGTGACTTAGCAACAATCCATGTGGCCTGACACCACAGCCAGGAGCAGAGGGGCTGGGTGAGCCACAGACAAGGCAGGTGGGCGAGGAGCTGGACATGCTGGAAAGTCAGAAAGACTTCTTTTGACCCAGGAAAGAATTGGCTCCTCCATGTCAAGAAAAAGAGAGGTTTCTGATAAAAGGAAGGTTCCAATTGGCAGCAGTCATGCTCAAGGCAATGGTAGTCAAATGTCAACAATGGCTAGAAACAGTCAGTATCATTCCTCTCCATGAACACATAAATATACTAGAGATTTATTTGGCCGTAAATTATTTCCAAGCACACATTTTTCCTCTTTTCCATTGCATGTATTTTAAAATCTGTGTCACATGTATCAACACGCGGGGTGAGGGGATGGAAGCACACAGATAATTTTCAATCTGTAAAACATACATTAAAAAAAAATTCTGAAAACGTGAAAGAGAAACAGTGATTGATTTGAACTGTGATTGGGGTGGGAATTGCGTGGGAGGTGCAGTTGGTCCCACAAATGATGCAGGAGACAAAGGGCTCCAACCAGCAAAGAAAAAGCCCACCCCACCCCCCACCCCTGTCCAGCCCAGGGTGTTTGCCGTGTGCATGGAGGCAAAAAGTCAGTTTGGGATTCGGCCCGATCTTATCCGCCCAATCTTATCAGGTGGTAAATCTGTCCTTTGATCTTGTCAACAATGTGGAAGGTTGGAGACAGCTGCCACCACCCCAAGTCAGCAGGGCCTCACCATGGCCTCATAAAACATTTATGAAACCTGTAATAAACAGGCCTGATAAGGAAGAGGGCTCAAGATTTCAAAACTCAGCAGCTACAGAGAAAATGCCCTTCTCTGCCTCCAAGGTTCCTTTATTTGAAGAACAAACACAAACCATCAATTCCCACTGGCCATAAAGTTTCTGAGCAAAGAGTTTCACCAAGCCCTGAGATTAGCAGAATTTGTTCGGAGCCTTACCCATAAGGGAAAAACCACCCCCCCGCCCTGCCGCCTGAAATTCTCTGAGCTGATACAGGCACCAGGGCGGCCGGGCAAGACAGAGGGAGGGGGCCAGCGAGACAATAAAAATTCAGTCACGGAGAAATAAAGAGTCATTTGATGCCACAAAGTAAACTAACATTCTATGATTGAGTTTAGAAAAGAGAAGAGTAGCATTTTCATGGCCTGTCACAAAATATAACTTTGTTAATATTTATTTTAACTTCTGTTTTCTTTTCTGGGAAATTAATGGCATTCTCTGAGTTTAGCAGAAGTAGAAACAGTCCTCACAATTCCCCCACTGTCCAGGAGCTTTCTTAGTTGACTTTACTGGGCAGGTGTCAGGTGAGTGGCTGAACCCACAGGTCTTCAAAGAATCTAGAAATAAAGAAAGCCAAGACCATCGGACTTCCCTGATGGCTCAGTGGGTAAAGAATATACCTGCCATGCAGGAGACACAGGAGACATGGGTTCAATCCCTGAATCAGGAAGATCCCCTGGAGGAGGAAATGACAACCCACTCCAGTACTCTTGCCTGGAGAATCCCATGGACAGAGGAGCCTGGAGGGCTCGGAGGTCACTAGAGTCAGACTCAACCGAGCGCACACAAGAGAGAGAAACACAGTGATAGTGACTAGAAACTCCTTAGGAACATGAATGTGCTTCAGGGCAGGGAAAGCTGGTGGCCGCATGCTGCAGGAGGGGCCTGGCACCGTGGGCGTCCGAGGAAGGACGAGTAGGTGAAAGGAAGCAAGACGGGAGGTGCTACAGGCAGTCAAGCAGCCGTAACAGCACAGCTGAGCTGAGACCGAGAGAAACAGAGCAAGCATACACACCATAGGAACAGCTTTATTTAGTTCCTGCTTCAAGTTGGTCAAGAAGGCAACTGAACTGATTGGGAGGAAGATTCCAGGTCTCTCATATCTTCTGCCTGGCTAACCAGGTGACCAACTACATGAGAAATGAAAAGGTGGACCCTTGGGGCGGGGGCTGCTGAACAACCCCACCCCTGGCTGAGCCACGCTCCTGCACAGAAGCCTTTCCACCCCCGACCCCCAGCCCACCAGGTCCCCCGGCTGAGAGATGCTCTCCTGCCCTCCTCCTTGGTGCCCACCTGTCGGGCTCACATTCCTACTCAAGGGCCACACCTGCCTCACCGCTCAGCACAAAGTAAATCTGCACACGTCCTCACCGGAGGCCCCTGGGTGGTGCGAGTGTTCTGTGTGGCCACTGTTTCCCTTTCAATTTTTTTGTGTTCAGAGGGTGGAGGCCACCTCGATTGATCTTTGAAGCGTCTGCTCCACCGAGAGCACCTGGAGCGGACGACAGTGGTGGGTCAGGAAGGGGGCCCCAAGGTGCTCCCACCCCTGTGGTCGGCTTCTGTGCCCAGAGCACTGACCGGCAGGTGGGCTCGGGTGGGCTTCAGTGCTCCAGGCTAAGGACACGCAGCTGGCAGCATCTTAGCTGTCCCAGTGTGCGCACACTAGCCCTGTTCAACAGTGGTCTGGGCGAAAGCCACTGAGGTGGGCAGAGATGAACTAACCATTCCATAAGACACTGGACCCCCTGAGCAAACAGACTATATTTTGAGGTTCAGAGCTGAAGTGTCTGTGGTGCTTCTGGACCAAGGAAGCCGAGCTGGACTTTCGTGGAGAGCTCGCCCAGGGTATCTTTCCAGAAACCCCATCTGATGCGCTGTTGTCAGGCGGAGGCCGCCTCAAGGCCACAGCCCTCCAGTGCCTGGAACCTCAGGGAAGGGAGGGAGCTGGCTGTTGGTACGGCTGCGGGCGGGAGATGAGGGGCCCTATGTTCCGCCCTCCAGAACAGGCCCGAGCATCTTCCGAAAGTCAGGAGACAGGGCGGGACTCGGTCAAAGGCACAATCCCTCTGCCAACTGCCCAGGCCCCACGCCCGCCCTCAGACTTCCTACTCCATGACCTTGAGCACCAAACCCGGTGCTGGGTTTTCTCCTCTATAGAATCGGAAGGGTGAAACCATGGCTCTCGCTGGATCACCGTGAAGAATGGATGAGACAACGCAAGGGCGGCACTGGGAACCCTCAACACTGGTTGGTGTCATCTTTAGTATTCTGAGACCTTGCCAGCATCTTTCCTCCTTAGTGCTCAGAACAAACAGCTTGTAATTTTCATGCACATTTCACATCCACAAAAGATCTGTATGAAGCCTGAGTTTTGCCCTGAAGGTTGGCACTCCCTGCTTCTTTCACACGCTGATGTCACCAATCTCGATACCTAAGAAACTGTAACTCTCTTTCTTATGGTATTGCCCAACTGTGCTCAGTTACTTCAGTTGTGTCTGACTCTGTGATGCTATGGACAGTAGCCCACCAGGCTCCTCCGTCCGTGGGATTCTCCAGGCAAGAATATTGGAGTGGGTTGCCATTCCCTCCTCTGGAGGATCTTCCAGACCCAGAGATTGAACCCTGCATCTCCTGCTTCTCAGGAGGACTGTTGATCACTCAGCCACTGGGGAAGCCCATTGCCTATTTAGTTATCACACACACACACACACACACACACACACACAAAATCCCACATAGAGTGGATGTGGTGATCAGCTCCATTTTACTGGCAAGGCAACCAAGATCTGGAATGGGTTTCCAAGCAGGGCTAGCAGGTGTGAACCTTGCCTCTGAGGCTCAGAGCCTGACTCTGCTTGGACCCGACTGGACGGGACAGTGAGGAGAGGTTGAGCTGGGGCGGGGCGGCAGGGCAGGTAGGTCAGAGGCAGGGTTGGGGATGAGGGTGAGGGAGGGGGTGTCCCAGAAGATGGGGTCACAGGGACATCCTAGTTAAAGGCAACAAAGACCCCAGCCCAACAATCTCTGGCCAAGGTTAAGGCGGGCGAACATGTTGTGAGGTTATGGCATGTTCCTCAAGCAGATGGGCAGGGGGGCAGGCACGGGCTGGCCACACTCACCCCTGTGCTGTCTCCCCCCTTCACAGACACCATCCACCCCAGGGTGGCCTTCGAGCGTCCTGGCCGCCGCTCCCCTGCTTTCCGTTCAGGCCAGTGGGGAAGTCCCCTCATCCGGCACAAGTTGAAAGATTCCAAACACTTTACAATTTGGAGGTCAGGTATCTGCACACCTGTGCTCAGAGCATCACTATTTACAGTAGCCAGAAGATAGACGCTACCCAAGTGTCCACCAACGGACCAACAAACTGCAATGTATCCATGCAATGGAATATTATTCAGCCCTCAAACTGCAGTGAATCCTGACACAGGCTACAGTGTAGAGGGCAGTGAGGACAATAGTTGGGGAAAAAAGACGAGGGCTGCGGGATTCCACCTGTATGAGGCCCCTGGAGGTCAGATCCGTAGAGACAGAGAGCAGGCCCGTGCGGCCGGAGGGCCAGGGGGTGAGCAGCCGGGGGTGGGGAGCTGCTGTTCAGTGGGGGCAGAGTTTTGGTTTCACACGATGAAAAGATTCTGGTGGTGGCACAAGAACATGAATGGACTCAACACTGCTGAACTGAGTGCGTAAAAATAGTGAAGATGGTAAATTTGACGTCACATGTATTTCACCATAATTTGTTTAGAAACTCGGATGGGGTACGCTGCCTCAGTCCACACCCAGCAGGAAGTCAGCACACCCTCCCCATGCCCCGCAGGGACACCTGGCCTTGCTTCCCAGCCACCTGCCCACACTTGCTCAGTGCCCTGGGCAGGGCTGCAGCTGCCCAGAGGAAGGGGGCCAAGCTCACCCCTCTCGGTTCCCCTGCTACTCAGGCAGGGCCTGACACACAGCTGGTGCTCAGTAAAGACACGGGCCAGGGAAGGAGGGTGGGAGAGAGAGGAGAGGAGCAGACAGACGGGCACACGAGGCAGAGGCGGACAGACACCACATGGCCCCCTCTCGGCATCACGTGTGTGCTTATGGCCTGAGAACCAAGGGCGCTTTCTAGGCCCTCAGAACTTTCCCTGGCTTTATTTTAGGACTTGATGAGTCCTGTCCCCATTTCACTGCCCAGGATTCTGAAACCCCAGGGGGCTGCGGGATGGGTTCCGGGTCTCTCCTGTCCTGGGCATTTCAGGGCCCGGACAAACTCGGACGTGAGCACAGGGGCTCAACTGTCCTCGATCAGCGTCCATGGCAAAGGGCCCCACGGCTGCAGAGGTTCACACCGGCCAGGCCCCCATCATCTCGCTCCCCCTGGGCCCTGACAGAGGCTCCTCCTCCCCAGCACCTCTCAGCATCTTAGTTCTAGAAAAGCCGAAGGCTCCCTCCCTGGTGGAGATGAAATGATCCCCTCCACAGAGCCCTCCACGCATCCCCTCCGCGCCCTCACCCCCGGGGCCTCCTTCCAGGGGAACAGCCGCCCCCATGGTTCCGTTATCTGCACAGACTGTTCCCAGGCGATAAAGAGCCAGGGTCAGGTGCGGGGAGCTTTGTGGCCTAGCTGAGCACAGGGATTTCCCTGGCCCGTCGCCCCTGCTGTTTGCTCACCTGTCATCTCAGCCTGGTGACAAGGCTGACATGAAAGGGGGAGCGGGTGCGTGTGGCAGGAGAGGTCACTTTTTGGAAGGCTGTTGGCTATAAACATGCCCGAGAGGCTTTCGCCGGAGGCCCCAGGCAGCCACGTGGCTGGTCCCCGGTTAATGTGTAACCAGTGAGCACCCCTCGGGCAGCCATGGGAGGTGGTTTCACCCCCACTCCCTACCCCTTTCTTCCCACACATCCAGGCCAGCCACCTCATGTTGTGCTCTCTGGGCCCCAACCTGCTGAAAAATGAAGGCCAGGGGCGCATCCCAGCCCTCAGCCTCCCCCAAAGGCCCAGCTCCTCCAGCTCAGGCCAGGAGGGTCGCCCACACGGGGTGAGGTCGAAGCACAACCTCTGACCCTGGGGGAGGACAGGGCATGGGGGTCAGGTGTGCTGGCCTCATACTGTAGAGGGGGCTGGCTAGGATGGGACCCTCAGCATGAAGATCCAACGTGTGCTGTCTGTTCCCTGCCCCTCAGCTCCCAGCAAATAAAAATCAGTGCCTTTCTTGTTAATCACACCAATGAGGGCTGCGTTGGGGTTGAGCTGATGTCAAGAAGTATCAAAACACAATGCAGGCAAGGACCAGTGGTCCTGAGCATGCCACAGAGCGGTCCTTGGTAAGAGCTGAAGAAATGGGCCACTGAGACTACAGTAATTGGTTAAAATGACAAATTCCTAAAAAGCACCAAATCCAGAGTGAATTTGATGTCGGGGAGGCAGGGTTTTTCCAGAAGCCCTTTTCCTGAAGTATATTAATAACAGAAAAGCACACAAATCGCAAGAATACAGCTCAAGGAATTCCCTCCCCAGGGCATTTGCCTGTGGGCCCGGCAGCCAAATCACAGCACAGAGCATGATCGGCCAGGAGCCCCCAGACCCTCCCAGGCGCTTCCCTCCCCAGGAGCCCCCAGACCCTCCCAGGCGCTTCCCTCCCCCGGGGACCACCATCCTGACTTCAAACGCCCCAGGCAGATTCTGCCTGGTCTTGACTGCCATGTAAGTTCTCTGTGCGCCTGCCTCCCTCTGGGTCAAGCGGACACGTGTGCTGGCTCACCCCCACGGCCACTGCCCTCACCTGGGGCTGGGCCTCACGGGGACGTGTCCCAGTCTGCTTGCCCCTCTCCTGGCAGTGCTCCTGAGGGTTGGGCATGGCCTGGGCCGTTGTGGCGAGAGCACACGTTGGTGTATTCCCAGGGGACACTGTGCACTTCTGCTGGGCACACGCCAAGCTGGGGACCAGGCTGGACTCCAGGGAATCTGTTTGTCCTTTTTCTCTCTGAGTTAAATAAGCAAGTGTTGAGTATGAAAAGTTGAGTTGAGTATGTTTGCAGAGCATTGATTGTTAATGAAAGTGGGTATAAAAGCCAGGAGAGAGATACAACATGCTACTAAAGTACAGACCAATGAGTCTTCAAACTCTCGCAGCTTCCGGCAAGTGGGTCATAAACGGAGCACAAAAAGCGCTGGTGCTAGGCAGGACTGACCGGAGGAGGATACGGGCCTGGGGCCACTGAGCTGGGGTCAGAACCCCAGTCCCTGGGGGCAGGAGGACCAGGCTTCTCGGGGTAGCAAGGCTGGTGTGGGCAGGAGGGATGCTAAAGAAAGGACCGTTCTGAAAACACAAAAGGACAGTGACGGGATGAGCTGGGTTCTGAGGGCAAGCTGAAACCCACCCTATCCCGTTACTCCTGGTGGGCGACATTCTATGGGGTAGCAAAGGGTCAGACACCGCTGAGCGGCTGGCGCTTTCACTTTGAAGGGAATCCGGGTCTTCCCAGGTAGGACAGCTGACCTCGTGCAGAGGCTCTGTCTCCCCTGCTTGGGGTCCATTAGTCAAACAGGCCCCAGCAGCTCCGACCTGCCCGCCCCACCCCCCGACCGTGAACCCAGGACACACAGCACGTTGGGGGCAGCACCTCCTCTGTCCCCTCCCCGTCAGTTGTATCTGCATCCAAGCCCTCGACTGAGATTCACAGCTCTAGAGAAGCTGTCTCTGCTCTAAGCCCCAGGTAAGTCTGTCACAGGAGAGGACCCATTGTCATAAATCCTGGAGGTGGTGCCGACGTGCTGAGGAGCCCCTGCCCTTGTGCCCAGCACCCCCTCACTCTGGGGGACAAAGTGCAGTGAAGTGGTGTCTCAGATGGTAAAGAATCCACCTGCAGTGCGGGAGACCTGGGTTCGATCCCTGGGTTGGGAAGGTCCCCTGGAGAAGGGAACGGCTACCCACTCCAGTATTCTTGCCTGGAGAATTATATGAACAGAGGAGCCTGATGGGCTACAGTCCCTGCGGTTGCAAATCTCAATATCCCAATATCTGGGGGCGAAGAGACACTCACTCTCAAACTCATCAGAATGGGCCTCCCAGCAAAGCTTCACCCAGTGATTATTTTATGAGATTGTTATCACCTGCAGCTACGGGATTAATAAAAATTGAGGGTAATAAAAGAAATCACGAAGGAAACTAATGCTGTCAACTGTGTCATAAAAATAGGACTTCCCTGGTGGCTCAGTGGTAAAGAATCCACCTGCCAGTGCAGGATCGATCCCTGGGTTGGGAAGGTCCCCTGGAGGAGGGCATGGCAACCCACTCCAGTGTTCTTGCCCAGAGAATCCCATGGACAGAGGAGTCTGGTGGGCTACTGTCCACAGGGTGGCAAAGAGTCAGACACAACTGATCAACTAAGCACGTGATATAAAAGAGAGGAAGGAGGCTTCGTCTGTAGTGACGTATTCTCCCATCATGCAAACTCAGGAATGAGGGCCAGGAGGAAGGGAGCGTAAAGGAGGCAGCCTTAGATGCAGGCCACTCACTAGTCCAGGTGCCTGCCTGTTGACAGCACCTGTGCCCGGCACCAACCAAAGGGCCGCCCACAAATGCCCTGGGGGTACAAAGGGAGGGGCTTCAGATCTAGCCTTTGTTTAAGCCACCTCCCTGGAGGAAGCCGCTCCCATGCACCCCCACTGCCTGGATTACAGAGGGGAAGGGGCTGTGAGTACAGCCTCGCCCTCACCTCCCTCGGGTGGAGGGGCTCACGCGATGCACACAGGAGGACGCGCATCTGAACCAAGAGTCCCCTCTTGTTCCGCACAGACACCAACCCCAAGCGGAGCCAGATTTCCCAGCAACACAGAAGGGGCCCCAGCGTCACCCCTGTGACATCCCTGTACTTGCAGCAGGCCCAGGAGCTCCCTGGAGTGACCCAAAGGAAAGGGCAGCCCTGCCCAGCCCAGTGCATCCTGGGCACCAACTTCAGGGAAAACACACAAATCAGCTCGGATCAGATGGAATGTGGACTGCGGTTCAGACCTGGCCCTGAGCAGACCCCACCCGGAGGAAGGGAAGGAGTTGCAGGCCTTAAATAAGACGGGCAGTCCAGAGAAGGCCGCTGGCTCAAGGGCAGGGTCTAGGAGGTGGCCAGTTAGGGGAGGCGATGGGAAAGCAGCGGGCGGGAGCAGAGGCAGGCAGCATCGTGTGGACAGCACCGCACACGGGTGAGACAGGGCTGGGGAGGCACGGGGATTTTGTGCCGAGTGACTGGGCCAGGGCCAGGTGTTCCTGTAAAACCTGACTTGTTCAGGGGAAGCCATCTGGGCAGGTGGCCCTGGGCCCCATCCCCACCCCTGCCAACTTTCTTTGATTGCTGAGAACTTGGTTATGGTCATCAGGAAGCTGGGAGATGCTACCGGGAAAGTCAACTCACTTTCGCAACAGGTGCATCAACCATCTCCAGTAGGTCTCAGCAACTCTGAGGACAAACAGGAGGAGGAGGGGGGTTTCAAGAAGGAGAGAGGGTTTCAGGACAGGAAGCCCGATCCGGCCCAGCTGTTTGAACCCTGAGCAGAGGCCCCAAAGGGGCACAGCCGTGACTCATCCGGGCTTCTTCACCGTCCAACTCAGAGGTTTCACCACTTGGCCTAGCCTTCCTGTGCCCCAGTTCTGTCTTGGGCTTTCTCCCCTAGGAGATGTTGGGTGCTCAGGGCCTCCAGTAGCTCAAGGGATGGGGTACCAGCTGCCCAGATGACCCAAGTTTCCCAGGAGAGGCCTGTGTCCTACATCCAGCAAGGGTGAGTTGGAGCCAAGTGGCCACCCATCAGTATGCAATCCAAACACCCACCAGGGCCCCTTGGCCTGTAATAAACCCAGCTGGATGCAAAAACAGGCCCGAGAGCCCAGGATACAGCCCTGACCAGGTAATGATTAACGGGCAGCTCGGGGCCCTGGAGGTCACACTGATAATGAGAAAGTTTCCCCGAGCTATCTCAAGTGCAGAGGGCCCCGGGGAGGGGCCCTGCTGGCGCCCGACTCTGACTCCAGCTAATGCTTCCTGCCTCTCCAGGGTGTGCTCACTTCAATGACCCAACGTGGCCCTGCCCACAGGTACAGGGGCCTGACGTCAGGAACCTGGGGACATGGCCCTGGTAAAGTCCACGGTGAGGACGCCAATGGGGGGCGTCCTCTAGGAGGCAGCTTCTCCCCGGACCCAATACAGATAAGCCCTTCCAAGATGAGAAGGCTGCGTGGCTTCTTATCTTTATGGCTTGCCAGTCCTGAGCCTTGGAGGGCCTCTCTCCAAGAGGAGTGAAACTCAGAAAGGATTTTCAGTAGGACTTTCAGCTTTTTTTTTTTTCTTTTTGAAAAGCACTTTGGCATCTTGCAATGAAATTCTCCAGCAACTTTCTTCTAAAGTTCTTGAACAACTTCAAATGCAGAACAAGTGAGGACGGCTAGGACCCTGATTTGGGTCTATCATGGCGCTTTGCAGAGTGCAGGAGAATCCTTTCACTGGGGAGGCAAGGCCAAAAGAGAAGTAATAACAATAAAAAGGACTCTAAGAGACTTATCTGGCGGTCTAGCAGCTAAGACTCCTTGTCCCCAGTGCAGGGGGCCTGGGTTCCATCCCCCGTCAGGAAACTAGATCCCACATGCCACAACTAAGAGTTCTCAAGTGTGTGTGTGCTAAGCCACTTCAGTCATGTCCAGCTCTTCGTGACCCCATGGACTGTAACCTGCCAGGCTCCTCTGTCCATGGGATTCTCCAGGCAAGAATACTGGAGTGGGTTGCCATGCCCTTCTCCAAGGATCTTCCTGAGCCAGGGATCAAACCTGCATCTCTTTTTTTCTCCTGCACTGGCAGGCAAGTTCTTTACCACTAGCACCACTGGGAAGCCCAAGAGTTCTCATGTGGCAACTAAGACCCGGTGTAGTCAAATAAATTAATTATCTAAGATGAAGGGCCTCAGTGTTCTAGGAAATCACAATGTCAGCAGAGGACGAATGGGGTCTCCCAATTTGCAAACAGATGTGAAGATTCACTGGAGGGCATTGTCAGGATGAAGATGGCGCCATGAGCCGCCATCCCAGCTCTGGCTCCAACACCTTCTATCGAACCTTCTACTGGGGTCCTCATCCACCAACGGAGTCCCAGCTCAGAGACATCTCACTCTGTCATTCTCTTACCTTCCACTCCACCAGCCCCTCTGAACTGACACCAAGGGTCAGAAGCACCTTTCCTACTAAGGACAGAAGCTAGGAGACTCTTGGAACACTTTCCAGGCTCTCCTTGTAGAACAGGAGCCGTGTACTGTTCCTTGAAAAAGCTGATCCTGATTCCTGCTGGCACACCCGTCACCTGGCACTGCAGGCGGTCCCCGGATGTCATCAAATATTGACATCCTGTCCTGGTGAGCGGGCAGCCAGCTCTGGGATCCTCTAACCTCAGGAGGCCACCCGCTGAGCCGCGTGCTTAGAGCCTTTTATTTGTGATCTAATTCATCAGCTAGCTTGTACCAAGACCCCACCTCATCTCTCCAGTCAGGGTCTACTGGGCAAGGGACTTTTTCCCCTTCTTCAGATGAGTATGATCACGCTGATCTTCTCTCAAATATGTTGCACTTTAAAGTACCCACAGAGATGCCCCTCATGGTCCGGTGGTTAAGAATCCACCTGCCAATGCAGGGGACAATGAGTTCCACCCCTGGTGGGAAGATCCCACGTGCTTTGGAGCAAATAAGCTTCGAGCCACAACTACTGAGCCTGTGAGTCACAATGACTGAGCTCCAACTACTGAAGCCCGGATACCCGAGAGCCCGTGCTCTGCCACAAAGAGAAGCCCCTGCAATGAGAAGCCCCCGCACTGCAACTGGAGACCAGCCCCTAGTCGCCACACCTAGAGAAAGTCTGTGCACAGCAGCGAAAACCAGCACAGCCATAAACAAGTAAACACATTTTAAAAATAAAGTTTTAAAAATAAATAAAACGTATTAAAATGTAAACAAGCAAAAAATAAAATAAATAAATAAAACACTATGTGCCACTCATGGAAATAACACCACCTCCTGTAAAGGAAGCAATCTGGACCAAACCTATCAAGTTTCCAGATCTACCAACTAGTGTACAGGAAATACAGGACTAAAGGAAAATATTAAATGACACCCAGGGCTGCTCGTGGCAGCATCTAGAACATTGGAAACCATATATTGATTGATCTCTATCCTTGCTGAGTACATGCGGGAGTTGGGGGGGGTCATTGTATTATTTACTCTGCTTCTCTGAATGTGTGGAATTTTGATCATGAAGGTTAAAAATAACTAGTACAAGTATTTGGCACATACACATGTACACAAATACAAAGCAACACTCAGACACCTCTCCATAACCCACCGTGCTTGGAGACAGTGATAAGGAAAATGTGAAGGATGGACCTGCACCCCACCTGCTGTAATGGGCCCCTTCCATGCCCTCTCATCTCCACCTGGACCAACAGGCTCAAGGGCCCCCAAGCCTTCCTTCCCCTGCAGATCCTGGCCTAGCACAGCCCCAGGGCACAGGGATGGGGCCCACAGGCTCTGAATGGTATGGTCATGATGGGTTCCAGGAAACACCACATCTGGGTGCATGGACGCTGACCTGACTCCGCCAGTCACCAGCTGGGAGGCTTTGGGCAAATAACCCCTGCGAGCGTCACTTGACCTCTCGGAGTGCTGATGCTTTCCTCTGTCAAAAGAGAAGAGTTATTTGTTCAGAACACACTGCGATGGGTGTGAGGACGATGAAGATAAGAATCTCTGCTCTTAGGAGCGAGACTGTGCTTCAGAAACATCCAGCACAAGGCTGGACGCTAGGACCATCCCAGAGGAAAAGGCCACTAAGGAGCTCCGGGCAGAAGAGAATCATTTATCCCTGAACATCAGGGAGGGCTCCTTGGAGTAGGAGGCATTTGAGCTGGACCCTGAATGACAGGCTGTCAGGGGACAGGAAGAGGAGAGGAAGCCAGCAGAGGGAGCCCTGAGCCCATGAGAAGGAAGATGCCTGGTTGTAGGTCTGAGAAGGTAGGTTCGATCCCTGGGTCTGGAAGATACCCTGGAGGAGGAAATGGCAACCCGTTCCAGTATTCTTGCCTGGAAAATTCCACGGAAAGAGGAGCCTGGTGGGCTACAGAACATGGGGTTGCAAAGAGTCGGACACGACTGAGCAACGAACATACACATACAGGTTACATAGAGAGGGTGGCTTAGGGAGAAAGACCTGATGCTATTTGCAGCCAGAAAGAGGAGGGACCCAGGGCAGCCTCTGTGAACCAGCTCTGGTGGTAACAGAGACAAGACGTCTGACAGCACAGAGGGCTTCCTCCTCTGAGGGAAAAGGGACACAGACACACAGACACACACACCACAGATCCCTTACCATCTGAGCCACTGCGGAAGCCCAAGGCTGGGACAGGAGTTCACAAACCATGTAGGAGAGAGAGGACAGCTGGAAAAAGGAAAGACGCCAACTGCCAAATGCAGACACATTCGCCCCCAAGATTAGGTGGGGAAATGCGTCCTCTTTTCCCCCATGTCAGACCTCTTAGCATCCTGCCCAGGTTCATTCTAGAATCAGTCCTCCAGGACCGAGAGAAAGGGTCGGGGGGCCACTTGACCCATGCAGCCTGTGCCTGGCTCCCTGAGGGGGTGATGGGAAAGAGGCTGCCCTGCCCCCGCAGCCCAGCATGCCAAGTTCTCTCTGTTCTCTCTATAGAAAAATGGCATCACAAAATCAAAATGCACATGGGTAAAGAAACATAAAAATGTTCCATCAGGCAGCTTATTCACAGACAAGTCCATTTCTGTTTGTGCTATTTGTAGGCTTTTTAAAATTTGTAACTTGATGAGATTTTTCTCTTCTTATTCTTAAAAAAAAAAAAAAACTCTAGCAAACTTGGACTTATTTTTCTTAAACTGTACCACCGCTTCCCCAAATCCTCATCCTAAGTCCTCAGAGTAGAGAACACCCCCAAATGTGCACCTACCCTTGATCCTGGGCAAGTGAAGCTCCTGGGAGCTCCCCCACCCACAGCCCACCTCTTCTTGTCCCTCCTTAACTTGACTGATGGATGCCCAGCACCCACACGGAACAACGGGCAGCTGCAGGCAGGGCCACGGGACCCTGATGGTAAATGGACTCTGCAGGGGTGCGGGCCTGGGAAGATCGCGGGCCCCGAGAGCCACAGCACCCTGGTCAGGTTCACTGCCCACCTTCTGGGGCCCTCTGGACACACTGCACCCCTCCCACCCCGACCCCGACCACCGAGAGAGCCAGAGACGACGGAGTATGAAGGAGCCAGTGGGGAACGGCACTGGTGGAGACAGAAGCCAGTGCCTGGAGGGTACCCCATGTGGTTTCCGGCGGTGGCCCCCTCCACAATCACAACCTGGGACACAGTGGCCGAGGCCCCCAAAGTGGACTCTGAGGCCCCGCTCCCTCAGGAGTCCCCCTCCCGGCTCTCGCCCTCACCGGATGCTCTGCAGGCTGGCCGCCTCCTCTCCAAGCTACTCCCAAGAAACGGGACTGTCTCTGCCACCAGCAGAGCCCAGCCCTGTACCTCAGGATTTCAGAGGATACTCAAGAAACACTTGCTAAACACATGTATGCTGAGTCATGTCCAACTCTTTGCAGCCCCATGGACTGCCAAGCTCCTCTGTCCAGGGGATTCTCCAGGCAAGAATACTGGAGTGGATAGCCATTTCTTCCTCCAGGGGATCTTCCTGACCCAGGGATCAAACCTGCGTCTCCTGCATTTCCTGCATTGGCCGGTGGATTCTTAATCACTGGACCACGAGGGAAGTCCTCTCCAGGTGATTCTTAGGAGCACTGAGGTCTGTGAGCCTGGCCCTGGCTGTGACATCTCCTTTCTGATGGCTTGCAGCATCTGCTCTCCGGATGTCTGTGGCCCATGGCCCAGAACTGTGCACCTGTGTGGGCAGGGGAGGGGTCAGGGCATCTCTGGAAGGGGGTACTGCCGGGGTTCCTCTGAAACACGGTCCAGCACCTGGTGACTCAGAAGGAGCCCACGGCAGATGAAGGAACAGTGGAGGGCCCTGGAAAAATGCTCACTGGACATGTGTGACAGCCAGGGACAGTCCCCCTTGGTGACCCTGCTATAACTGGCCAGGTTCTGGGCTGGGGAGGCCGCTGCAGCCTCGTTTGCCAGCAAAGATGAGAAACCATCTTGCAGCCACAGAACCTGGTGTGAACTCCCTGGTGTACCTTTGAATTTTTGAACAATAAAGATTAAACAATAAGATGTCAGCTGCGGTGGAGGTGGGGGGCGCCCACTGCCGTCAGAGGGCTGGGTGTGGGTTCTGAGGGCCATGGGGACTGCATGGAACTCAGGGAGTTTTGCTCCCAGGCTGTGAGCTGTCTGGCTGGTGGGCTCCATGGGGAAAGCGCCAAGAAGACCCATCCAGGCGTCTCGGGGCCTGCGCCTGCTTGCTCCCCGGCTCCCCACTGGACGGAAGCTTCAGCCCTGACCCAGGGCCTGACAGCAACCTGCATGGGGAGCTGGTCAACGTCAGGACGGCAGCTGGGCTGGAAGGAAATGAGGCTGACTGTGGCTGAGAATTCAACAGGACACGGGCCCTCCTGTAAAGGCCACCCCCTTGACCAACCTGGCCCCAGGGAGACAAAACTGCTCTCTGAACCAACGAGTCAGAGGGTCCCTTCCCGGCTCTGAAACCCTGAGGAGCTCCGGGCCCAGCCTGGCCAGCCCCGAGCTGGATGACCAGCCCTGGGGGTCAGGGGTGGGGCGGGGGTGGCCTGGACTCTGCACAAGGTGGGGAACAGCTTCCGAGAGTGTACCCAGGACGACATGAGCCATGACCCACTGCCAGACTTCCTGGGTTTGCAGTTTTCCCAACTGCAGGCACGTCCCAGTGAGGAGGGCAGCTTTCTAGAACATTCCGACTCAGCCCTGTTTTCTCCTCTTCCTTCACTCTTATCCCCTTCCCATTCCTCTCCCTCTCCAGGCCCTACTCAGCCCTTTTATCTTCTCCCCAGACACCATCATCAGCGATATTTTCTTGCTGAGCAGTCAGAAGGGGAGACCAGGTGGGCTGTGAGGGCAGCTGCCCCTCAAGGGGTCAGTGCCCCCCTCCACCTCCAGCCTGGCCCCCCTCGCCCACGCCAGCCCCCGTCCAGCCGTTCCCAGGGTCCCCAGGCAGACGCTAACTGAGGACAGCAGAGCCCTTTCCGGGAAGGACTCCACGCCACCACATGGGCCAGTTAACAAGGGTCCGCAGTACATGCTACACTGCTCACGCATCATCAATTGATGACGCTGCTTTCAGAGATCCCATCCTCCCCACCCAACTCATGATTAAATTGTATTCAAGGAAAAGGAGCTGCGTGTTCAAAAGCCCAGAGATAGCAATAAAACCAAGCGAGACAAAAGCCTGGCGGCAAAGCGGTTTACCCTGACGTGTTTTTCACCTCACAGACTGCTAAATAAACAGCACACGAAGTCCCACGAGTGTTTTATGGCGCCTTCTGTGTGTTACTTCCTGAAGATGCGTCTCCACACATCTCAGCCTCCGCAATTTAGCTAAAGCCGCAGAGGTAAAAGCAGCTGGGCCACTTGTCCCCACATCCACCAGCAAATCTTGTGGCTGTGTTACCCATGCTTCTGGGAATCACAGCCCTTCCTGGCTGGCCAGGGGATGCTGTGGCCAGCAGGCTGCCACACCGCAGGCAGCTCCTGTCCCCGGGCTGGTGGCATGCCACTCGGCCTTGTTCCAGCAGCCTAGAGTGAATTGTTTCCATTTTATATCCATTGGCTTTCACGAAACCTACTTATCCCACCCTTCAATCTAACATTGGCAACTCACGTTAGTCTCCGAGGGCCCCAGCCAGTCAGAAGGAGTTAAGTGATTCTGATCAGGTCTGACGCATCACTGGGCAATGTCAAGCTATGCCCTGGACTCCAGATAGTTCCCTCCACTAACTTGAACAAAATGGCAGAACTCGAGGGTCTAAATACTCAGATCTTCTACAAAGCCTGAAGGATTGCTGTGGAATTGGGTTTAATGGGTCAGCACAACTGCCATCAGGAAATGGTCTAAGGCTGAAAAGGCATACAGGACGTGAGCGTGTGTGGGCTCAGTCGGGTCCGACTCTGGGCGACCCCATGGACTGTAGCCCACCAGGCTCCTCTGTCCATGGGATTCTCCAGGCAAGGATACTGGAGTGGGGTGCCATTTCCTTCTCCAGGGGATCAGACTCGCATCTCCAGCATCTCCTGCATTGGCAGGCAAGTTCTTGACCACTGAGCCACCAGGGAAGCCCGTAAAGGACGTGAGTAGGTGGAAACACAGGCTTGCTGGTTGGTGGTGGTCTGTGATGAATGTGCTCAGACTCTGTGCCTGGTGCCAGGTGGAGAGATGGCAGCAGGGGGTTTAGATGAGTCCCTTTTGGGGCAAGCTGGCCAAAAAGGATGCTGACTGTCTGCAGAGTTCTCATCAGTCTTATTATCAGCATCAAAAATGCCAGGTTCTCGGACTTCCCTGGTGGGCCTGTAGTTAAGACTCCGTGCTGCCAATGCAGGGGGCGTGGGTTCAATCCCTGGTTGGGGAATTAGATCTCACATGTCACACGGTGCAGCCAAAAAATTTTTTTTAATTTAATTAAAAAGTGCATGGTTCCCGAAGATCTTGTCAGTAGCCTACATTCAAAGTCCTACTTGAAATGATGCTGTCCCCTTCATGGACCAGAGGTTAACAGGGGGCTCCCCATCTTAGTCACTCCTTAAATGGCAAACCTCCTTCCCAGGGTTAAAGTTATAGGAACTGAAACAAAACAGAGGGACTCCACAGGGGAACAGGCGTTCTTCACCGCTGTTCTGTACACAACTGTATTGACAGTTTTCTTATATTGCAGTATTAAGCCTAAAGTCTACCTACAGAGTTCCCTTCTGGTCAAGGTCAGTGGTTTTCAAACTCACGTGTTTATAAGTATCCTGCACAACTGTTAAAACCATTTCAGGATGCTTTATGGGAGGCTGAAGGGAATTTCAAAGGTAATTTGGGTTGGAGACGATTTTTGCCTTTCTTGCTGATATCAGAACCTAACCCGTGTGCAATCCTCCCCCCCAACCACATAACCAGGAAATCAATGAATGTTAACACCCTGCTCACTCAGTTCTCCCGGGTGAGTTCCTCCTGCTCACTCAGAGCCAGGTCAGGGAATGCACTTCCCCCTAAAAACCCAGACTGTCTTGTGTCTTCTTCTACTTCTCTATCATCAAATACAGAGAAGAAAAAAGCAAAGACAGGAGGAGTACGTTAATAGGATTAATAGAATTCTAAGGATTCCCCTTAGATTTGGGGGATTTTTTTTTTCCTTTTTATATCTTGCATAAATATTTCCAGGTCAAAAAATAATGCTCACTCTACAGTAAAAGGGAAAGAGAAAGGAAACCCAACACGTGAAGCATGGCCCAGGCGCCGCTCAGTCTGAGGCTGCCTGTGTTTATCTCAGATGTCCGCTGGCAGTTGAAAGCATTACAGCTCGCTGATAACCAGCAGTGAGTAAGCATCACGGCCACTCAGAATGTCACCCTGAAGCACCAATAAAACGCCCACAACTTCTGCACTGGCATCACTCCATGGCCAGCGCGCTCCCAAAGGCAAGCTTACACGTCTTCAGGTTACAAATGACCGTTTCATCTGTTTTCCGCTACCTCACCTGGACTCTTGGCACTCGGGCTGGTCCCACTCGAGAGCCTTCCACACCAGCTGCAAGGCAGAGCTCAGTGGGCCGGAAATTCCCCACACCTGCTGCCTCAAAGCCAAGCTCCACAAATGTTAAACCAGGAGCTAGGGTCCACGGGGTCGCAAAGAGTCAGACACGACTTAGCGACTAAACCACCACCACCACATCTGAGCTGCTACAGAGACAATAAGTGTGGGTGGGCCCCTGGCTACACCCAGGCTCGCACCTCCCTCGCAGTCAAGGCTCTGGGGGATTGTTCTTAAGGCAGAGTTTAGCCGCAGTTCCAGGAACAGGAGACAGGGCAAGAGACTCCTGGAAGGCTCTTTGTAAATGCCTTCCCTGGAGGGCTTTAACAACTGGAGCCCCCCGGTCAGTGGGGAGGAGGTGCTGCATTCACAGCTCTGACCCCTGGAATCCTGGGCTCTGCTCCAGAGGGCAGCCACCAGCAGAGAAGGATGCTCATGCAGGCTGTGAGCCAGGTCGGAGGGAAGCAACAGGTGACAGCAAAGTAGAGCGAGAGATGTCCTGTGGGGCTGACTGCAGAGACAGGTCAAAGATTGGTCAGGAGAAGAAAGCAGGAGAGGGTGAGGCCTTCTAGCTTCCAAGATCTAGGAGAAAGGGACAACCAGGCTTGAGGGCAGGGGGCAGAAGGGTGGAGATGAGAAAGTGCTTGACTGTTCAGTTGCTCAGTCGTTCAACTCTCCATGACCCCATGGACTGTAGCATGCCCAGGATTCCCTGTCCTTCACCATCTCTCAGAGCTTGCTTAAACTCATGTCCATTGAGTCGGTGATGGCACCCAACCATCTCATCCTCTGTTGCCCCTTCTCCTCTTGCCTTCAATCTTTCCCAGCATTAGGGTCTTTTCTAATGAGTTGGCTCTTTGCATCAGGTGGCCAAAGTATTGGAAATTCAGCTTTAGTCCTTACAATGAATATTCAGGACTGATTTCCTTTAGGATGGACTGGTTTGATCTCTTTGCAGTCCAAAGGACTCTCAAGAGTCTTCTCCAACACCACAGTTCAAAAGCATCGATTCTTTGGCGCCCAGCTTTCTTCATGGTCCAAATCTCACATCCATACATGACTACTGCAAAAACCATAGCTTTGGTTATCCGGACCATTTTACATCAAAAACAATGACAAGATTGACCAGCAGGTGTCAGGCTAAGACAATCTATTTTCTGTGAAGCAACACCTCCAGGCTGATTAATTACCTCTGTGAACCCAAAGCTGTACCTCCACTCAGAGAGGGTGTGACCCACTTGTCAAATAAATCAAATCTCTGTCTTTATGCCAACAGCCTAAGGAGCAAAATTAACATGAAGAATTATAGCTCCTTTTCTCTACGTGTTTCTTTTCCTCCCTTGACCCCAACTACATTTAAACAGGTATTGGAAGTCAGGAAAGATCCTAAGTTAGAAAAACAGTATAATTTGAGATGTGGTGCTTTTGAGAACTTAAAAAAAAAAAAGTGAAGAAAATTAAATTGTGGAAGATGGTCTTTGCAGCATGAGGTCTCCAAATTCGTCGAGTCAGTACCTTCGCTGTATCATCAGGAAACAACCATCGAGGGTCCTTTGTGTCCTGGGGTCCACACCAGACGCTGGAGATACACAGGCCCCCAAGCAGGGTCCCCGCTCTCTAGCTTGATGCCTCCTCCATAAGGTCCTTCAGCGCCGACACCTCGGAGCTTCCCCGCTGTATCCCCTGCACAAGCGCTGTGTGGGCACGGGGAGGGGGGTGGTTTCTAATAAATATAATAAATATGCATCGCTTCTGTCCTGCGAGAGCAAGCTCTCCAGCAGGGCACCACCCTGACTCCAAGGCGATATCAGTAACCCCTATACTGTGCAGTTCAGGCACCAAAGCACATTCAATTTCCTTCTCGGTTTCCCCCGGCTCCTCATACAGCTTGAACCAGGTGATTTCCGAACCATTTCCTGAGCATGTACGTGGTCATGCCCGGAATCGTGAGAGGAGAACAGGGCGCCCCCTCGATAGCCACACCTCAGTGAGGCTGTGATTATCATCCTTCCATCACGGAGATGAAAGCCGAGGCTTAAAGATGCTCAATTTCCCCAGTGGCAGAAACATTGAGTCGGTCTTTTAAATGACAGCAGGAGTGTGTAACTGCACACATGGCCGGCGGGGACGGTGTGGCGGTGGCCCGGGCCCCACCCTCAGTGTTCCAGGATCTCCGTGTCCCATGATTGTTCCTGGTTTGTGCACAAAACAAACTGTGCCGTGTAGCCATACGCCTTAGACACACGGCCTCCTGCCAGGAGCCCGACATGCAAACTCCCCAAGGAGAGAACTCCCCAAGGAGAGACCCTCCCTTTGCTGGCTTCCAGCAGCAGACACACCCACTCTCCCGAATTGATTGTATGCTGGTTCCAGCTCAGGGATTCCCAGAAGAACGCCATTCACCCAGAACCCTGGTTAAACTAAACACTCAGTTCTCAGAGAAGTCACCTAAGATCTCAGCTCAAGGCTGACGCATTTGTAAAGATCTTTGAAATAAGGGCGTTTTCTCCTCTTTTCCTCCCCAGACCTCACATACCGACGCTCAGCTGCTTCTTGCTCCCCAAACTTGCCATCTCTTGCCTCCTCTCTTCAGAGAAAACATCCTAATGAAAGTCCCTGGATACCCCCAGGGGTGACAGTCTCACCAAGCCCGACCTCTGCTTTCCTAGAACCAGTGTTGCCCAATGTCCAGGGCAATGAAATCAAAGCAGGACTCCAACTCCACAGACCAGGTGAGCTTGGGGTCTGCCCCCAAGCCCAGGCTCTGCTCCACTGACTCCTGGAGCTGAGCTGGAAATCCGAGGGCCCCCTGGCCTCGCCCACCCTGCCGTCCCCAGCGGCTGGGAGCAGAGCACCCTCCCCACCCTCCGTGCCCCCGACCCCGAGCCCCTCCTCTCCTCCCCAAGCACCCGTGTTCCCCGTTCCTCCTTCTCTACAGGATCATGTGTAACTGCGCCTTTTATCACATTTTCCTGCCCACAGTTTCCCTTCGCTCCAGTTTTCTTCTCTATTTACTTTTCTGTCCTGTTGTACATATTTGTGTCCGTGACTGTGGGGACTGGACATGGCAGAGTGTATGCGTGTTCATCACAGCCCGAGATCTCTGTGGCAGAGGTCAGCAGCACTTCACGCTCACATCCGAGGACACTGAGGTGGGTGGGGCAGTGACCCTGTGGTTCAGGGGGTGGCAGGGGGTCCAGGCTGCTGGCTCATCATCCCAGGCCTCCCTTGCCCCGCCCCACCACTGTGCACCCACCTCTCTGCCCTCAAGTTTATAACCTGCAGGGTCAAAGACAAGAGAAGGCCACTTCCTTCTCTCATGATACAGGCAGGGCCAAGGTGGACAAGGCCACAAAATAAGTAGAATCAAATTTAAAAGGGCCCTCACCTGGAAATGCCCCTGGGAGGTAGGCTCCTCCCCGCCCCAGTTCTGCTGCATTGTGGGGTTGATGTGAACAGCTACCCTCCCTGACCTTGAACCTTGACTCTAGTCTAGTTTCCACATTCCTCTGAAGTCATTCCCCTTTGTGACATGAGATTCAAGTGACAGGAAAGAAACCAGTGTCCCCAGTTAAACAAGAGCCCGCCCAGCAGCAACTCTGAGTCACAGACACCCAGACCCCAAGCAGCCGTCGAAGGCACCTCCTCTGTCCCCTCCTGCAGCGGGTCCCCCAGTCCCTCTCCTGCCCCAACTCGGCCCAGTTGACCAGGACCCCTCCTGGCCCCAAGGACTTCTCACCCGGGGCCGTGGATCCCCCTGGGGTCTGTGGGCAGGTTTGGGATGTCATGTGTCAACTTGGACGGAGGAAAAGATGACTCTTGATCTTCGGTCACTTCTAACTGCAACTTAACATTTCCTTAGGCAGAGCAGCCTCCAGTGGATCTTCCCAGCTTTGTTCAGGTGGAAATGATGTCAGTCACTCTCCACTTCACCGTGTGCTACGTTGAGATCTCACATCAACTCAGCTCGGGAAGCCTTGCCTTTGCTAACTGTGAGGTTTGTGTCTGGGGACAGACTCTGAGTCAGTCAGTGGTTAATCTGCCGATCTCCAGATGTAGAAGATTAGACAGCAAGGGCCTTCACTAAGGTTCCTGACAACTCTGCCCCGTGTCCAGTGTGTTCCCAGGGCACAGACCAAAGAGGGAGCCCAGCCCCCATGCGCCCGTCAGGGCTGATTCTCCGGGAGCCTGGCTGACTTCTGGCCTCACCCAGCCCTCCGGGAAGAGCGCCCCAGATAAAATGAGATGCCCATGCTGGTCCTCAAACAGCTTGGTGTAAGCTCACCAAGTGTGATGGTTGCTCCAACAGAGTCACTTGGACCCGAGGAAATCCGACTTGTCCACACAGCATTCCGCAAACACCTGCTGAGCCCCTACTGCGTGCCAGACACCACACAAAGCATCATCAACAATCCAGGGGATTCTGGGTGGGGCCCCCCAGAGACAAAGCACTGACCCAAACAAAGTCCTTGACCAGAGTCCTGCAGACTCTGATGACAGGCGTGCATTTTATTCCTGATGCAAAGCGAAACCTCAGGAGAGTGTAAGCAGGAAACCGTCACATCCATTAGTGCTTTGGAAAACATCCTTCTGGGCACAACTCAGAGGCTCTGGGCAAGAAGCCCGGATGCAGCCACGCTGGTGAGTCAGGAGACCCGGCTGGGCACCGGACAGACTGAGGTCATGGGGCAAGTCCCTCATCTCTGGACACAGGGCCTTCACTTGGGAATGGTGGGGCGGATGGGTGGACTGCAGAGCACAATGACCCTGTGAAACGGGAACCTTCCTGGGGGAGCCTGATGACTGGTGTGGACCCTGGGCACCTCTATCCAAGGCTCCCCTGAGTGGGTGGATGGCCTATGGACCCGGGGCTGGCAGTGGTTCCCCCAGACCCCGTGTGCTTGAAAGGGTGATGGGGGCAGTGGGACCTGTCGGCACAGTCATCCATCGATGCAAGTCCTCCCAGGGCATCCTGTTGGCCCACCACTGACCGGAGGCGGGAGCTGTGTTCTCAGTAACCACTGAGCATTTGCCCAGGACATCCTCTGCCTGCAGCACCTGCTGCTGCTGACTCCCAGCTACTTGCTGGGTCTGACCCTGGACACCCTTCCGTGAGGAGCCCTCCCAGGAGCCCTGGGTAGTCCAGGTGCCTCCCATCCAAGCTGTACTTCCCTGTAGAGCATGAACCCCTAGCCACTGCCCCCCTTTCTCCAGCAGTCAGTGCCCCCGAGGGCAGGACCAAACCCACCGTGCTCACAAAGCAGGTGCTAGGCAAAGGGGTCCACTTGCTGAAGGAACAAGTGGACACCTTTTAAAAGCTATCAGGACATCCCTGGTGGTGCAGTAGATAAGACTCTGCCTACCAATGCAGGGGACAGAGGTTCAGTCCCTGGTCTGGGAAGATCCAACATGCCTTGGAGGAACTAAGTCTGTGCACCACAACTACTAAGCCGAGTGCTCCAACTACTGAAGCCTGAACGCCTGTGGGCCACAACCAGTGAGCCCGCACGCCTAGAGCCGGCACTCCACAACAAGAGAAGTCCCCGCAGTGAGAATGTTCCTAGCACAGAACAGGAGCCCACTGGACTCGTCCCTGGGCGCCCCTCGTAAACCTCCACCTCCTGACTCTGCACTCCCTGTGGGCCTGTCCACAAGGAAGAGAGCCCTGGATTCCACAAATGGAGAAAGCTGGTGTGCAGCAATGAAGATCCAGTGCAACCGAAAATAAAATTAAAAAAAAAAACAAAACGAAACATCGATGCTGGGCTGCTATACATCATGATGTGAATCATGGTTCAAGACCACTGAAATATCTGTTTAAGTAACAAACTGACCAGCTTCTCTGCTAAGACCACTTACTATATGAGTTCAGTTCAGACTAGGCAGTTTGTGAATCTTCCAGTTCAAGTGGTTTATCCTGGGCAGAGAGCAGCAGGTAACTGCCGGCTTGCTCAGCACCCCTAGATATCTCAGCTGTTGACCCGAGTCCGGGGCCTGGATCACAAGGAGGCATGAATGAGGGAAAAATTCAGCCACCACCTTCAGAGCGGGTTGCTAAATGGATAAGTCACTGCTTTAGCGTTTATATTCATATGGTTAAATGTTAAAAGCAGCCTCAGGTTTTTGGGTTTGTTTTTTTTTTTTCAGTATTCAACAATAGCACTAAGCCTCCGTGTTTTCAGAACAGTCCAGATGGGTTTATCTCAGAATGCCAGCTGGAGTGTGGGTGGCAGTCAGTGCCAGCCCAGGGGAGCGCCGAGTCTCCAGGTGGTGCCAGTTCAATCACTGATCACTGAGGCAGGAGGCAGGAGAAGGCAGGAGGCTGCCTGCTTCACTGCCATGCTGGGTTTCTTCCTTCCAATGACCTCTGCCTCCAGGCCAGGAGCCCAGGTGAGGCAGCAGGGGAGACGCCAGCCTCGCTCTGCTTGGACAAGCTCAACAAGCCCTGAGAGCCCCAGCCACCAAGCAAAGCTCTCTGCCTCGAGGCACGGCTGGCGGTCCTTTAAGAAAATGGACCGTCCAGCCTTTCTCCAGCAGGACACGCACATCCTCCAAACACAGGGGCTCCCCAGGGCCAGAGCAGCCCAGTGCAGCCTTCACAGGGGGCTCCCTCAACCATTGTTGGAGCCCTTGGTGGCCCGAAGGCCAGGGGTTGAGGGGCAGACAACCCAGAGACTTAGGTGTTCTGAAGAAGAGCCCACAAGTTTGGACAAAGCTAGGTTGTCTGGCCCTCAGCGGGGACACTCCTTAGCAGACAGGGCTCTGCCAACCAGAAGCATGTGTATGTGTGTGTGTTGTGTGTGTGTGTGTGTGTGTGTGAGAGCAAGCGTGAGGCCGGAGGGCAGGGCAGGGAGAAGGAAGGTGGAAAAGCAAAATCCACCCAAGAGCTTTCTCGCCAAAATTGCCTTCAAGCAAATGAATTTTCAAAGTAAAATCCTGACTGATGGCCCTCCTTCTTTTCAAACGCTATGTCCAACCAAGATCAAGACCAGGAGAGATTTTGGGATGTTAATCGCTCAGTGGACATGGGTGCCCCTCTTGCACTTCCACCTCCTGACTCTGTGCTCGCTACAGGCCTGTCCAGCTGCCAACCTCAGGCCCCTGCCCAGCCCGTTCCTCTCTCTTCCATGCAGACCAGCAAGCGAGGTTTACCAGCCTTCCCACAGCCTGCCCCTCCAGCCACTCCCTGGGACAAGCACCCTGGGAATGCAGCGTGAAGAGGTGATGTGCTTCAGGGCCAAACAGACTGAGGGGTAGATTCTGCAGCTGCCACTTGCTAACTCTGGGCACATCACTCAACTCCCTTGAGCATCAGGTCTGTCGTCTGTATAATGGGTATAACCCCTCAGTCATGGACCATTGGGTGAAAGTAACAGAGGCCCACTGAACTGGCTCAAACCAAAAAAAAAAAAAGGAGTGGGGGTAAGTTACTAAAGGGAGGTTAGGGTCAATCAGAGAATCCAAGGAAGAGCTGGGCCAAGGAAAGCTCAGCAGGCTACAGGCTTCATGTAGAGGGCAGATCAGACAGAGCGCCAAGAACTTGGCCTCTGCAATGCCTGGGCAGCAAAGCTTTGCTCAGTGTCAGCCATTGTTATTAACAGGGTTTCTCCAGTGGCTCAACGTAAAGAATCCACCTATAACGCAGGAGACACAGAAGAGACAAGTTCGATCCCTGAGTCAGGAAGATCCCCTGGAGGAGGACATGGCAGCTCACTTCAGTATTCTTGACTAGAGAATCCCATGGACAGAGGAGCCTGGCGGGCTATAGTCCACAGGATCACAAAGAGTTGGACACGACCAGAACGACTGAGAACACACACATTGTTATTAACAAGCCAGTTGCACCCTCTCCCAGAGACTATGAAACAGAGAGATTTCTCATTTGTATGAACTTAGTGTCTGTTCTGTTGGCATCTTCAATATTTCTAATTAGATAGTAGAATTAGATGGTAGAATTTTCCAGACAAGGTATGGGATTTGCTCTATCTCATTTGTTTAATTTTTCCAACCAGAGTCTAACTTCGTTCTCATTTGCTGTGCGACAGGGGCAGACGGCATCAGAGCTGAGCTGCAGAGAGGAGCCTGTGTCGGGGCGGGGGCGTCCCCTAGCTTCTCTCACGTCCTAGCACAGAGGTGGGGTAACATCCAGATGCACCCGCGCCCACCAGCGTGCGCATCCCTGTGGCTTCCCTGAAGCACCCCCACCCCACCTCTGCACACTGGGCGGCTGCTTCCCGGCTTCTCAGGGTGGCGGACCACCACCATAGCCACCTTCACGATGGCAAGATATTCAGCACAGCAACACGTGGTCAGGGTCAGTCACACAGACAGACATACCCACTGTGCAGTGTCTAGTCAGAACTCTGGAATCTGAAAGATCCCACCTTAAATCTGAACTCCAGCATTAACCCCTTGTGTGACTGAGAGCAAATCATGTACTACCTTTCCCCCATTTTTTTATTACAGTAAAATACATGTAACAAAATCTGCCGTTTGAATTATTTTCGAGTGCATGGGTTAGTGGCCCCACACACATTTGTACATCGCCCTGCAGTCGCCACCATCCATGTCTGGAACTCTTCTCACCTTGCAAAACTGACACCCTAAGACCATTGTTGATAGTAGGGGTTCTTCAGAGAAACAGAACCACGGCCGCATAAACACACCCAGAAATAATGCTTACCCAGCTCTCTGGGCACCACTGGTCTACTCAGATTTGTGTGCGTGCTAAGTCACTTCAGTCGTGTCCGACTCTTTGAGTCCCCATGGACTGTAGCCCACCAGGCTCCTGTGTCCACAGGATTCTCCAGGCAAGAATACTGGAGTGGGTTGCCATTTCCTCCTCCAGGGGATCTTCCCCACCCAGGGATCGAACCCGGGTCTCCTGCATTGGCAGGCAGGTTCTTTACCCCTAGTGCCAACTGGGAAGTGAGAGCAGTGTTTGTCAGGCACGCTCCTGCTGTGTACAGGACCCAGCTCAGGCTGCAGACTGACTAGCAAAGCACTAAATGCTCTCCCGCCCGGGCTGTGTGTGATAGACTGGCAGACAGTCCCCTCCTCCCTGCTGCCCAGATAGGAAAGTACCCTCGATGACATTCAAAATCAAGGTTCAAGCTCAAAGTCCTTCTCCATGTCTCCTTGCCATCTGCTCCTAAGTCTTTCTCTCTGAAATACTGTGCAATTGCTCTTCTTTCCAGAAGCTCCTGATTCTGACATAAAAGGATGTGTCAGACGCTTTGCTTGGTCTCAAAGGTGAAACCAATAAACATGGATGAGGTGTGTGCCATGGGCAGGAATAAAGCTCCCCTGAGCCCGTTACTCATGACTGTTGGCTGTTACATTTTGTTCTGTACCTTGAGAGAAGGTGAACAGGGTTGCTCTGTTAAATGAATGAAAAAGCTGTTCTAAGTATGGAATAATTAATAGATTATCTTATATAGCAGTCTATAAAATATAAGACAATGAACGCATTTTCAAACTAACTTCAAATTGCAGTCTTCCTCCCGGCAGAGGTTTTCTTTCCTGCAGCTCGAAGCTGATGTCCTTGTTTACTGTCAGTGTGGTAGGATGTACCATCATCCCCTGAGAATGTGACATGAAGTCCTCCCCACACAAGGTAAGAGGCTGGAAAACAGGGCAGGGCAGAGTTCATTCGGAAAAATCAGCCTTAAAACATACAGTAACACTAGCACGTCATGGCATTCCAAATTTGAGGGGCAAAGGCTATTTACAGACCCTGCAGTAACCACTGGGCTTCCCAGGTGGCTCAGTGGTAAATAACCCACCTGCCAAAGCAGGAGACTCAAGAGACATGGGTTCGAGCCCTGGGTCAGGAAAATTCCCTGGAGGAGGACATGGTGACCCACTCTAGTATTCTTGCCTGGGAAATCCCATGGACAGAGGAGCCTGGGGGGCTACACAGTCCATGGGGTCTCAAAGAGTGGGGCATGACGCAGTGACTAAACAACAGCAACCTCTGCTTTCCATTCAGTTCAGTTCGGCCGCTCAGTCATGTCCGACTCTTTGTGACCCCATGAATCGCAGCACGCCAGACCTCCCTGTCCATCACCATCTCCCGGAGTTCACTCAGACTCGCGTCCATCAAGTCAGTGATGCCATCCAGCCATCTCATCCTCTGTCGTCCCCTTCTCCTCCTG